>QJPP01000623.1:0-378352 GCA_003996215.1 Jaltomata sinuosa | reverse complement strand
AGAAAGAGTAATAATAGGCATGCTCAGAGACATGAATCAAACTCAACTAATCATACCAAACTCATACTTATCCATAATAGAGAACAATTCTGTAAGTAAAAAGCAAAAGTCTACCTACAGTCCCCCGGCCGCCCATACAACCGAGGAACACAAACAAGTGAAAACAAACCCTCCGGCATCCCATACTACCGGAGCGTACAATAAGCAAACAGCAAACAAGGGTGGAGCCTCGAACGATGAATGATATGATGCATGAAGATCTCAAGTGTCATGGTATCTCTGTATGTACGAAAAGGGTAAATATGCACCATTTGTTAGACGACGAGGGTATATATGCACCACTTTTTAACGAAGGGTATGATTTAGGGATACTACAAGAGTGACGGACAACCAGATTGGATCTATTTAGGTAAAATTACAACAGAGGATATATTTTTGTCAAGGAGATTGATGGAAGTTTATTGCTAGGGGAAAAAAGATAAGTGTTCATTGACGTAGAGGAAGCATATGAGTAAAGGTCCTTTGGTGGGTGTTGGGGAAGAAAGAAATTTACATTAAACATATAAATGACATAACGTACATGTATTTAAGATCCATCACTAGCGTGAAAACAATAGTAGGAGACACAAAGAAATTTCTCATAACCGTGAGTTTACACCAGGGTCGGCATTGAGCACATACTTGTTTACCCTTGTGATGCATGATGAAGTTCCATATTGTATGCTATGTGGTAACGATAGAGTGCTAAATAACGAAACCGACGGTACCAGGTAACTCTGCCCACCAAAGTTCAGACAGATGAGAAAAAATCACTTAGTATTTTTTTGTCTCCATTGAGATTTGAACCCGAGACCCCATGGTTCTCCTCCCAACTCATTGACCACTAGGCCACACTTTTTGAAGGTTACAACTTGTTGGCTTCTTATTTGATGTAAATAGGTAAAATCTATCCTCAATAAGTACTTTAGGACTTATTCAACATGTCCAGTAATATCCTATTAGAAAGAAAATATATACTTTTTGTACAAGTAGCTAACATTCAGTGCTTTACCATCTAATTATCCACAAAAAGATGGAAGATATAACATAGATTTAAAACAACAGGGACCTTACATTTGAACACTGGATAGAGGTCAACAAAATAGCAGAGTGATAAGTTGTTACCCGCCATGAAACGATAACAATTGTGTGCCTTCTTAGCTAAACTTGTTCTCAAATAACCGCACAACATCTCTTCGAAAAATAATACAGGGTATTATTTGGATCGTCTCCCCCCGATCAGAGCAAATGTGATGGAAGTTTTGAGGCTCAGTATTAGAAACTCCAAGCTCCGAACCATTTGAACCCCTGAAATTTGTTTATAGGGAAATTCACATTTCAAGTTTGTATGAAGTCACAAGGGAGAAAATTTTCCGTAACTGTCACGTAGATTTACCATGCCTCAAGAGCTTTGTTGCATTCCTACAGAAATGCCTTTTCCTTGACATGCCCTGAATGTGAAAAAGAACAACATAAACAAGGTCAAAAAAGAACTCTATAAGGTACTAAATGCTACTGAAAAAGAGCAATTTGAAATGAACACCAAACTTTTGGAAGTACCATTCAAGTTCCACAAAGATCAAATTCAAGCAAAGATGAATTGATCAACTCATTCACGATCTATCGTTATGCAGTCTACTCCAGATTTTTCTTTAAATAGTTACACTTGCCAGTCACACTCATCAACTGCAACTTATATGAGTGTAACCTATGATGAAATTCTTTTTCATTTCATTTTTCCACTGTACTTCATTTAACTAATACAATTGATTTCAAATGACAAAAAAACAAAAGAAAGTGGTTTTGTTGAACTGGACACACAAATCGTAGGTTTGGTACTCGAAAATAAAATGAGTCAATGATGTTAATTCGGACAGGGCCCAAAAGGCTTGACGCATAGTAATAATCATTCTCGTCACCAAATACTTCCTACTACTTTATTCTTAACAATGTTAACCAGGCATTTCAATGTCCAATGATGCTTAAGTTAAAGCCAGTAAATACTAGTTCTGTTTATTGCTAATTTAAGAAAGGAGAAACGAGTGAGATGAATATAGGGAGGGAGGGAGGGTAAGAGTATGGAGAAAAGAAGGCCTATTGCAGCTAAAAGAGTTTGCATCTCACAAACAAAGGTATCTTTGTTTATCCTCCCGCTATCTGCGGAGGGTAGAGTGTATGCAGTCCGTACCACTACCTCAGAGGTGAGGTAGAAAGGTTGTTTCCGATAGCCCCTCAGCTCAAGACGAAAAATAGTCTGGAAAAAGATGTAATAGAGGTACAAGATACAATAGGGAGTAACTCAACAATAGACAGCAACAGAACAATACTACCACAAAACAATACTACAATAGATCTACCCGAAACAGCAGATATCAACAAAAATACAAGAACAAGAAACTACAAGCATAGCACTACGACTACTAATAAGCACAAGCGTAGTACTGCAGAGTTGCAAAAGAGAGAATTACATCTGCTACAATAGAGCATTCAGCTCATAGAGGAGTACAGAAATTATTCTCGAAATGCTATCTGTTTCTTCAAACCAAATAAAACGCATGGACAGTGTGGCATATTATGTGACTCAAATTCTGGAGCAGTTTTAAAAAAAACAATCATCTTTTGGGTTGAACAAGCTGATTGAGTTTTCACCTAACAAATAATGCTGCTTGCTTACTAACAAAGTGAAAAACACGGATACTTCCGATGTATCATTTCTAGGTCCAATGGAATTCATAGGTCCAGGAAAAAAACTTTCGAACATATTTCGATTGTCAAGACTGTATTAAAGGACAGCTACTAGAAAGAGTATTTCAACAGGTATAAGGACCATATAGCACACCCTTGATCATAAGATATCAATTGTGATCTTATTTCATGTTGCTTTAGAAACTGCTAAAGTTTTTCCCTTGGTCTTAGAATGATTCACTACTTTTCTTTTCCGTCACCCTGCGCATAGAGGGAGCTTTAGTGCACCGGGCTGCCCTTTTTAGTATTGAATTTGTTTTGGGTTAAACGTTGATTACTGAAACAATTACCTTACTTCTCTACTAACTAGTGTTTGACAACCACAAGCAAGTAGCTCGTTTTAAAATGGTTAAGCCACCTAATTAGTAATTACAGCAGCAACCAGATTTCTTAATTGAAAGCCAGTGCTAAGCACATGTGCTTACCCCAGTTCTTTGTTGGTTAAGACCTCCCTCGACAAAAACACCGGGTGATTTGTTTCAATCTGTCCTAGCCTTGGTGGACAGAGTTATCTGGTACCTGTTGCTGGTGGGAGGTGACGGGTATCCCGCAGGAATTAGAATAAAACTTAAAACTCGCTAGAATGCAATGTAAGGGTTACGACGGATGGGACCTTAATAAGGCAATTTCTAAGATAAGATGGACGACTCGGCTGCCTTCCCCACTAAAAATCTTTCCCGAGGGTCGCTCAAGCACTTTCATGGTCCTAGTTCTATTACAGTAAGAGCTCTTATTGGAATGCCTTCACCACCAGATATTGCATCAAGAGCTTCTATTGCATCAATTTTTATTGAACACTATACAATTTCGGAAAGTCGAGGTGCGCGAAAGCTGGTCCAGACACCACGGTTATCAAGAAAAAAAAAAGACCTCCCACCACTTGTTCAATTAAAGTCCTGTAATTGAAAAGAGGAATGAAGGTTTTACTCACTTGGAAATTTGTTACTAGCATTACTGCATCCATAAAAGAGCTTGGAGTTTCTGGAACTCACACATATCCCAATTATTTACTCCTCCTTTAACCTTGAAGCCAACAAGAAGTCAAATAAATTTTAGAAATCTAGAATCTAAATAAAAATAGAAACTTTACAGAGAAAACAAAATCTGTATATATACTCCCTCCGTTCATTTTTACTTATCACATTTCGTTTTACGAAAATCAATCTCACTAAAATTCAAAGCTAAATTTAATATTTAAAACTTAAAATTTAGATGATAAAAAATTATACGAAAAAAGTTATAAGTTGTAATCTTTCTCTTATTAATATAATAGAAAAAAAAATACATCTTACAATATTAGTCAAAGTTCATCCAGTTTGACCTCGAGAAGTAAAAGTGGACGGAGGGAGTATATTTAACAAAATATATTCCCCTCACCAGCAGCCTTCTCAGTCGGAGCTCGCCGAATCGAGCTTGCCTAGTGCAGTTTACATCTTCTATGTAATTTGCAAGCTATTGCACAGAAACGAGTTTACTTAGTGAAAAATGAAGGAGACAATTGCCATTGGGAGAAAGCACGAGAATCGAGAGGAAAAAGAAAAAGGAGAAGAAAGAGGGAGGCGACGGTGATCTCCGGGGATTAGCCACCGTCCACGGCGGAAAAGGTGGTGGCGCCGCCGAGAAAAGGACATGGAAGTGGTGGTGGACTTTGTAAGCAATGTATCAAGCATGACACATAAAAGCACTTGATAAGTAAGCACTCCAATTTCGAGATTACACGTCTACGCACCTCAATTTGATCTCGATTCTCAACTAAAACACTTCTAACTTTTCCTAATATCTCATGAATATCCAAAATTAATATGACACATAAATTTAAAGGTGTCTAAATTATATTTTGTACAAAATAAATAAATTAAAATATCTAAATATATATACTCAAAGTTAGAACATTTATTTGTAAAGCTAAATTTGAGTATTTATTTATTTATTTATTACGTCATGTATTAATATTTGAATTTCAAGAATCAAATAAATTAATTTTAAAGTCAATTTTTAAAATATTTTAAAAAAAAATTAAGCTAATAATTATTATAATTTTAAAAAAAATTATATAATTTTAAACATATATGTTGTATTATAAAAGTTAAAAAAATTATGTTCAAATATCCTGTCAAAAAAAGAAAAAATATTTGCAATTGGGAGAAAAAGAGTAACAAAGAAAGAGCTAATAATAATAGTGATGAACATTAATAATAGTGTGTGCTTGAAATAGTCACAGTCGAAGTTTATAAATTTTTTTGCAATTTTAGTCGTTTTAGAATCAGTTTCAAACCTACGATTATGAAATTGAAATTGAAAGTATTCGCACATAAAATCACAAATTTTAAATATATAAGTCTAAAATTTGATAATTAGGTGTACAAATAATTTCATTCATATCTGAAGTCTGGCTTGACACATATATCAAAATATAATTTATTATTTCCGTTTCATTTCACCATGGTATCTCATAACTCAATCTAATTTATTTTGAAAATAATTTATTCAATCATTTCATTTCATTGAGGGTACACTTCGTTGTATCTTAATTTAATTTATTTCTTTTCCTTTTACAATTAGTCCAAATTAAAAAAAATAATTATTTTTCAATTATATTTCAATCGACGTCTGAACATTAAATTGTCGTCGAGAAGTATTATGTTCATATGAAAACACAACTTCTTGTAGATTTATACAGAGAAACTTTATATGCGAATTTTTCTTCTTCTTTTTAATCACGAGATGTAATCTCGATCACTCTCTCAAAAATAAAAAACGATAACATATTAAATTCGTCAAAAAATACTCCGCCATAAAATTACAAATATATACTCCATATTCTCTTTGAATAGACTAAAAAGGAACTTATAACACATAAAATTTTGTAACATAAGGAGTAGGTGCAGTGTGCACAGAACATGTGTCCCTATTATTCCATCTATCACTTAATTTGTCTAATGTTATTTGTCACAATACTTTTCTTTTTAATCGATCCCAATAAAATGTCATACTGACTAGTGGATACGTTGAATTGCCTAAGTGAACAGTCATGTGGCTTTTTCTTTTTCACATTGGATGCCACGTATTGATTAATAATGGTTTGTTAAAAAGGGAAGGTATATGTGAGCTCATAGTTGAATGGGAAGGCTAGTTTTGAGACCAAAAACAAACGAAGAGTATATGAATTCTATTTCAAATAGTTCGAAAGTAATTTTGACCCTTTTCTGTATAATTTATAATCACTTATTTTATACCACAAGTTTTAAAAAATCTTTATTCTTTCTTTACTTTCATGCCCAATCAAACACTGTCATATAATTTGGGACAAAGCGAGTATTACTTATCAAACATTAAAATTGCTATCCAATTTGCTAGACATTATTTTGAATCTTTATAAATGCTTTTTCCCGAAAAACATTTTTTGAAAAATATTTTCCCGTCATAAGAACAATATTTGCAATCACTTGCTCCTTGGTTAAGAAAACTGCAGAATTACAAGAAAAAAATAGTAACAATGAGGATAAATTGTGCAACCACAGAGTTCAAATTCACATACAATTTGAAGAATTACTTCAAAAGTAAAAGAAAATGTAGAAAAAGAGAACTAAAAGGAGAATAACACAACAATTGAGCAAAGAATATACCAAATAAAATGCATATCTTTTAAGTCTAAAGTCCAGTTTTCACCCAACTGCTTAAACTAAAAAGAGAAACTTTCATAAACAGCAATTAATAGAAACGTAATGAGACCTCCATAACAATACTTTGCCTAATTACAATCCATACCAACACTTTCTATATCAATTATATAATCTCGATATACAAATACAAATACAGACATACAAATACAAATTCGTAAATCTCGACAAACAAATCCAAAGTTAGAGTACCCTCGACATACAAATACAAATCCGTAAAATCTCAGCATACAAGTACAAATATGTATTGTATATTTTGTGAAATCTCGATATACAAATACAAATAATACAGTTGAGTGTACCAATAGTTTTAAACCCTCTGCTGCGAAATGTACTTGAATTAAACTGTTGGTATGAAACGTAATTAGGTGTGGATATTTGGTACGTTATGCAATTTTTCCAACTAAAGTTAGCCTGCGAATATATAATATGTGTACAACCGTAAATAATCAGCATACATCTATATATACCGACTAGTAAAAATAAACAACGAAACCAATCGACTGCTCGGGTAAACCTCTCTATTTTCAACTGTTGCAATTCCAGCCTTTTTTGCAAGACTACAATACTGTAATCTTGTAATTAGTTGCAATATGAAGAGATTTTTTTATCAAACTAGTACAGTTAACTGGATCAATTTATGTGAGGTTAAATCAGTAATAGTAACAAGTTATTATATCTAAAAACAATGGTAGGATTTGTATAATATTGGAAATACAAGAAAGACTTATGGTAAAAGCAGGAAAAAAAAGAAGAGATTCTATTAGTAACAATTCTTGTGTAGAATAAAGGTAAAAAGCAAAAGATAGATGCTTGGTGATAGCAACAAGAGAGGAACAAAAGGCTATAGAGGTCTTGCCCTTGTGTTTTGCATGACATAAAAGTGTGAAGAAAATGTATCTTGCGTCTAACTCGACCCCAAAGCTTAACTCATGAAGCGAGGATGAAGCGAGGATTGACCAAGATCGTATAAGGAGATAACAACTAATGAGGGACACATAGCACTCACCCCCTCCCCTCATGCCTAGGACTGGACATTTGGTGCATTGACAACATAACATAAATGCCTAACATTAGGTAAACCAAGAAATATAGATGGATCTTAGATCTAACATCATGTGAACAGCCTAACTCAGCCCGAGAAGCTAGTTCATGATGGTGAGGATAACACATTTCCTCAACCAATGTGGGACACTTGACGTTGACGACAGCGTAAAAAAGTTCAATACAATCAGAATTACGCTGATAATATGAATACTTCTACTCGGTGTATATAAGCTAAACTCAGCTCACTTATCATGGACGGTTATTAGTTATTATCGTTTAGGCAATACGATAGTGCAAAAGTCGGAGTACAAAAATATTAGATTCTTAACAACTTTGGGTACTACAAGAGCCATCACACATGCACCAGCATAGAGGATTGTAAGGAAATATTTCATAACAATATGCCTTTCCAAGCAGTATATATTAAAGTCATTGGTGACTAATGAGTGGCATCAACACAATCTGCAGAAACAAGAAGTGCAAATGGCCACTTTAGGTGCCTCTAGCAAAAGAGTTAAATCAGAAATTCAACCACAGCCATCAGGACAAGGAATGGTAAAGCCTTCAGTCTCTACGATTAATATCTTCTTTCGAAGGCAAAAAGATTTAAAATCTCATAATTTAAGAACTTTTCTCATCTAGATTATGTATTAGATATACTAATACCCTACCCCGTTTATCTGGAAATCTTGGTTCAAACTCTTTGCTATTGGGTAAAAGATGCCTCTTCTTTACATGTATTACGATTCTTTCTCCACGGTATAACGAACCTACCCTGTCTCCACATTGGATCAGGAACAGGATCAGAAGGATCAAAAACCGCTAATTCATACAGAGCCATCGAACCAGCCCAAACAACAGAAAACAAATGAGTTGGGAGAAGAGGAGAAGCAAGCAATTAAAGATCAAATATTTCAAGCCTCTATGGAGAATAAGTGGACAGACGTTCTGCGACTGTACATCAACAACAAGTTTGTCCATGGAACCAAACTCACTAAATCCGAAGATACTGCTCTTCACTTAGCTATCTCTTCTTACCATCCAGATCGAGATGACTCTTTACATCATCCTCATCTTACTTGTATTAAGAACATGGTAGCTAAAATACCAGAGGATGATCGACTACGTATCTTAAAACAGAAGAATGAAAAAGGGAACACACCTCTTCACCTTGCAGCAGAACTCGGAAGTGTCCCCATTATTGAATGTTTGGTAAACTCAATAAAACCAGATAAGTTTGGAAAACTCATCCGGGAGACCAATACAAAGGGGGAAACTCCCTTATTCATAACTGCTTATCGTGGCAAGCTACCAGCTTTTCTCTACCTACATAAGTGTTGTCAAGATGAAAAAGGAGAAGGTCTAATTGAACTTTGTAGGAGGGAAGATGGGGACAATATTCTACATGCCGCCATCTCTGGCAGGTACTTTGGTAAGAACCAATCCCCTACGAAGATTTTTCTATTGATTATCAGATATTTCGACTATCCATTTATGTTTATAGTATCTTCTTTGTCGTAGACTGGGACAGTAGTATTAACAACTTCTCTTGTAACAGAGCTGGCTTTTCAGATAATACATTACTATGAGCGACTTGTCAACCGTTACAACGTAGAGGGCATGTCTCCTCTACACTTCCTTTCCAGGATGCCTCAAGTATTCAAAAGTGGCAGCAATTTTCGGTTCATAGATAGCGTTATCTACTACTGTAAGTCTGGTCTTTTTTGTCAAAAAATGGCATAGATAAGCATTCTTATCATGGATTTAAATTATATACACCAGTAATGTAAAAGTCTCTTAATCCTTTGTATCAGTCCAACACATTTACTGTTTTCTGTTAGCCATCAACATCCAATACTTTTGCATAAAGGTTTATGTTCATCGTTTGTGGAGGACTGGAGGTTATATAGCGCTAATACTGGGTTCTTTTTTCCAGGCACAAATATCAAAGAGCTAGAGCAAAAGACATATGAAGCTGAAGGAAAAAAAGACTTATATCACAAACTCAATTGGAATCTTCCAGAGAACTACGAAACACTGGTGGAGTTCTTGGAACTACTTTGGAATGGGACACAGAAAACTCTTGGTAGGTAGATTTACCGCACGTGATCAATGTCTTATCTAATCTGTATAGTACATTATACTAGTACAAAAACTCGTTAGGTAGGAAATGCCAACAGATTCCAATCAAAACAAGGATGTCGCTCACTTGCTTTTGGGGTTTATCGTAAGTGATAGACCAATCTCCTTTTGAAAATGCACCAACAGTGTGTTTGAGAGACTGTCGTTGGTACTTTCTACCTAAAAGTTTTAAATTACCAAGGCTGATTTTCTCTTTTCTATCGCAGTATATATATTTTCTTTGAGAAAATCTATCCCAGATCATATTAAACGAACACATTTTTGGAATCAAGAAGACAAATCTGAAGGTACGTGATTACATAAAAACATTCTAGTTTATTAACTCATCAATGCTGAGTTAACCAATAGTACCGATCTCTTTTTCAGAATGAACTAACCAAATGATTCGAGTGCCTCAGGGAACTCTAGTTGGAACTTAGTACCTAAAAATTTTACATGCTCAAAGACTGATTCTCTTTTCTATCCAGATACTACTGGAGTAACTAACATGAATCAAGAGACGAAGTCTCAAGGTACGTGATTATGTAATAAGCCTTTCAGGTTATGTGGACTTAAACAGGTCTCTTAAGACGCAAGAAACTATGATATATATTTTCTCACGAGGATAACTCTTACTAGTACTAACTTATTTTTTCTTTTTTCTTCACACCAAGGCCATCAAAGTGATCGTCAAAATGATCCCGAGAATCCCCCATTTCAAGGTGAATGCATACACATGCATATATACAACAGTTGAAACTAAATACCTCAAACTATGATGATTAGATATAATTCATCAAAATATCAAGAGGAGGTGTGCATAATTACACAGGAACCTTCCAGTTTATTATTAACTCATTCATGTCGAGTTAAGAAGTAGACCAATTTCCTTTTGAAGATGAACTAACCAAATGATTCGAGCATCTCATCAGGAGAGTGTTATTAGCACTTTGTACCTAAGAATTTTGAGGATTCAAAGACTGATTCTCTTTTTTATCCAGATACTACTGGAGTTACTAATGAGAATCAAGATAAGAAGTCTCCAGGTACGTGATTACATGTAAACCTTTCAGGTTATGTCGACTTAAGAAGGTTACTTAGAGGCAAGAAAACTACAGTACATGATTTTTATCACGAGGATAACTCTTATTAATACTAACGTATTTTCTCTCTCTCCACACCAAGGCCATCAAAATGCTCCCAAGAATCCTCCAACTGAAGGTGAACACATACATTTGTATACGTAGCACAGTTGAAACTAAATATTGCCTAAAAGTACGATGATTAGATATAATTCCACTAAGTATATACACCAACACACACGTGTCAAAAAGCAATACTGAGGTACATTCTAAAAGTGTGATATGGTAAATTATTCTCTGTCATAAGGAAACTTAAGTCTTATAAATAGCTGCTCTTTACGAGCACCAATATGCGTAGTGACTAGTTAGGTAGTCATCCTAAAAGGTGAGATCTCAATCACATTCTAAATAAGCCATCACATAAAGCACACTAACTAGAGCTAGAAGAATATATATACTAATTAGGGAATTGACAATGTAAATATAGATTTTACTATGCTTTTGGACGATAGTTCTAATCAAGTTGAACCTTCTTTGTACCCTCCATAAGATTTCTTTTTTCTCTATAAAATATTAGCAAAAAGACGCAAAATATATCACCATACTGATTCTCCATCAAAATCAAAGCATTGAGCTCCTTTGTTTCCAAGTTATGTAAACATTTTGTGAAGAAAATTTATAAAAGAGTGCATGATTCTCCAACATATTTCTGCTAACAACTGATCTCTCTGGAATTCCAGCTGAAGGGAAGAGAAACAGGAAGTTGTTTCCAGCCAATTACACCATCTTTATCGAGTTTCTGAAATGTCTAATGAAGATTGCGCTAATTGTATTGGGTATTGGTAAGAATTATTTTCTTAAAACATTTCTATTTTCTAGTGCATACGAGTGCAACAACTGTAATTCTAAAAGAATCAGACTTACTATTCTTTCAAAGAAGTAGTTCTCATCCCTTTTTGATATATTTTCTGCTTCACCCGTTGTTTGGAAACTAAACAAGGAATTAATGATTACATTGTGAGTACTTCTTTATCTATTGATTGTTGTTTAGAACGTACAAACGGGAAGATAATAGGAGAGAAATCAATGAAGAGAAAGTGGGGAAGGACAAAAAAGTCTCTTCTTCTTTCTCTTGTTGAAATAGAAAACTGAGAAGGATACTAAGGAAGTAATGTTTGTTGGTCAAAATGGGAATTGTAAGGGAAGTAAGATTTACTTGGTGCAATAGAAAAGATGTTTTCCTCTACCAAATTTGTTTCCTTTTTCATTTAAAGGTCCAAACAAGCAACAACAACAACATACCCAGTATATTCCCACAAAGTGGGGTCTTGGGAGGGTAGAGTGTACGCAGTCCGTACCATCAAAAGTGAGGTAGAGAGGTTGTTTCCGATAGACCCCCGGCTCATGACACAAACAAACTAGAAAAGGGCATAATATAAGAACAAGAAACAATAGGTAATACCAAAACAACAGATAGTAACAGAAACAAGACTATCACAAAATAATACTACAATCGTAAAGGTCCAAACAAGATAAGGGAAAATTTTAAAATTTCTCTTCCTTCCCAGAAAAAACATTTACAATTGTAGATGAGAACGTAAAATTCTACAACAAAGTTAGAAAGAAGGTTGTTTGACAAATTCAAAGGTCTAGACCCCATAAATGATTCTTCAACAGTCCCATCTTTTCAGATTTTAAATTTGAACTAATTTTTGAAACATAGTTTGCCTCGTTTTTTCTGTTTTTTCTTCTTTCCGCATCATGTCATCAGGTCTCAAACCTTGCTGCATGCAGGACTCGAAAGGATAAAAAAATTAGAGGAAAGGAAAAGGCAACATACATGGGGAGTTCAAATTATGAAGTTGATGATTGAGAAAGAAGAACGTTACAGATTCTATGAAAGTACTGGGGAGAAGCCAGTAGATAACCTCTACAGACAAATCGGAGCACCTCCTACAGCACCCCCTCAAACAGTTGATGATAATAACCCCTATAACGTTGCACCAATCGAGCAATTACCAACTTCAAGCACAGATGAGAAAAAGATGGATGATCCCAAATCCGGTAAATAGTCTCTTTTCTTTCTGGTCATACTTGTGAGGCACGGAAAACTTTGTTCCGTGTCATCAAGACTTTGCAATTTTAATAACTCAAGATCTATCACGTCAACATGCTAAAAATTTGTTCTACTATTCCAAATCAGGATCATTTTTCTGCTTTTTCACACCAGTTATAACATAACCAGAAGCTATATGTTCCCTAAAAGCAACTAGAATAACTATAGTTCTAAATACAGAGTTGTCCAAGACCAAGGAGACACCCCTATTAGTGGCATCAAAGATGGGTATTGTAGAGATGGTAAAGAGGATCCTCAAAAAGTTCCCAATAGCCATTCAAGATACAGACTCTGATGAGAAGAACATACTGCTTTTGGCTGTAGAGCATAGACAAACAGGCGTCTATAATTGGTTAATAGGAGAAAAGTATCCAGATTACGTGTTTTATCAGGTGGACAAACATGGAAACAATGCAGTGCACCTAGCTGCAATGTATAAGAAGCTCGAGGTGTGGCGCATCCCTGGTAGTGCTCTACAGTTGCAAGGCGAAAGGAAGTGGTACAAGGTAAGAGATCTTTAACAACCAACCATCTCTTCATATCCCAAGGGATTAACTTAAATACACTAACATGTAAAGAATTTTCCTCTTATAATGCAGTATGTCAAGCACACTTCGCCACCACAATCATATGTTCGTTATAACATTAAAGGTCAGACACCAAGACAGATCTTCGAAGAGACACATGCAAAGTTACTCAACGATGGCACCCAATGGCTCGTCACAACCGCCAATTCATTCTCCGTCGTTGCAGCACTAATTGCTACAGTAGCATTTGCTACATCTGCCACAATCCCAGGCGGAGCCGATGATAACGGCAATCCACACTTAGAAAATCAACCTGCTTTTGACGTGTTTTCTATATCATCACTTGTTTCTCTTTGCTTCTCTGTCACGGCCCTGGTGTTTTTCTTAGCAATCCTCACATCTCGATGCCAACACACTGATTTCGAGAGAGACTTGCCAAGAAAGTTGCTCCTTGGATTAACTTCGCTTTTTGCATCAATAACTGCTATCTTGGTCTCATTCTGTGCTGCGCATTTCTTTGTCCTCCAGGATAAATTCAAGAGTGCGGCTTTTCCAATATACGGGGCAACATGCATACCTGTGGTTTTTTTTGCATTTAATCAATTCCCTCTCTATGTTGATCTTATAAGGTCATACATCCAAAAGTTACCACTTCGTAGCTATAAGGTGTTTTATACTGATTCCTCAGAAGCAACTAGCTCAGATCAGAAGAAAGAAGGTAAAGAAAAGGATGATTGAAACAGGTAGAAATTATGACAAGAGCAGAGCGTTGCACGGTTTCCTACTTTAGTTTCCAAATAAAGACTTGGTTGTTTTGTATCAAAAAATGATGAATTCCAGAAAAGGTTTACCTTCGTCGAGAGGAGGCGAGGCGGAGATATCATTTTTCTACGTATCCTGTATAAGCTTAACACTTTCTTTAAGAGTTCGATGATTTCATATACCTTGTTTTCCAGTCTAAAGCTAGTTAAGTAGGGTGCTAAATGTTGTTTGATCCCGCAATTCATGTGAACTTGAGGGAGTTTTAGGGAACTTATCATATCTAGATAGCATGAAAAAGGTATTATCCAATTTGTAATATTACTGAGCAATGAAAAAGTTCAGCTTTTCAAGGATCATTTTTTATCCAAATAAAAAGATAACTCCCCGGCATACCTCACTCAAGAACTATTTAATTTGGATTGTAGCTTGTCCATCTAAAGAGTGATAGAATGTAGATTTAGGGACATTACAAGATTGACGGAGAACCAACCTGGATTTATGCCGGTAAATTAACAACAGAGGCTATATTTTTGGTAAGGAGATTGATGGGAGTTCATTGCAAAGGGCAAAAAGATTGGTGTTCATTTATGTAGAAAGCATATGATAGAGTACTTAGAAAGGTCCTTTGGTGGGTGTTGGGGAAGAAAGAAAATTATATTAAATATATAAATGACATAAGGGACATGTATTTAGGAGCCATCACTAACGTAAAAACAGTAGTAGGAGATACAAAGGAATTTCTCATAACCGTGAGTTTACAGCCAGGGTGGGCATTGAGCATGTACTTGTTTACCATTGTGATGCATGAGCTAATCAACACAATACAAGATGACGTTCCATGTTGTATGCTATTTGTTAACAATAGTGTGCTAAATGACAAAACCAACGATGGTACAGGGTAACTCTGCTCACCAAAGTTTAGACAGATGGGGAGAAATCACACCTAGTGTCTTGTGCCTCCATTGAGATTTGCATCTGAGACCTCATGGTTCTACTCCCAATTCACTGACCACTAGGCCACACTTTCTGAAGGTTATAGCTTTTTGGCTTCTTATTTGATGTAAATAGGTAAGACATATCCTCAATAAGTACTTCAAGACTTACTCAACGTGTCCACTAATATATTATTAGAAAGAAAATATGTAACTTTATGTACAAGTAGCTAAGATTCAGTGCTTTACCATCTAATGATCAACAAGAAGATGGAAGATACAACAGAGGTTTAAACAACAGGGACCTTACATTTGAACACTGGATAGCGGTCAACAAAATAGCAGAGTGATAAGTTGTTACCAGCCGTGAAACGATAACAAATGTGTGCCTTCTTAGTCATAACCTTTCTTCTTATCCAGTAGAGGATTAACCCCGGTTTGTCCTCAGAAGTTGCAGTTTAATACCATCAGCTGCATGCTTTAGAGAGGCCGTTCCCAGCAAAACTTGTTTTCAAATAACTGCACAAAATCTCTTAAGAAAACAATACAGGGTATTATTTGGACCGTCTTCTCCGGATCTGAGCAAATATGATGGCAGTTTTTGAGGCTCAGTATTTAGGAACTCCAAGCTCCAAACCATTTGAACCCCTGAATTTCGTTTATAGGTGAATTCACAGTACAAAGTTTTATGAAGTCACAACAACAACAACAACATACCCAGTGTATTCCCACACAGTGGGGTCTGGAGTTTTATGAAGTCACAAGGGATAAAATTCTAGTAATCGACGTGTAGATTTACCATACCTCAAGAGCTTTGTTGCATTCCTACAGAAACACTTCGAGAACGCCTTTTCTTTGACATGCCCTGAAACACAATTGCATACCATTACTTCAATGCTCAAGGAACAGATGAAGCCAGAACAACCTGGTGACTAGATTACACTCTGAAGGTGAAAAAGAACAACATAAATAAGGTCAAACAAGAACTCTATAAGTTTCTAAATGTTACTGAAAAAAAGCAATTTGAAATGAGCACCAAACTTTCGGAAGTACCATTCAAATTCCACAAAGATCAAATTCAAGCAAAGATGAATTGATCAGCTCATTCATGATCTATCATTACGCAGTCTACTCCAGATTATTCATTAAATAGTTACACTTCACACCCATCAGCTGCAACTTATATGAGTGTCACCTATGATGAAAAAGATTTTATTTTGCCTCGGTACTTCATTTAACTAATACAATTGATATCAAATGACAAACAAACAAAAGCAATTGGTTTTGTTGAACGCAACAGAGCTTGAGAGCACGAATTTTAGGTTTGGTACTCCAAAATAAAATGAGTCAATGATGAAGATTTATAGAATAGACAGGGCCAAAAAGACTTGACTCATAGTAATAATCATTCTCGTTCCTACTACTTTTCTTCTGATGAATGATGACCAGATTCCAAGTTCATTCCGATGTCTAATGATGCTCAAGTTAGTAAATACTGGTTCTATTTATTGCTAACTTAAGCAAGGAGAAAAAAATGAGATGAATAGAGGGAAGGAGAGGAGAGAGTGAAAAAAGGTAAGAGTAGGGAGAAAAGAAAGCCTATTGCAGCTAAAAGAGTTTGCACCTCACAGACATACTACCTTTTGTTATCCTTCTACTTTATAATATAGTGATACCTTATTAAGCTAGTACCAAGAAGGTACTGCAAAATTACAAAGGAGAATTACAACTGCTCCAACATAGCATTCAGCTCAATTCTGGAGCAAAATGAAACACATGCCAGCGGCATTATGCGACTCAATTCTGGAGCAGCTTTAAAAAGTTACTCTTTTGGGTTGAACAGCCATCTGATAGGGTTTTCACCTCACAAACAATGCTACTTGCTTTCTAAGAAAGTAAAAAACACGGATTCTTCCAATGTATCATTTCCGGGTCCAATGGAATTCATATGTATAGGAGAACACCTACACCTATCAAATAGAGATTTTCTCTTACGACCAAATTGTGATTGTTAATACAGTATTAAGGAAAGCTGCTACAAGGAGTATTTGATCAGGTTTAAGGACCGCTACTACAGAGTATTACACCTTTGACCGTAAGATATCAATTGTTTTGCTTGTTAAACCATGTGAATTGCAAAAAAGTAGGATAGCAGATAGCATAGGAAGAACATATTCTTGGATCTTCATTACCAATTTGGAGTGATCATACGTGGACAGTTGAGAAAGTTCAACACAAAATGAGCACAAAGCATTGCTCAAAAAAGTTTCAAGCAGAGGCCGACACGTAAATGATCACATGATGACTTGTTGACATTCATTTATACATCACACTTTGGCGACAATAGAAAGACAATATTAATATGAAGAGTAACCTTTAAAATGATTTGAACATTTCTACGTTCATCGTGCTCTTGGCACAATAAAAGTAACCTCAAAGTTGAAGAAAACGATCCATCTCCATGCATATAATTAAGAGATATATGTATGAACTTATTAACCATCACAAAACAATAGATCTGAACATGCTAGTCTCATACCTTAGAGGATGGCAAGGGCAAGGAAGCCTGTCGTACAGCCTTCTCAGGTTCAGTAAGCTGCCGAATCTCGTGAAGTTGGCGCGCTATATCCTCCAAAAGCTTTAACTGCATCTTTTCTCTTCCTATATGCTCTGCAGTCAAGTCAAGTTTCTCTCTCCCCTCTTGCACAATATTTAACCTCTCTCGAAGCCGTCCCACTTCAGTTTCAATTTTCAGCCTTTCATTTTCTACTGAAGACATGGAATTTCCTCGCAAATCACATAGCAAAGGTTTACCACGTGATCCCACCGGTGGAAGCCCAAAAGTAGTGTCTTCGCTGATTTTAAGATCCACTTGCGTATACGACGTGCTAGTACTCGGACGATCTCTAATAACATCCTGTGTAGGAGAAGCTTCAATAGGGAGACTAGTTTTTCCAGAAAATTCTAACGCACTATTCCTAGATTCACCGCTATTGACATCATTGCAGAAGTTGGACCCATCAACAATGACATGAACATCATGAACATGAGGTTCTTTATCTAAAGTCAAATTACATGGACATTTTGATCCTTGATATACAACTTTCTCATGATACTTCAAACACCTCTCTTTTCCAGAAACATCAATACAAGCTCTGTCACATGTTTCCATATCTGGATTTTCTTTTAGCACTTCCCCTTCTAGCGAAATGGCATGATCAGTAAGCTTCTGTTTCGAAAGACCTGTCTCACGGGGTTTCGAGGATGTATCCAGTATTTTCCCATTCCCTGGTGGCACATTGGAGTGGTTAACCATAAACACCATCTCTTTCTCCTGAAATTCTTGGCTGCTATAAGAATGCTCTGCTAAGTCAACTTGCTTCTGGGAGCTGACATCTTTATTCTGTCTTTGAATGGGTACCTCTTCCCCCAAAGCAATATAGTTTTGATTATCAAGAGAAATGACCTCCTCAGAGTTCCTATTTTCTGCAACAGTCCTCTTGTTAAAAGATGCGCTAATCTGATGAAGCATAAGAACTGGATCCTCATTAGGATCAGACAAAGCATCAGGACGCCTTAGAGCATCCACCAAATTCCCACTATCAACTGTTGATTCTTCATTTCCAACAAAATTCATCTGCCTATATACTTCAAGTTCCTTCTCTAAAAAGTGTTTCTCTCTCTCTGTCCTCATCAGGATCTCCGTTAGAATTTTCATTTCCTCTGCTTCAAACGCAGATTTCTCTTCAACTAATCTCTGATATTGGCGGGCATCCATTTCAATAGATGCCTTCTCCTCTTGTAGTCGTAAGATCATAGCCATAGCCTCATCTGCAGCACCCGCGGCAGCATTTCTTTCCTTCTCCAGCTCAATGCAAAGAGCATCTCGGGCTTCTTGTACGTGTTCTAAGGCTCGTTCCAAGAGTCTTATTCTGTTTTCGTCATCGAAGGTGGAAACCAGTTCATTATTATGTCTCAGCTCTTCAATGGAAGAAACGTTCTTTTCAGTGTGCTCAACTTCATCAGGAAACCCATTCAATTCAAAGCTCTCTCTCTGGCCAAATCTCATAAACAGTGGAGGGTGGACACCACCTATATTCACCATAAAGAGAAGCATTTAAATTGATACATATTAGAATCCCAAGGCTTTGACGTTAGGTAAAATAAGGGAGGTACAAATTCAATTATATAATTTGAGGTATCATCTTTTTTCCAAGACTGGGGTTGAAGCTTAGGCTTTTGCTGCTGTTGTGTCGTCTTTTTTTCCATGGTTATTTGACTGAAAAGTAACTGATTCTGCTCAACAAATTGAATATTACCAAAAAATCTTCTTTCTCTTTTATCCATAAACGAACTATACCAAAAAAATTCTTAGGCATAAGAGGCAAAATACTCGCGTGAAAGCATTTGATTGATAGTAAAATAATTATTTCTGAATACCATTTACACCCAAAAAGGGCAGTTTAAGACTTAAGTTACATACCTATACGGAAATGAGAAAAGATGACCTAACACATTTAGTTTGTGTATACAAAGGAGATGCATCGTATAAATCAACATTTTGTTTTGAAATAAAAGATGCAGACACATGATCCTAAGTCAAAAACCAATGTCTCCAGATTTTCTTCCCTCATCAGCGGAACAAGGGCCCCTAGCAACAGTCATGAACATTAGGATGCATCATAACAACAACTTAGGATGCGTACTTCCCTGATAAACAACTTCAAAGACGACTAAACATCAAACATAGAAAGGAGAGCATTAGCATTTCTAAAAATCAAAAGGGCAATGTATCATTTTCAATCATTCAATTACCTTCTTTATAGGTACTAGGAGGAGATGGAGGACCTAGTGGAAACTCTTCATATGGAGGATCATATGATGAAACTGATGAAGATCTCCCATAATCAACGTCTGTTTTACGCCTTCTTCGACGAATCCCTCCTCTTTGTTTCTGATTCATCACCCCTTTCCCCCTACTCACACCTGATGAACTTCCTGCCTCAAATTCATTCCTTGGACTTAACTCAATCATCGCAATATTATGTGACTTTCTTGCATCTGATACTGAACTACATGAACCCTCATCACCCTTTTCAAGATACCCATGAGGACTATTCTCCTTTTCATGACCAATTAATCTCAAATTCAAATCACAATTCCGGTCTTTCCCCAAAACAGTATCATTAAAAGGGAAGTTTGCTTTTATAGAGAGTTGGACATTAGACACTTTCTCAGCTGGGAAATCAATCAAGAGTCTATGAAAACACAAATTCCCATTTGGAACAGTACCAAAAAGAAGTCCATCACAAGGACATGGCAATCTCAAACCAAAAAAACCAAGAAACTTTGATGCTAAAAAAGCTACTGTTGCTGCACAAAGCAAGAAATATGCTATAGCAAGATCAACAAAAGCTCCCACAAAACCACTCAAACTCCACATATAGCTACCTTCACAAGCCATTTTTCACCCCAAAATACTAGTAAAAAATCCAACTTTACTAGTAAACAAAGTATAAACCTGCACAAAAATTAGAAAATTACTAGTAAACAAAGTAAAGGGTCCACCTTTTTCCTAATAAACTTGCAAAAGATTTCAACTTTATCCCCTTAACTCCACATATAGCTACCTTCACAACCCATTTTCACCCCAAAATACTAGTAAAAATTCCAACTTTTTACTAGTAAACAAAGTAAAGGGTCCACCTTTTTCCTTGATAAACTTGCAAAAGATTTGAACTTTATCACCTTAGAGATCACCAATTGATTGCTTCAAGAAAACACAAGAACAAAAAAATATCCCATCAAATTTTAAACATTTTATCAATGAAAAAACTGTTCTTTCTTGATTTGGGTACCCTAAATAATGAATGTCTTGAAGTGGGGTTGATCATATAGGACTTTTTCTCACATGTGAAAGTTTTCTGTATTGGTATACATTGTTTTCTTGAAGGACTAAACGATGTCGTATGGTGGGCTTTCCATGTTTGGTTAGTCATGGTAAAGTGATGATAAAGGTTGTATGTTGTCAGCTCATTGTAGATTCTGGAGACACCACGTGCATTTATTGTTATCATTACTATATTATTACTCAACTTCTATCCAATTAGAGGCTTTTTAGGCGGAATAGCGCGAGAGATTCTTGTACTTATTTCGATTTATTGTCATCGTTACTGTAGTATTACTCCAACTTTTATCCATTCTGAGCCTTTTGAGGCGGATTGACATGAGAGATTGTTGTACTTGTTTCGATTTATTATCATCATTACTATCTATTTAGAGCCTTTTTAGATGAAATAGTGTGAGAGATTATTATACTTATTTTAATTTATTATTATTATTATTATTATTACTCCAACTTCTATCCATTTAGAGCTTTTTTAAGTGAAAGTGCGCGAGAGATTCTTGAATTTGTTTCGATTAATTATCATTATTACTGTAGTATTATTCCAACTTCTATCCATTTAGAGACTTTTTAGGTGAAATAGCGTGAGAGTTTTTTTTTATTTGTTTTGATTTATTATTATTATTATACTATTATTTCAACTTCTATCCATTTAGAGCCTTTTTAGGCGAAGTCACGCGAAAAATTCTTGTACTTGTTTCGATCTATTATCATCATTACTGTATTATTATTTCAACTTCTATCTATTTAGAGCTTTTTTTAGGCAGAATGACGTGCGAGATTCTTGTATTTGTTTCGATTTATTCTCATCATTATTATTTTATTACTTCAACTTCTATTGACTTAGAGCCTTTTTAGGCGAAATGGCGTGAAAGATTCTTGTGCTTATTTTGATTTGTTATCATTATTACTATATTATTACTCTAACTTTTATCCATTTAGAACCTTTTTAGGTGAAATAGCGTAAAAAATTCTTGTACTTATTTCGATTTATCATCATCATTACTATATTATTACTCCAACTTCTATTTCTTTAGAGCTTTTTTAGTTTTTTTTTCAACAAAATAACATGGAAGATTCTTATACTTGTTTCGATATATTATCTCAATTCATGTATTTATGGGGTTTCATTCGGATATTTGAATCTATTTTCGTGTTTTTGAATGAAAAAAACTTCAGAATGATGGTAGTAAAGTAGTTGGTTTAATCTCGTGGACGAATAAAATATTTACTTCTTTTATTTTAAAATATTTATCATGTATCACTTTTAAAGAGTCTGTTTGAGCAAATTTAAAGCTAAATTTAATTAGATTAATTAAATATTTCAAATTAAAATACTAATTAAAATTTATAAAATTTGACTTTCAAAAAGCAAAATCTGACAAATAATATTGCCAGATATTAACATTTTTTTCACTTATAAATGTGAAAGCTACGTTTGAGACCATGCTAACCATATGATGTACTAGTATATTTTATATCTTTTGGAATAATAATACGAAAAGTATTATGCGATACACAATAATATATACACGCATTTCAGTGCGATCGATCTTCCATTTTTCTTTCTTGTTTTTGCTTATATAAGAGTGCCCAATATAACCACTAGCAGAACCAAAAGAGAACCTGCGATAAGGAATGGGATAAACAAGTACACTGATTAGATTCTTTCGCATGTAAAAATAGACTTATTTAAGAATATTTTTATCTTTAAATACTCTTATTAATATATTGCTAAGACACATATTAGTATCCTACACTATATTTTATCTCACATAAAATATTATATAAGTTGTCAAATGTCTTATCGAAATTAGTAATACATTTTTCGATTTCACAATCAAATTATACATAATTTATATGAAATTTGGTACAATATACCTCGACATTAAAGCTTAATATATTGACAATTTTTTAAATTTAATAAAGTGTTAATTGAGCATCTGAACATTTGATAAAGTGTTTACATTAACACTTCCGATTAAATTTTTGAAGGAAAAAATTTGCGAATGTTTTAAAGTGTTCATTACGTAAATAGGTTAACCAATTAAAATATGTCACCTCCTTCACGTATACGCATTAGTCCCATAAATTGTAAAACCTCAAGCAAGTTCCAATTGAGGCTCATAATGTATAATTAAAAGAGATGACATATTTTATATGATTAACTTAACTATTTAATAGACGTTTGAGAACACACAATTTTTCTTTTTTGAAATTTCAACTGAAAGTGTCTAATAGAAACACTTATGATATGCCAAGTACCCAGTTAAAATAAGTCATAGTTCGAGTATCTAAACTAAATTTATTGATATATTAACCCTTATTTTAATTATAAATAATTTTATATCGAATATCAAACCTTATAATATACAATACAATATTTTATATCAAGATTGAATTTTCATGTACTTCAAATCAAACAATTCCTTAACACATAAGTTTAGTCAAGTGGATAAGATATATACTCAATTATATATTGCCAACAGTGATGACAAGTAAGACAAATATTTGTAGAGCAGATATTTTAGCTGACTTCATATATATTATATGTTTTTTTCCCAAAACTATATAAAATATGGATAGAGATCTATTGCATAGATATTATTTTGGTTAGAGAAAAGACAAAAACTGATTCAGCTTAATGTTTGTTTTTTTATTTTTCATTTAAAAGAAAGAACAATAGATTTGTACATTGAGATGGATTGATCTTTGCTATCGTGCCTCCCCTTGTATCAGTTGACATTGGGATAGAAAAAAATAGTGATGATTGCCATAAATATTGCCCTCGAGGACGTGTACGAAAAGGTTTTTATTGATTCCTATCTTAGTTGAACTTTACAAATAGCGAGTTATTCCATATGGAGTTCGCCCAAGGAGAAATCCAATCAATGGGTCACTGGAGTCGGGCTTGACATCAAAGATAGAGAAAAGCGTATAAGCACGAAAAAAGGAAAATTGTCTGAGAATATAATCCCAAAGGTTTTAATGTTAACTAATGGGCTAATTAACATTCCCTTGTGAATGGACCCGACCCAATAGTATTTTCCAACCACAGTCATTAGGAAGTCCTACCGTCAACGTGTAGAAGAATCAACAACAACATATATACCCAGTGAAATCCAACAAAGTGGGGTCTGAAGAGGGTAGAGTGTACACAGAGACCTTACCTCTACCTCTTGGAGATAGAGAGGTTATTTCCGAAAGACCCTCGGCTGAAGATCAAAGTGCAGAAGAATGATGTTCCTAATAAAAGGCACTTGAAAAGTATAAAAACTTTTAGAGAATATACAAACAAGTAAACTTAAAAATTGTATAATCTAAGTTGCATGTAGAATTCAACATGTCTCATTTTTCTGGATCAAACAAATAGAGGAGGAACATATTTTATCTAATATTGAATTGCGATGAGCTTAAATGGAGCGACATAGATAGTGAGGATTCATACAGCCGATTGAAATCAGGAATTAGTCATCATCCATTGCACTTGTGTCATATTGTTTTCCACAGGCAAGGCATCCCCATTAGCAAAAGCTCGTGGTCTTTTCTTTAGAACACCGATGCTAGTGGGAGAAACCAGGCTTCTAGCAGGCATATCGGAAGCATTTTGGTTCTCAAAACTCGTAACAACTTCAGGTAATGGAGAAACCGCGACAATCCCATCACAGTTGTTCGCGCCTTTGATTGCTAATTCAGAAAGTTGTTCCCTGGCAGTGTCTAGAGGAGATTCCAAGGCAGTGTAGTTAAGAGCTTTACATGCTTTCTCGAGTATCGTTTGCAAATACTTGCCCTGTGCTTCTATACGAAGCTGGACATGGCGTTGTACCTACTTTGACAAACCACAAAAACTTTTGTTTGATTATGACAACATACCATAGACTAACTTTCATATAAGAACTTAGTAAAGAGATGATGTTACATTTGGTCCTAGTTAAGAAAGCATGTGTAGCACTTGAACATCTTACAGATGAAAAATGTTCAAAAGGCATAAAACTCAGCCAGGTTACTCAAAAAAACAACCAACTCTGACATTCATATTTACACGGAACTCGGAAGAATGCATTCTTCTGTAATTTAAATTCCCTTCTTAACCAGAAGTTAAGGAAGGTGACACAGAAAGAGAGAGAGAACCAACAACTACGCCTCGTTCTCAAATAAGTTGGGGTCAGCTATATGAATCCTCATTTCGTCTATCTGACCCCAACTTATTTGGGACTGAGGCGTAGTAGTTGTTGTTAGTTCTCTTCCTCTCTTTCGTTTTCACCTTCCTTAACTTCTGGTTGAGAACGTAAAAAAAGAAATATGCATTGTCAGTTGGCCGAAACATAGATTGTCATGTGTTTAGTATTTGAAAAGCCAGCTCATTTGTCTCAACGGATTGAAGGTAGGGATTGCAGTACAGAACGGATTTCGTCAAATTCAGTATAATCTATATGAACAGTTAAGGAATGTGTATAGGGATTGCAGTACAGAATGGATTTCGTCAAATTCAGTATACCCTAATCTATATGAACAGTTAACGAATGTGTTTTTTTCCCCCAGAAATACCTCCAGTCAAAGTGAGGGAGCTTTGGTTACTGCTTTTATTTGAGAGATGGCACAAAGTTTGGCAACTTTTGGTCGAAGACTAAGCTATTAGTCACTAAGTGAGCGAAGCCAGAGAAGCATCTTGATCACTAGGCACTAAGATCGGAAGTGTTAGGTGCAGACAAAGTCCCATATTGGAAGTTGATAAGAAAAAGAAGCTACATATAAGGTGGAGATATCCTCTCTATCTCTGAGGTAGGGGTAAGGTTTGCGTATACTCTACCCTCCCCAGACCCCACTCATAGTTACACAAACATTAAAATATGATCAAAAAAGGGGAAGGGACTGACCTCTAGCTGCTCATGTAGTCTTCGCTGGACTTCCATCTGTACTCGAAAAGCCTCCGTAACTTGGTACCCACAGCTGAAAAAGATTTAAGAGCATATAAAAATGATGCAAAGCACAACACTTTCTTTCTAAAGAAGAAATGCTGAAGACGCTACATACTCATTTATATCCTGGGCAACTACTTTTGACGAACCCGATGCAGAGGAAATTGTATCTTGACCCTCTGCCACACATGATTCTGTTAACACACGTAGCTAGTAACAATGTAAGAATTAGGATTCAACTGCTCAAAAGGGTAAAATATAACAACCACCTTCTTTTCTTCCTTATGGAAATAGTAATCCGCATACTCACGTGTCCATCATATACTCCCATCTTGTCCATATATATCCTCGCATATTCACATATACTCTCATACTCATCATATACTCCTCTCAGAGATGTCAATAGTAACATATCAACGAAACTAATTATATTTAAAGCAAATGGCCAAAAAAATATACTACTATTTAGAGTTGAAAAAAGTTTCCTCTATAAATAGTTTAGTGAATGGAAAGAGAGCAACAAAAGAAGAATGACAATCAGACACTTGAATCCGAACAGCTTTCTTATAGCATTGTTACTTTACAATATATACAAACCTACATTTTGATTATATCTAAACTAAGGAAAAGAAAAGAAAACTCTAAACAGCCAATTCATCCAGGGTCTTGAAATTTGCAATTAGACCTTTTCCAGTAATCAACCTATTTGGGCTATCTTTCTTCATTTCTTGATATATTTTACATTCTCAATTAAAACTGGTTTCATTGTGCTTTTGAGAGTTTTACTTTGGTCC
Organism: Jaltomata sinuosa; assembly: GCA_003996215.1. NCBI lineage: Eukaryota > Viridiplantae > Streptophyta > Magnoliopsida > Solanales > Solanaceae > Jaltomata > Jaltomata sinuosa. Next base: position 351,683 of record QJPP01000623.1, on the reverse strand, counting down.
TTGCTAACACACCGTTTAAGGTTTTAAGGTAATGGAGAAGTTGCAAGCAAGCTAAAATAATTAGGATAATTTGGAGGCATGGTCGGAGTGTTCAAATACCATCTTTATAGTTCTCAGCTGCCTCCTTCGATTGCTTCCCTAGGCGATATTTCTGCAAGGAAATGTAAAATATAAAGAGTTCAAGATCTGCTTGCAAACTATTCACGAAAAAAACATTGAAATACTTATTCTTGATCTCTTTCCATTTCGACCCGAATCCTTTTGCTATTTTCTTTGGTTAAAACTGAGAATGAAACTGTGTGAAGTAGTTATCTTGATTCTTGTTTCTACTTTGATCAGAAACATTTTTTCTTTAGCTAAAACTGAGAGTTAAACTGAACTGTATTTAGTCCTCCTTTAGCTAAAATCATATGCGAGAACACATCATCAATTCATCAACAACAACAGCTATGCCTCAGTTCCAAACAAGTTGGGATCGGCTATATGGAATCCTCATTGACCATGTTTCTCAATTTAAATTCAATGCTGACATCAATCCATCACTACAACCATTTTGTCAAAGTGAAAATCAACTAAACCTAGAGCCATTTCAATCCTCATGACTCGCATTGAACTTTAACGATTTAAGGCCTAGCTTCTTATCTAAGTAAATTTCTGAAATTGGCTCGGAATTTCCCCTAGTTCAATGTGAGACACTAGATTAAGGTTGTATTTAAGCTAAACTTTTCACACCTAGTGTAGAGATGGATCTTGTGGTGAATTCTTGATTGAATACAGGGAAGAGCGTCTTGGCAACTAAACACAGATTATGTTCACAAAATACGAGACGAGAAAAAAACCTGGAGGTGTGACTTCAAATGATATAGGGTGAGTCCTTTCACCCCCATTGCCTTCATAATTGTTTTTGGTGTTGCCCCTGCAAAGTGAAGCAATAAATTCCACAGTTAAAATTGTGTCACTGCCTTACCTTAATTTAAGCGGGACAAGTAAAAAGATTCAAGAGGAATCAAGAAAATTTCTGAAGATTTACATATAGCAGGACTACATGGTGACACTAATTGTTGTTCCCAAGAACATAACCAAAAGTTATGTAATCAAATGTTATCAATTCACATTAACTTTCTTCCTAAGCAGACTAAAGCTGTTTTGTTATTCTGAAGTATCGTGTGACGTGTGATATAACATTCTAATATTTCCTCTGATGGTATACCAATTCACTAGTTTACTCATCCAATGATCCACCTTTATCTTTTTCTGACCATTGAGTCGTTAGTCTATTGAATCAATAGAATATAAAGAATCATTGGCAATTACCTTTTCTTTGATAAGTCAAACACCAAAACTGTGTCGAAAAGTATGTACAAGTTATGCATTTGACTCGTGTACCAAGAATAAATGGTATCCATCAAAAAGTAAAATCAATAAATAATGGCCCTTTGTCAAAGTAATTTGCCTAGCGCCGGTTGTTCATTAATGGAGAAGGCCAGACAGAAAAGCTAGACCTCAAGTTCTAGTATTCCATTATGAGATGGATTTACGGGAAAACAAGCTTCTGCGTTTAGTTCTGCAGCAGAAGATCTAACAGCACAACAAAACCTCAGAGCTCATGATAAAAGAAGAAACAGAAAAAAAAGTAAGAAATAACAAGAAAAAATCAAGGTTTTCCTTTATCAATCGGAAACATGTGTGGTAATGTAATCCAAGTAAAAAAGGAACCCGAAGACAACTACATCAGTATGACAACCAAAAACACTATTAATCCAGACACTCCATAGTAACTTCAGATCTCGAAAACTCTAACTAATAAACAATGCTCCTTCAATAATCATATGACTATTACCTCAAGGTCTAGAGAAAAAGTTCTTAACTTTAAGAAACCAGAGTTGCGGGATGTACACACATGATGATCGTAAAAATATATAACTACTTAAGCAAATGTGTACATCATCTAAAATAAAAATATATAACATACAAAAGTTTCTAATGTATACAGTTGTATATATTACACACACATGCAAGGGAAAAATGAAAACCTCAAAGTGCATACAACAGAAGTCCTTTTCTAGCAAAATATTTTTTTCCAAGAAAGTCTCTAGCATAAGTCATTTCAATTTCATATTATTGCTCCAACCAACATTAGATGTCATTATCAATATTTCATTCTCAAAAATTTTATCCAAACACTATCCAAATTGTTTTTCAATCACCAGCCAAACAACATTATTTTCCTAGAGAATGCTTTCCACTATGTTAAGAGATCCTACCAAAAGTAGAAAAAAGAGCAGACATAGAAAAAGAGGAAAACAAATAGTAGTATCACTAAAAAGAAGGGAGCCTTGGAGTAACCGGTAAAGTTACTGCCATGTGACCAGGAGGTCACGGGTTCAAGTCGTGAAAACAGTCTCTTGCAGAAATGCAAGGTAAGGTTGCGTAGAATAGACCTTGTGGTCCGACGCTTCCCCGGACCCCACGCATAGCGGGAAGCTTTAGTGCACCAGGTTGCCTTTTAGTATCACTAAAAAGGAAAGTAAGACATATAAATTGAAACGGAGGGGATAACATACAAATGTTACTAATCTCTATAGTTATATAAATACACTTGCAACGAAAGAAATGAAAACTTTACAATAGAAGTCATTTTCTAGGAAAATAGTTTTCACAAGAAAGTCTCTATTGTAAGTCAATTTAATTCCATATCATTTACTCCAACCAACATTAGACATCATTATCAATCTTTAACTCTCAAAAGATATTCATCCAAACATTATTCAAATTGCTTTTCACTCACCACCCAAACAACATCATTTTCCTAGAAAACACTTTCCACTATGAAAAATGATCCTACCAAAACTAGAAAAGAAAAAGATGCATACATAGAAAGAAAAAGGAAAAGAGGAAACAAATACAACCAGATATTTGTACGATTATAAATCAATCAAATCTTTTCGAGACGGACTAAAAAGTAAAAAATTATCATATAAATCGAGACGTAGTAAGTAGTACTCCCTCCATTTCAATTTGTTTGTCTTCCTTTCCTTTTTAATCCGTTTCAAAAAGAACATCTTTTTCTCTTTCCGTCAACTCTTTAATTCCAACTTAATTTACACATAACATGTTTAACACCATAAGATTAAAGAATATTTTGGTACATTCAACTTACCTTTAGGGGGCGTTTGGCCATGAATTTTTTTTACTTTTTTCCGTAAATTCTGGAATTCCTAGGAATTTGAAAACACCAAAAAGTTGTTTTTACTTTTTTTAACTTCAAATTACTCACAAAAATTCAAAAACAACTCCAATTTGTATTCACGGCCAAACATAACTCCAATTTTCAAATATCATATTTCACTTTGAAAACATCTACTTATTTTTCAATTACTCACAATTTTCATGGTCAAACGCCCCCATAATTCAAGAACACAAAGATTCATAAATCCTTTTTTTCTTTCTTAAACTCCGTATCACTCCGTATCAAGTCAAAACCAAACAAACAAATTAAAATAAAGCGAGTATTAGTAAACGTACTATCAGGGCCACCGAGTTGTGTAACAGCGTCAACAAATCGTTCATGTAGCTCCGCCGACCACCGGAGACGAGGCCTATGATCCGCCGTTAAAACCAAACAAGCATCCCCTGGCAAATTGTTCATCATTTCACCAGAAATTGAACTCTGTAAATTATGTAAATGATGATGATGGTATTCACTAATTCCTCCATTTCCTTCCATACCCAAACCAGAGTACATTTTCATTCCAAAAATAACCCTACAAGTGGCGCCTGTGGGGAGGGTAAAGTGTGCACGGACCTTACCACTACCTCGCGTGGAGGTAGAGAGGCTGTTTCTAAAAGACCCTCGGCTCAAGTGCAGAGATTCCAACAAAATCTCATAAGTGGGGTATGAGGAGGGTAAAGTGTTAGCAGACCTTACCTCTACCTCCAATTACCACTACCTCGTGGAGATAGAAAAACCCTCGACTGAAGTGCAGCAGCGATTCCAAAAAATAAATCCCTAATTTTTTCAAAAACAAAATAAAATGAAGGTGACCCAGAATACTAATTTCCACTAAATATGAGCTCTACATAATAAAAAAAAAACTATTTTTTTCAAGAAAATGAAGGTGACCCAGAATACTAATTTCCATTAATATGAGTTCTACATAATCAAAAAATCTCAAGTTTTTTTTCAAGAAAATGAAGGGTGACCCAGAATACTAATTCCCACTAGTATGAGCTCTACAAAATCAAAAAAAAAATCTCTAATTTTTTTCAAAAAAATGAAGGTGACCCAGAATACTAATTTCCACTAATATCAGCTCTACATAATCAAAAAATCTCTAAAAAAAAATTCAAAAAAAAATGAAGGGTGACCCAGAATACTAATTTCCACTAATATGAGCTCTACATAATCAAAACAATATCTAATTTTTTTTCAAGAAAATGACAGTGACCCAGAATACTAATTTCCACTAAAATGAGCTCTGCATTAATAAAAAAATCAAAAAAATTGAATCTTGATTGTTGTTTTGGACATTGAAGAACAATTTTTTGTTAAAAATAAGCTCTGCATAAAAAAAAGTTCAAAAAGATTGAATCTTGATTAGTGTTTTGGACATTGAAGAGCAAATTTTTGCTACCCAAATGGCAAATTTTGGGTGACAAATGGGGGGTGGAGTGGGGTGGCGTGGGGTGGGGGGCAGGGGTAGAAGTAAGAGAGGAATTGGAAGGACAAGACAGCGATGTTCTGCTGTGTACTGTCGTTTTCTTGTCTCTATTTGCTGTCTCTATTCTCTATTAGTACTATGTGACAGGTAAGTTAGAGAGAAATGGAGTTAGTAAAAAAAAAAAAAAAAAAAAATTGTGCTTCCACGCGGCGCTCGATATCCGTATTGAAGCTCGATTAAATTCAAATTCGCGTTAAAAAAAGTCTCACATTGAGGTATGAAGAAATACTTATCACTCTGCATCCACCCTTGTTGGTATACTACTAGTATTTATAACAGAGTGTTAATTAATGATAATTAAAATTAAAATATTTTGCGGATCAAATAAGTTTCTCTTTATCGTAATTTTTTTATATCTTTTAAATATGTTAAATCATCAATTATTGTTGGTTAGCATCAAACAAGACACTGAATATGTTGTATTTGTATCAATTATCTGTGACTTATAGTATTTTTTTAAGTAATTTTCAAATATATAAATTTTATTTCAAAAAACATAAAAAAAATCATATTCCAATTTATGATTCAAAATTTAAAAATTTGACTCTTAAAATTTAAAATTGTACTACATAAATTAACTATAATTTAATGATGAGAAAGTGCAAGAAAACATGTGTGAATTATTGAGTATTCATTAAATTAATGTAAACATCGAGTATGAATAAATTTTTATAATTAATTGTGAGTGTATTGTGTTTCTCCTTAAAGTTAACACGTATACTTATCTATATTAACAAAATTGCCCCAATTTTTTTTCCGTTTAAATATTTTTACTTGCGAGTGGGATGTGACAGATATCTCGTGAAATTAGTTGAAGCTTGTGAAAACTGACTCAGACACCATAATTATTTTTTAAAAAAACTTTACTTGACAAAATAAGTAATGAACACTTGCGTCAAGTATATGTTGTATTGCTTCTTCTTACACATCATCGTCTATTGGGGCATAATCAATTCTATAGGTTTTCACGTCAAATACGCGAAATACCACCCTAACAAATCATCCCTTGTTTCATATAACTTCAATATCTCTTTACATATATTCCTATGCACGTCTTCATCGGTCCTAATTGATCATCTACTTTTAGTTTTGAACTTTTTCGTTATTTGTTATGTATCTTCGGAACTTCATCTAATTCTCAACCAAAAGAATTTGGTTATATATGTTCAAAAGATTTTCTTATAATTATTCTTTTTTAATCCTATTATTTATTATGAAAATCAGTAAGTTTCAATAACTAGTTTTTTTTTTTTGTTATAATCCCTTAATAGTAGTTAATTGAATCATCATCGTTTCACAGAAAAAATAATGAAACTTAAGTAAAAGTTAAAAATAATTTTAGTTGAGTATTAGGGTCAGTGAAATAGAGATGGGTCGGGTTGAGTGAACCTGCACAAATATCTGATTTTGGCGTTGTTATTTAACTTGTGTTCGTTTTAAAAAATAATGATACATGTATCTGCTTTAGGAAAATAAGATTGAAGTTTAGACATATATGTATGTCGTTCAGTTATTTTGGCGCAACTTCAAACCATTTTTATCTGAAATTCATGCATTTATGATTGAAGTTCTTCAACCACGTATGACTAATATTCCAATAATATTTATTGGAGATCAATCATTTTTGCCTGAACTTCATGTAGAAATACATGAACTTCACTCACATTGTCACACAGTATATTTTAAGTGAAATATAATATTTATTTTTTAAAAAAAGTGAGTATAAGTTTTTGATTATGGGATTGTGATTTTTTTAAAATATTTTATAAAGGTGAAGTTTAGATCAACTTACGCGCATTTTTTGAATAATCCTATCCATTAGCATTTCAATTATTTTATACACTTGCTATTTTTTGTCAAAATAAATACATGATAATTCTATTTGTAAAAGCTTAGACATACAAATAAATCATTTAATATTTTCTTATCGTTATGCTCACTTCATTAATCACTAGATTACTACAAATAAAATTGCACCTAGAATTTTTTTTTTTACTTTCTCTTTTTCAAGTATGGCTCATTCGAGAGCGCTTTCCTTCGAATGGGCCCTATGCAGCGTGAATTTAAATTAATCGCATTTTATATCTAAATGCAGAGGCTTCGCGGGTAGTCGAACAAATCAGAGGTTATCAACGAAAAGGTCAAAGGTTGCACTTGCAATAATCTGAATGTTGCGCAAGACCCCTTCAACCTCGCCCACGTGTTAGCTTGTTTGTACTATGGATCGCGACTTCAATGTATCAGACATCGAATGAGAAATTAAAAAAAAAATAGTTTTATATAGTTCAAACAAAACACAAATCAACACCTAATTTGGAGCATTTTTTTTTTTTTTTTAAGTTTCCCTAAAAGAAAAGGAAAAGAAAACCAAAAAAAAATGAGGAAAAAGAAATAAATCCTTAAACCCTTTTCAAGAACAAAAACCACAAATGACAAAAACCCTTCAAATCTAAAACTCAAATTCGACAAAATCAAAACTGGTTAATGGCTTCTTCACGAAATCTCTTCTCCCTTTTCAATAAACCCAGAGGTTGTTTTTTTAATTCATTTCTATTAATTTTCTTTATACTTAGAATTACCTTAAATTTTTTCTGAAATTTTAATGATTTTTTTCAGTGATTCCATTTGAATTCTTGGGTCAGACATCTTCAGCCTTGTTCTCTACTCACATTGTTGGGGACACACCAATTCTTGTAATTTCTCTAATTCTCTTTATTACTGTTGTTGTTTATAGTATATGTGTTTAGTATGCTGGAAAAGATTCATTTTTTGGAAAATGATTTCATTTTCTTCAGTGATTTTTAATAAATGAAAATAACTTTGCTCATAATTTGTGAAAAATGTGTTCTTGGTGAAAACACTTTTCACTATTGTTGACAAATAGTGGAAAGTGATTTCATGAAGGAACCATTTCAAGAAAACTTTTTTACCAAACACACCCTTATAGTTTTTCCTTGATTAATTGGCTTATTTTCATGTTCCTTGGTAATGTGAAGGTTAGAGATTTTATTCACAAGGCATTGTATGATCCAAATGTCGGGTATTTCTCCCAGAAATCGGCATCAGTTGGAGTGCTTGATAGTAGCATTAAATTCAATAGGCTTGAAGGTAATTGGTGCCAATTTTACTTTACTGTTTCTTCATTTATTCCATGACTTAATAGGGATCTTGTTGAATTGTATTGCTACATAAGTTCTCAGTGAGACATCTCAATCCTAAATTAGTTGGAGCACGATCAATCAATGACAGTTTAATATGAAGCGAATTAATCAATAATTATGCCTCAATTCTAAATTAGCTGGAGTCAGCTATATAATCCGTTGTATCAATTTAGCTCTATTCAGGTGCAATTCAGATAGCATTAGTCATAGTTTGTTAGAGCTTAGGATTGAGTATGTTATTATGAAGCTGACATAAGCAGATTTCTCTTTAATATGGAGTGCAATGCTTCAAATTTCGATCTTTCAAGATTGAACTGCTGGACTTAAAAATCAAGTAATTGTATCATTGAAAATTTGAATTTTAAGCAAATAAAACGATTCATCTAAATTTGTCCAATCCTTGTGGCAAACGGTTCCTGTTTGAGAAACCAGTCCTTCAAGAGTATGACAGTCCTGATACGATTTTTCCTCGGACTGCTCTAACAATTTCCTCCGTTAAACAGTAATCATAGGGAATTTATGAAACTAAGGAAGCAGGAGATAAGAAATGTTATGATGCTTTTAGTTGCACGATTGTACAATCTAAAAGAAGTCGTCCTTTTTTGACTTGGTAAATCTAAAAAAGTTGTCCTTACAATCTGGACAATATGACTTTTGAATGTTTTAGGTAGGAAAGCATACATGAAGCATTTGGATAAGATCTACAAACAAAGTGATGTTTCATGGTTTACTCCGGTGGAGCTTTTTAAGGTAATATTATTGTTTTTTATCCTTCTAAATGTAATTGCTAATTATATGTGAGAAAATTATGTAGACTATCTTTTGGGATGTTCTTGGGAAAATCATTTATCTTATTATGAGTAGAGAATCACCTATAGTCCTGTTTGAGAAGTCCCTCTTGTATATTATCAACAACCGATGAGTTCTCTCTTTTTTTTCTTGCTTCATATTGTATTGGAAACTAGCTTGGTAGGGACTTAAGTAGTTTCTGCCTACCGAGGTGTCTGCTGGCCAAAGTTCACCGAAGAGTTTCCTCTCTTTCTTTTCTTGCTTCATATTTTATCGGAGCCTAGCTTGGTAGGGATTTAAGTAGTTTCTGCCTACCAAGGTGTCTGCTGGCCTATGTTTTCCTGTATTGTCATTATTTTACTAGTTTTGTCTCTTTATGGTGACTGGTCTAGCTGCACGACTCTTTTTTTCCAATGACCGTTTTGGCATCAGTGTCCACTACTGCATTCTCTTCTGTCACTCTTGGGCCATTATTTCAGCAGTACATACCACATTTATCTAGGACTGATATATCATTCTATGTCAACTAACCTGTCAACTCAGCTCTGCACAACTTGATGTCTAGTTAAGAGTCTTTGTCTGTTGACCTATTAAGTCAACCGTCCCTATTTGTTCAAGGAGGACCACATTAGAGGTTACACAGCTATTTAGTCAGCTGCGACATATTTATTGAGCCACCAGTGACATGTTATGAAACAAAAATACTTTCGGCATACTCGAGTTGACTATTCAGTTTTCACTTACAAACTCAACTTTTACCACCTTGAGTTTCGGGCAGGTCGAAAGTCAACAGAATTAATAAAGTTATATCTTAAAATGTGTTATTTAATGAACTTGATCCTAGAATATTATGTAGGATATTTCATAGGATATACTAGAAAGTTCTGTACTTTACGGTAAAAGAACAATTATCACCTTATTTTACTTATATTAAGACTCCTATACAAGGAGCCTCTCTTCTATATTGTCAATAACCAATTTAAGACGACTTCTCTTTCCTCTTCTCTTATCTTGTTTTCACAATGTAGTTGCAGACCACTCTAAGAGCCTGATTGCCAAACTTCAAAAAATTGCTTATTTTGGGTAGTACTTCTCGTCAAATTGAGTTACAAAAGAAGTACTTTCGGATAGATGCGGCTACGGCTAGCCGATCATATCATTGCAGTTTGTGGTTGGCCAACACATTTGCTAGTATACAAGGAGTCTCTCTTCTATATTGTGTTTTGTGCATCTAATTACGGTAAGAACATGTAAAGATTCACTCTATAATTAGTACTATTAATTAACAACAACAACAACAACAACAACAACAACAACATACCCAGTGCAGCCCCACAAAGTGGGTCTGAGGAGGGTAGAGTGTACGCAGACCTTACCCCTATCTCAGATATAGAGAGGTTATTTCCGATAGATCCTCGGAAATTTTATTAATCAAGTAGATAATAATTTGGAATATTTAGATAAGCAATTTGAAATATTTATTATGAGTGACCTTAATAAAACTTTTCAGTCTCATTTAATTAAAGTGTAAAAAATAAAATCACAAAAGAGAGAAGGGAACATATTTATGAGACTTTGGTCATTTGTCGACAATGCATGAGATTACTTTTTGTCCATATTATTTGGATAGTTCGGTTAATATAAATTTATATTGAGGGTATGTTTCTGCTGAAAAAGGTATATTTTTATTTTAAGACAGTTCAGTTGAGGTAACCAAAATTGTCATCTATATGAATCTCTCCTCTTCACAACCTTTTTGTTGTGTACTATTCTGCCTGTTAAATCCATTCATGTCATATGAAATTTTCTGCAGCCCTGGTATGCACATGGGATAGCTGAATCCATTTTGCGTACGACAAACCTATCTGTTCCACTAAAAGTAAGTGCCTTAATACTGAAAGAAAGTAGCTTTTTAGCTGCATTGCAGTTTTTTCATTGTCCACTGAAGCATACTAATATTCATGCTCTCTTTTTGTTCGTCTTAAAATTTTACTTTATTGATAAATCCTTCACTTGCTTTACATGTTGACCATTCAGTTTTTTTGGGTGTAGATATATGAAATAGGTGGTGGATCAGGAACCTGTGCGAAAGGCATCCTGGATTACATAAAGTTAAATGCACCTACAAGAGTTTATGATAATATCAGTTACACGTATGTGATAATGCTCCTAATGCCTTTCCTACTTGAGAATGCTACACATGATGAACTTGTTGTGGAATGTCTTTAGAGTTACAGAGTAAAACATTCTTTCAAATTATGCATGAAATAAAGCTAAGGACAGATTTGTTTAAGTACCTTAGGGCATCCAAAAGGGCTTATAAAAGTCTTGTGCTACTCCATTCACGGTCTCGGGGTTTTGGGTTAATTACTTAGATTCTCCAAAGAAAACCTTTAGTAAGCACTTTAGACTCTCTGTAATTCCACATTAAGGTCCGTCGGTGAATCTTAGAATTGGAATAGACGAGGGAAAGGGTGTTGAGTTATATAATGTCCCAGATCGGATAAACACGCAACCAAAGGGTAATTATGGTCTTAGACCAGTCCATCCGATGGCCTTAAGACTTTTGAGTAGATGCTCAGGTTGTCTTTCTTAGCCAAAGGGAAACTTAGGAAGAAAGAGCTGCTTGATCTCAGATTTGCTTTTCTAATGCAAAAGATTTTTTCTTAGATATTAGGTATACATGCATTATTTTCCCGGGCGATTAAAGTCATTCTTTTCATGAGAGTACGATTCTACTCCCTCTTTCTTCAAACATATTTCTTTTAAAAGCTATTGTGCTTTTCACGTCTAATGTATGTGCTGTAATTTATGATTAAAATCATGCAATTCTGTGCTGCTTAGAGGGTCTTAAAAAAATAATAGGTTAGAAGGGTAATTGCTTAGATTTTGAGAAGACGATAGCAGATGCGTGCTTGGTTGATATCAGTCCATGCATTCTGTCAAAACATATTGCGGTCGCCTTAACTATGGAACAATAATTGATGCATCTCAAGTTCTCTAATATATATTAAATTGAAAGGTTAAAGTGCTGTTACCAACATGACACCAAAGAAAAGTAGACGACACATATGCTTTTCGTAAATTAAGAAAGTTCAAGAAGCCGAAAAAATTATTAAGTAATGTTAAATACAATTCAAAAGTGTGTAACCATGAAGTGGTTATATCTTCTTATGGTTGTGACAAGAAATGATTTATAAAGAATTGTAATTCTTAAATCAACATTAACCTTACAGTTGAAGCATCTAAAGTTTCAAAAGGGTGTCCAATAAGTTTAACATCTTGAGCAGAATATCAGTGTGACATAGCATTTGCTGCTCCTTTTATCATTCTTTTCTGCACAAGTGCTTCATTCAATCAATCCTTAATGAAATACTAAAGACAATCTTCTCTTGAGTACAGTTCTGTTGAAATCAGTTCCTCACTTGCAGCAAAACAGATTCAAACTGTTGGCGAAGTTGATAGTCATTTATCAAAGTTTAGAGTTGAGCATCGTGATGCTACTGACAGGAATGGATGGGGTATGATGCTGTTATTTATCTGATCCTGTTCTTTATTTTGCACCATTGCTTAACAGCTTCTTGATAAAAACAAACAAACAACCTATTGCTTAACAGCTTTAGTTGCGTTGTCATAGATGATGTACATGTAAATACATCCTGGCTCCTTGATCCTATTATGGTGGATCGAATTTCAGTTTGTTTGGTTTCTAAAGGTTGACCTATTCTGCACACTAAAAGAAGTTTTCTTGATGAAGCAGGGGATGTGAATGAACAACCTTGTTGGGTTATCATGCTAGAGGTATAGCTATTTTCTAATACTTCTTTTTTGTCATAAGGTAAATAGTTTTGTTTATGTGGGAAAAACTCCCGTATACAAGCCATGTACTAAAAAGTAGAGAACCTTCACAATATATGGTTCTCTACAAATGTCACCCAATCTTTTATACGGACAAGGACTATATGGATGCACCAAAAACTAAGAATAAGAGGCTATTCCTCAGATGTACAGATCATTGTCTATCCCTCAAAAGCTCTCCTACTTTGCCTATTCTTCTACTTTTTATGTTCTTAGGAAAATATGGTAAATTGCTTGTTTATTAGAATTGACTGGCTTGCTTTCTTACTTGGTGGTTTATGAAGCTAAATATGATGAAAGAAATAAGCTAGTTGGTGAAAGATCGACTCCTCTCTTACAATGCCGACTACAAAGATATGTCATGCTCATAACGAGCATTTTGCAAATCCTACAAGAATGTAATCTCAATTCATGTATTTTGGATTCTGCAATACCCCATTAAACTGTGAGCCCGAAAGGTTGTGTCCTCAGAAAGAGCAACTTTCTGGCCTAAACTAAGTAGTATATCCATAAAGTAGATATTGAACCATCAACTTTATTCATTGAGCTTATTAACGATTGAGTGATCTTTTAGGTGCTTGACAATCTTCCTCATGATCTCATTTACTCTGAGAATCAAACGTCTCCATGGATGGAAGTGTGGGTTGAAAGAAAACAAGGGTAATTCACTTTCTACTGTTGAAATGACATATTGACGCTTTGTGCTCTGGAATGTTTTTCACCGAGGCCTGAGCAAATTTTACTTTTTTGACTGAGATGTTTCTTCAGTAGTATATAGGTGGATAGCCTTATGGATGTTGCTAACAAAGTAGTATTTGCACAAGCATAGTTATCTACCACACTTGCTCTGTGCGATCATAAGATCATCCATGCATGTAGGTCATCTGGGGTTAATGTTTACCTGGAGGCTATTAATGAAATTAGTTGTAACTATGCCTTGAGATGTCTTACGTATCCCTCTTTTTTTTCTCTCTTTGGGTGGTTGGTCTTTTATTCGTAGAGTTTTATCTCCTATCTGCAGAAAAAGGATTGTTGAGGGAAAATATTGAGATGGACTTTCTAGATTGTACATATTTATGGAATGACTCCTTGCCCTTTGATTGATAAACCCTGAGAACTATATTTTCTTTTTACCCCTTCCCAGAAGCTCCTCCCTTTTTGCTCCCTTGGTTACTCGAGCCCACCACCTTAGGGTTGGAGGTGGAGGGTGCTTACCACTTGAGCAACCCTCTCTTTTCAATCCTGAGAACTAATAGAAGTAGCAGTAGGTATTGTTTTTTTTTTGTCATAAAGATCTATTACGCCACTCCCCACTCCATACGCATGTGGAAAAAAGGAAACTACACAAACAAGTAAGAGAAGATAAGGGAGATATGTTGCTTTATAGATGGATTTAGGTTGATACGGATTTATTTTGGATTGGTGATTATTTTCATTACTAGGTTCAATGGCCGAGCAAGATTGTCAATCTTTCTATAATGCTAAAACACATCTTTGTCTTCTTTTAACAGGGAAAATCTATCAGAGTTGTATAGGCCAATTGAAGACTCCTTAATCAAATCTTGCATGGAGATCATAGATATGCCTGATGCTACAACGGGCGGGAGCAGGGTTAGTTCAACCATGAAGAATATTTGGGCAAAAATCTTTCCTAAGCCAAGATGGTGTTGGCTTCCCACTGGTTGCATGGTAATAATTTTGCATGATTGAGCTCTTTCCTCCGTTTATGTTAACATATTAAATGCTCATGATTGGAAAAAAATATCATATACTCATGCGTACTGCTTCCTAAAATTCAGAAACTTCTAGAAGTTTTACACGGAGCTTTACCGAAGATGTCTTTAATCGCTTCCGATTTCAGTTATCTACCCGATGTTAAAATTCCTGGTGAAAGAGCTCCACTGGTTTCAACCAAGGTACATTCCACTTTTTCTCTTTATGCCATTGCTTTTCTGCGCTTCTTTGTAGCCTCTCTCGATCTTTGATTATACTCGTACAACTAAAACATCTTAGTCAAATTAGTTTGTCAAATGAGACAAGGGTGTCATTTTTCGGATGCTGGTGGTTGGAGGACTGCAGTGGGTTGTCAAATGAAGCAATTGTCTGCATTAGTTGTTAAGTATTTATAAAATTTAAAACATAAACCATTAGGCTAAAATGCAAGAATTGTTCGTTCCTTGTACATGTTTGCTGATCCTATGCTGGTTACTGTTCGTATCTTCTCTCATTGTGACTATGACTATAGACGCATGTCTTGTTGGACATTGGGGTCTGAGCTTACTTGGGTAGGAGAAACTGATGGAACCTTGAAGGGGAGGAAGTCAGGAAACAAGAAAGCAGAGAGAAGGAAATTTAAGTAACTAAATATTGCAGTATGTCGGTTAAGATATTACTTGCACTTCTTTAGCCATTGACTGACATAATTAGCTTTTCCACCTCCATAAGTAGGGTCTAGAAGAGAAAATAATTAAGTCCTGAAGACTCCACAGTTGGGGAAGATGCTTATGCTCGCAATGTTGGGGACCTTACTGTTCTCCTCATAGTGAATAAAATGTCAGAAAGCAACTTTTTCCATGTCCAAAGTTACAATCTGAAAGATCTATAAATATGCACCAAAAGGTACTCTTAAGAAAAAAGTGAGCTCAGATGAGTTCCGTGATGCCATAGAAAACTTACTAAAAACCAGATAAAAAAGTACATGTAGTGAAACCATCATGGGCTTTTGGTTGGTCACCAGCACGAAAAGCCCTTCACAACAGACACAACTCGCTCCACTCTCTGTTCTGTGTTCATCTTTTAAGTAGCTGCAGGGGAAAGTACTGGATATGCTTGAGTTCTACTTAAAAGAAACACCTTCCATCTCCTCTCTTGAGTCTGTTACTTCAATCTCTGTGAATATCCACTAGGGATGACTCTTCCTCTGCGTCTATTGCTATGGAACTTGTCCTTTCCACAAAGTTTACAACTTTTGTATTGTTTCATTTTCCATAATGCTTGCTCATTCTTTAATTCTAAATGTGACATGGATCCTTCATTTGTCTCGTGCATATCCGTGTCGGACAGGCGTGCCATGGGTATGGGTACTTTTCATTCTTTTAAATTTACTAAAAGTAGAAGAAACTGCCCATACCTTCATAAATGAGTCCATGTAGCATAGCTTTAATTTGGCAGTAGGAGAAAATTATGAGCAAATAAAGATGTGTTTTGGACTCCAAATTAAGGGTAGCGGGCACCAAGAATATGTAACCTCAGAAGTGACGCAAGAATATACAGGAACCCACGGAAGGAGCATGTAGGTCCACCATTTCTCCTGTTCTATAGGCTTTTTTTTTGGGTAAATGAGAAATCTCCGAGGGTCAGTGGCGCAAAGTTCGAAACTCGGTGGATAATGAGTCAACCTCTCTACTTTTCTCCACTTGAATACTAGGCTTTTTGCCTGGCGGGGTTTGATCTTGTAATGTGCCCTAACCCACGCATCACAAGCTAGACTGTTACTATCATTAGAACAAAGCCTTGGGAGCAAATTTGGTTTTATCAATACATTTATATCAATTAGCTGGTTCGTTCTATAGATGTCCTTGTGCAAACGTGGATTTTTCTTAAAGACTTGAGCTGACAGAAAAGTCACGCCCTTACATTTTAAGTGTCTAATGGTTAAATTAGTGTGTTGCAAGGCAAGTTGGGTGTGTTGTGTTAGAACTGTTAAGCTACTCTTTAGACCTTTTGCAAGCATGTAGGTTACAAATTTACATGTTAAAGATTGGGATTGGAAAATAAAATGGTAGCGAAAGAACCAATGTGAATTTCGGTTGATATTTTTTTCTGGCACTTACCTTTTCCCGTGAAAAATGTCACACAGGATAATCCTTTGTCATCGGCAAGAGCTTGCTTTTAGTATCATTTCCTTTTAGGCATTTTTATAATAACAAGTTAACTGAAATCTTAAAAATTCATTTACCCTTTTCATATGAAATGCAGAAAGATGGCAGCAGCTCTGATTACAACAGTTATTTAGATGCAAAGGTGATCTGATCCTTATCTTTTGTATTTCTCTCTGGATTTTATCATGAAATGTTGTTTATACGAGGTATTTGTCTGATGGACTTCCACTCAGAGAATACTTTGTTTTTTGTTTCACCCTTCTCTACTATGGTCACAACTCATGCACCGATGGGAAAACATGTTAGAAACTCTTTTGCTTGCGATAGTGATTTTGACCGGCTTAAACTTACTGTGTTCCTCTCTTTCCGTCCTATGGAAGTATGGCCTTTCCAGATAGAGTTGTTCGGTTGAGCTAAATACACCATGCCACTATGAAACTTTGAATATCTCTAGTGTAATAACATCTGTTCTTGTCCACAATGTTATATATATATTTTTATTTGCAGGGGGACGCCGACATATTCTTTCCAACAGATTTTTTGCTCTTGGAACAGATGGATCATTACTGCTCTGGGTGGATGAAGCAGCAAAAAGATGGCGAGCCATTGAAACGGGGAAAGAAAAGGCGTACTCTTTCGGTAATTCCCACTCTTCAGCTGTGAGAAACCACGTTCTCCTTTTCTATTTTTTGTTGCTTTATATCCATTCATGTAAATATTTGTTGTAGCTCGACACAGCAGCATTTATGGAAGAATTTGGTCTCCCAACAAAGACGAGAACTAAAGATGGATATAACCCCCTCCTGGACGACTTCAAGAACACCAAAGTTTATTTGAGCGTTCCCACACACAATGTCAAATAGACCATTCCCTTTTTTCCCTTTTCTATAGCAAGGACGTCAAGGAAGCACATAACACAAGTATAGAGAGGACACTTCTCATTGTGACTTGAATTGATGAAACATATCGTTCAAGCTTCAGTTCAGCATCTGGAAAACAATTTTTGAAGACGCTGGAGATAACAGAGTTCTCGATGTCCTTCTACAGCAATGATACCGAGGTAGTTTGTATCAGGGAGTTTGTTTGATCAGATTAAGAATGTTTGTGATTCTTGGTTACAAACGTGTTAACGATAGTATCAAGACCTGAGAGTGATAGAAGAGATTTATAATATTTGTTTTTCAGACTCTTTAGAGTTCAACAAGAGTCAATATGGATTTGGTGAGAGCATGGTAAACTTAATATACAAGATTACATGTGAGAGAATTCACTTCCTAACAGTTAGAATATAGCACTGGCAAAGGTGTTTCTTGTTTTCTTCTACTTTGAGCACTTCCTCAAATGGCTATATTTACATGAAATAATGAGAATCTATTGGTTTCTAATTTCTGTGTTTTGTTCTTTTCTTCTTCTTTTTCCTACCAAATTTTGGTTTCATCTTTCAAGCTGGTTTTGTACATCACGGGTTCAAGCTGTGGAAGTAGCCACTAATGTTTGTATTTGGGTAGATTGTCTACTTCACACCCCTTGGGCTGTGGCTCTTTTCCAGACCCTACGTGAACGCGGGATGCTTTGTGCACTGGGCTGTTTTTTTTCCTTTTTTTCAAGATGGTTCTATCAAGTTTGTTTTAAAACTTTTGGCTATGACACAAGCATGCTTCATGTAAGCATTGTGGAAAGAATGATTAACTAGGCAAAAGAGAAAGGCCGCATATGTCGAAAATCGCTTAAATTTGTCAATAAATTTCATTTAAACATTCAAAATTATGACCTGTTTCGATGGAACATCATGTTCATATTAGATACTTTAACTTAAATTTTGAAAAAGCTTATGTGCGTGTTGTCTAAGTGTCTAAGGTATGCTATCTCCCACCAACACATTATAAAGCATTTCGATTACATCAAATCAATCTTAACATACACTTCTTAATAATAATGGCTAACATAAAAATAATCAACTTTCTAGAGAAAAAAAAATCTAATTATGATAAATCTTAATTTTGCTTCTTGAGAATAAATTAAACTGAAGTACTACATCTTCTTTGACTTTTTCTACTCAATTTACAATACAATAATAACAACAGTTTAATTTCATAAGTTGAGTTTAGGGAAGATAGAATATACGCAAACCTTAGTCCTACCTTTGCGAGGCAAGGGCAGAGCTAGCAAGGGCGCGGGGGTTCATTCGAACCCCTCGGCGGAAAATTACACCATTTATATATATGATTAAAATTATTTTTTACGTTGAACCCCCGTTAGCCTTTTCGTGTGTTTACGTTTTATATTTCAAACCCGGTTAGTAAAAATGCTAGCTCTGCTACTGTAATGCGAGGTAGAGAGATTATTTTCGATAGACGTTCGACTAAAAAAAAAGGTGAAATTAAAGCAAAATCGTGAAGAAATTAACGATATCACTAAATGAACAAAGCAAACGAAGCAACAAGTAGTGAATTAACTCATATAGTTTTTAATTTATAATTTAAAATGAGTCAAAAATGATATAGTAATTAAAGATATTTTTATTTTTTGTTGTAGGGATAAAGAGAATCCAGTATTGGAAAATAACCCATTGGGTTGGTTCTACTCCCTCCCTCTCTTATCCAAAGGCGCTACTAATTTTTCTGTAATTTCACTCTCTCGCCGGCGCCGGAAAAAGTTTATTCATTTTTGCAGATAAGGACCTCAACTTTCTATAAGTTTCAAATTTACCCTCTCGTCTTCTCCGGCAAAGTTGATATTACTTTCCCCGTTTAGAATCGGCAGTTTTTTTTTCTCCGGCAAAATTGAGTTGTAAGTTCCCTCTTTCTCTAAAAAAAAATGTGGAACTTTAGTTTTTTTCGATTAGATAATGGCTCTGAAGATGTTCGTTTGAGTTGATGGTATACTGATTTTTCGAGTTTCATACCTGAACTATCAGGCATACGAGTTTTCTACTTAAACTATCATCAATTATTTATCAAAACACACCTCAATTGTTCATTTTTCTATCCTGAAATTTTCCGACTTTTATACCTGAACTATTTATCAAGAGACACACTTCAACTATCAATTGTTCATTTTTCTATGCTGAAATTTTCGAGTTTCATACATGAACTATAGGCGTGCGAGTTTTCTACCTGAACTATCATCGACTATTTATCAAAACACACCTCAACTATCAATTATTCAGTTTTAGTTTTCCTACCTGAACAATAGTGATTCGTGATATTTCAGGGTCGAAAAAATGAACAATTGATAGTTGAGGTGTGTTTCGTTAAATAGTTGTTGATTGTTCATGTAGGAAACTCGCACACCTGAGAGTTCAGGTATGAAACTCGGGAAAAGTGGATTCTTGAGGTGTGTTTTTGATCATTCACTCTTTTACTAATTTGCCGTTCCGATATCATATTTTGGAAAATTAAAGAGTTATAACATCAAATTGTGAGTTTCATTTGGATAATTATTTTCAAGTATTAACCATCTCACTTCTAAGCATTTGAAATTTTATGAGTTAAGATTAGTATGTTAGAGAAGTTAACAGTAACAACAACATACCCCGTGTAATTCCACAAGTGGGGTCTGGAAAGGGTAAGATGTACGCAGACCTTACCTCTACCTTTGCGGGATATGTTAGAGAACTTGATAGTAGTTAGTAGATTATATGTATAACTTTCTGATACTAGAGAATCTTAATGAATGAAAATCATTTTAGTGAATATTCATATAGTTATTTATCAGCTTCTGTTTGATTTATGCTTTTAATAGAAGAATATGATTCTCCAAGTCAACGGTGAGCTAGGAACTGGCAATAACTTCTGCAAAAACAAACAAGAAAAAAACAAGAAGTAAATATCAATGTTTAAAAAGTTTCGGGCTTTAGGAGGAGTCAAAACTCAAAAGTATACTTTGTAGGCTTCCAAATCTTTTAGAAATTTGGAAGGTGAAAAATTTTAAACATGAAAAGCTAGGGAGCTGCCGCTTTTTAACCCCCTTTTGCAAGTTCTGACTAGTCCAGGATGAGCTGATAAAGTAAACACTGGATATGGTGCAGGGGAGCGAAAAAGTATAAGTAGCGAAAAAGTGAACAGCAGTGATACCTTTGTCTTTCAGTTGTGATTTCTATAGTGTCATTTGATGTGTTAAACTGGAGCCTTAAAATTTTAGCTTTGTGACACTATTTTATGGTGTCTTTGGTCTCAAGCTTCACACTTTTGTTATTTTTTAAATGACATCATTTGAACTAATGTAAAATACCAATTTAATACCCAAGTGTATTTTCGTTTCCTTTTATTGTTTTTGCTTCTTCATTCCGGCCCTCTTCTTTTGTCTCTGTGTTTTACTTTTACTTTTCTCCTCCCTCTCCTCAATCGGCACCCCTTAAATGTGTGTTTGGGGCAGAAATTTGACAAAGGAAGACGGGCAGAAAAGGAGGAGGGAGATTAACAAACCACTAGTGTGGTTGGGGGTGGGACTTTTGGGTTGCAATGGTGATTGGAGGTTGGACTGTATGAGCTGAATTGAAGCTGTTGGAGTGGGATGACATAATGGGCTGATAGATCTAGAGGAGGAAGAAGGGGGGGGGGGGGGGGGGAAAAGAGAAGTAGCAGCGGCAGAAGGAAAAGAGAACGTATATATGACTGAAATAGGAACAGAAGAAAAGAACAACTTTTTAGTTTGTTTATGAGGTGGTAGACCAGCAGTTGTAATGGCAGTGAGAGTTGACGGGAAGACCTGAAGGTACTTGAAGAAGGACAAGAAGAAGAGGAAGAAAAGGAGATGACTAAAGAAAAGAGGAAAAAGAAGAAAAGATAAAACTTCCTCTTCTATCCATAGTTTTAGCAGAATGTTAGTGACAACGAACAGAAGGGTGAAGTGGCATATTATTTCAGTTTTGCAGATAATTTATTCTCAAATTTTGTTTCAGAAAAATGCCAAATTGATAGAAGTTTTAGGTTTTCAGTGCACTCTAAAAGACTAAAAGATATTCAGTGGTTGTCTAATTTGTGATTTGCATTGGTAATGTCATCTTATTTTAACTTAGTTGCCCAGGGAAATGCCAAAGTAGTGTTGGTCTAAGTTTTTTTATCACTCAAAACAACTAAAGAAAGTTCATCATTTGTCTAATTTTGTATTTTCATACGTAATTTCTTTTCACTCTTATCTTAATGTAGTAGTGTTCTCTTTTGTCTGTTTATAGATTGCTGTTGTTGCTGAGTCGTGATTGTGCACCATAGACTAGCTCTCATTACAATGGCATCTCTGTCATGGTGGAATCCCGCTCCTGCCACTGCTGCAATGGCAGCTTGTTCTCCAACTCCAACGTCCTATAAAACCTCTAACTCATTAGCCCTGCCGCGGGCTGTGTTTGTCAGCAAGCAGGAAAAGTTAATGCAACAAGCCAAGGGACTTTTGGTTAAAACACAGCAACAGTCAAAGAAGAAGAACAATTCCACCAATTCCAGACGTACTACCAGCATTCAGTGTCTCTCACAGGAACAGAAATGGACTCATGAAGGATCCATTACCGAGTCACTCCCCAATGGCATGTTTAGGGTCAAATTGGATAATGCAGACGTGGTACTTGGATACATTTCTGGTAAGATACGGAAGAATTTCATACGGTTGTTGCCCGGAGACCGAGTCAAAATTGAAGTAAGTCGATATGATTCCAGTAAAGGACGCATCACTTATAGACTCCGTGGTGGTCGAGAAGGGTAGGAGCCAGTGGTGGTGGATGGCTATTATGTACGCGACCGGCGACTGTCTTTGCTGATGAAACGCCATTCACCTGTTCCTATCCTTGCTTATGAGAAGAGAAACTAGAATGTATATTCTTTATACTTGGGATATTCATAGGCATTTACTTTTGCTCTGAACATTTATGTTGTGATAGTAGTAAACTAAGACTGGAAAAGCAAAACTTGTGAATCTTTTTGGCTATTTTCTTGATTGTTTTGTTCCTATTTGAACTTACCTGCAGACTTTTGTTGCCTATTTTGAGTTCATCCAGTATAAACAACAAAGTTCACTTTTGCAATTCATTTCTCAAATAGACATTTAAAACCAAATTCTTGTTCCCATTTCCATTGGCTAAAGGCAAGCAATGTATTGCAAGCACCAAATGTCACACATGAACTAGGACTAGTCAAATTGATAATTTGTGGAAGGAAAGAAGGAAAATCACAAGTCTTTACATTGTTTATAACTTTCGAAGGGAAAAAAGGGCTGCTCGCGCACTAAAGCTCCTGCTATGCGTGGGTCCAGGAAAGGATCGGACCACAAGGGTCTATTTTACGTAACCTCACCCTGCATTTCTGCAAGAGGCTATTTTCACGGTTTGAAGGTAAGAGCAATTCAAGTTACATTAAACGCCTAGAAATTCTTTACACTGTGAAGTCGCGTTTTAATATAACGTGGAATGATAAACATGTTTGGAGTCCTGGACCCAGAGGTGGACACATCATTTTCACCAAGGAGGTTTACCATCTACTACATATACGTAAAAATGAATTTTGAGTCCTCTATTTTTCTTGGTCCATAGCTGCATGCTTGAATATACACTTCCCTTTCAACTTAACAACATGTAATGACTTCTGAGAAACATAAATCCTGCAAAAACATTCATGGTTTTATGAGTATCTTTGCCTGCTTTCATGGTTCAGAAGATTACAAAACACACTATCATCGATTCTCCTGAGAGGTCACAATTGCTGCGAGCAAAGATTAGATCTTGTCCCTTTGGGACATCTGATAAAATCAGAACAATACAGAGAATAATTTGTTAATATGAATTGACTTGTTACAAAATGGACACTATCAAATTCTTAAAGGGCTTTTAAAGGCAACACAAAACAGTACAAGTATTCAAAGGGGAACAAAAGTATCTGTTGAAATAGTGCAAATTTGACTAGAAAGATGATAAAGAGGAAAGTTTAGTTACTCACAGATTTGTTGCAGCACTTTCAGCTTGGCCTTACACTCTGGTAGTTAACCTGAACAATAGGAATGTGAGCAATCTTGTACCACTCGGGGCGTTTACCAAGTCTGCATCTTTTATCCAGAAGACGATAACCAAATATCTCCAGTTCGCGTAAATTGACAAGATTCTCCATTGCTTGTAGACTGTAGTGATGGGAGATACTTGAGCTTTTTGCAGTGGTAAAGCTCAAGAATTTGAAGAGAAGAAAGGTTACCGAGCCACTCGGGAAGAGCTTCCAACCCCTCAAATCCCCATAAAATCAGAACCCTCAAGCGTAAAAGATGTTGAAGTTGTGTTGGCAGACACTGCACCCTTGACCATCCATACAATATCAATGAATGGATATTGAGGCAAGTATTAGAACTCGAGGGGTAATTAACCGCGTCTGATAAAATAGGAAAGGGGAAGTTAACAAGATCATCTGAAAAGTACCCAATTTCCAAGCCCACTGAGCCATTGCACACCCTCTGGTTGGAGTACAGGGCAAAACTGAATGTTCAACGATTGAAGCAACGTGCAGGCTTCCAGCCCGGGAGGCAAGGTGCTTAACCTGTGTTGAATATTTGCTTTAGAATTCAAATTTATTTTACTGCAGTAACTTTATTAAGTTAGACTTAGTCAACTAGTTAGAACTAGTATCTCTTTTTTAGTTAAATGTTAGTCTTTAAATAGTCTTTTATCAGTCAATAAGAATACACTCTTTACTGCAAACAAAGTCTTATTCCTTAACTTTTCTTCCTCTGTTATTTTTCCTGCATTTCTTTTCTTTCAAAAACCAACAACCTGTCACAACTAGTAATAGACATCTTTTGCAGTGATTGAAGGTTAAAAAGGCCAGGAAATACTACGAAGATTCGAGCATCCAGATATTTTCAGAATCTCAAGAGATGACAGAGTTTGTAGCCAATCCGGCTAAGCTTCTTACACATGGAAATGGTTAGCTGTCTAAGTGATTGAAGGCTCTTATGGTTTGGTATGTTAGCCAACTCAGGGCAATCTTCAAACTACGAACCGATCTAGCTGAGGGAAAACATTGGCAAATGAAGAGTTGACATCCCACTTAAAGTGAATTCTTGCAAAGCAGGAAATGCAATCAGTGCAGATCCATTTGTGTTATCACCATGGCCTATCGAACCATAGAAATATTCCCCGATCCATTTGACATTATGCAACTTGCGTATCAGAACGATCTTGAAGTTGGGAAGGTGTACCAATGTAGGAATCTGTTTACACTGTTGCAATTGTCTAATCTAATCTTCACAAGATTCCACAGCAGCATTGAATGTTCCGAGGTTACCATCCAAGACGCGAACTTTGAACCCTCAAAATTTCTCATGGTTAAACCTTTCAAGTTTGTATGAGGTTTTAGATCTTCCAAAACATCGGTATCATTGAACTCTTGAGTTCTAGTGCTCCAATGAAGTTCCAAAATTGTGAATGTTCACTTTTGCAGATAAATTTGCTCTTCTTGCTTCTTCACCATTTCCAACATTTTCAAGGCCATATATTTTCACTTCACCTTTGAGGTTGTGTAAGCCTCCTAGCTCATCAATTAGACATCGCCTTTCACGGCTCACAACAAAGAAAGGGAGTGTCTGAAGACAAACCAATTGTCCTATCCCAGAAAACATGCAATTCTTTCTAGTATGGATGTTGTCTTTCATGTAAAAATATCTCAAAATTTATCAGATTTTGAAACTTATTAGGCATTTCTTCCAAGGCATTTACGCTTAAAGTCTGCAAATTGTAGAGCTTTGCGATAGAATCTGGCAATCTACTAATGGAAGTCTTCTGAATGTCTAGACATCTAAGATGTTTCAATTTGCCTATCCATCTAGGCAATTTCATGACATAGAAGTTGTCCAATATCAAAACACGAAGGTACTTAAAGCCGGTCAACATGTCCACGAGGGAAACACCAATAAGATGTAGTGTTCTTGACCTTGAAGCAATTTCCTGCATAACTTCTATCATTTTCTGTGTTGCCTGGATTTCATCCTTCGCCTCCTCGTCCACATTCACAGTCAAGCAGTAACCTTTTGATATATGCAAAGCAAGGTCATGTACAGGATCATGTATTGTGCAGGACTTTATGCTATCATATTCATCTCTTTTAGCATCTTGCAAGAACGAAGTCCGAAGTAAAACATTTTAAAAGCTGTTGCCTGTATCTTCCATCTCCAAATGACTTCCCTGGGAAGGCATGCCTAAGTAATATCTCATGAATACCAGGCAATTTTGTTCTTTATCATGTATGTGTCCTTCATTTGCCAGAAAGTCGACACATTGGTTGGCCTATCTCCATATGTGTTTAATAAAGGTCTTGTCGACATTCAATAATTATTTGCAGTTGTGTGTCCTCGTCCTGAATAAGCTTGATAACAAGTAGGCAGTATGTTTCTACCTCTAGTTCTTGGTAGCACATTATTTTATCTACGTTTCGCCCTTTTTTTATGCTCCACAATTCTACAGCGAGGTTTGAAGTAGCTTTCATCTTACCTGAATATCCCAACAACCATTTTACGCGAAAAAAGTAGCTCGAAAGGACCTTAATGTTAGTTCATTTCTTCACCAGCCTACTTCAGTTTGCAAGGGCCAAGGGGAGTGTTAAAAAGTAAAATAAAATAACCTTATAAGGTTGCCAATAATATATCTAGGCTAAGCTAGCTAATTAATTTTTTTTTTTGGTTAAAATTAAAGCTAATTAATAAATTATTGAAGTACTTTCAAGGGTTGTTTGGTAATCCAACCCTCATTATCAATGAATGAAAGACTTGTTAATTGTTGCAACTCTTGTTGGCTCAATTTTGCTTCCCATGATACTCTTTTTGGATTGTGTGATCCCATTCCTTTGCAACTTTCCTCAGCAAATGTTAATTGTTTCCTACATCATAAGAAAGAAAAAAAAAACATATATAATTAAAATCAACACAAAAGTTAACATAACAACAACAATAACATATCCCGTGTAGTCTCACAAGTGGGGTATGGAAAAACTGTTTTCGATAGATCTCGATTCAAAAGAAGTGAAAAAAATGAACATAGCTGAGACAGTTGAAACAAGTTTTTAACAAGTTTTTATTTGGTCCCAAGAATTTGGACAATCTATTTTTAATCTTAGTCATACATTCTCAATTTATGTGAAAGGGTTCAAGGTACGAGGATAAAAAATATGTTTTCAATCTTTTTTTGTGAAAAAACCCTTCCAAGAGCTTAAATAAAGGTCTCAAATTCGAACCCCAGAAATAGAAGTTTTTACGGTAGAGAAAGCTTTACCTTTTAGTTGCCCTAACCTGCAACACATATGCATATTACTTGGGCCAGTAAATTTCGAATACCAGATAATTAAATCGGAAAAGAAAATTCTCTTAATTAGTATAGAAATTACTCCCTTCGGACCACTTAACTTGTGGTCCTTGTTAAAAATAGATGATACAAAATAGTTGTCATTTTAAAAAATCAAGGTATAACTAGTTGTTTATTTTCACCAATACCCTTCGTTATAAATATGGAGAGATATTAATATAATGCAAAAGAGAGAAGTACTCCCTCTGTCCCATATTAGTTGGTCACTTTCCTTTTTACACGCATGTTAGGAAATCATAAATAAAAAGGTGGTTTTACTAATTCACCCCTTAAAAAATCTCTTTTGAACTTTACAAACAAGTCTGAACACTTTCAAAAAAAATTAATTGCAAGGGTAATATGAGAAAAATTTAATTAATATTTTCTTGATTTAGTAAGGTGGACAACTATTTTTAGTAAGGTGACCAACTAATATGGGATAGAGGGACTAATAAATAAAGATAGTTTAGTCAAATTACACTCTAGTTAATGCTTTTCTTAAGGGACATGCAGTGGTGGAGCCAGGATATTCATTGAGAGGGTTCGAAATATGAATAAGTAAACACACAAAGAAGTCAAAGGGGGTTCAACACTTACTATATATATAAAAATAATAATTTTAACTATATATAAACAGTGTAATTTTTCGCCGAAGGGGGTTCGGATGAACCCCCTCGGCTATATGTAGCTCCGCCCCTGGGGACGTGTAAACCAAAAATGTGACAAGTAAAGTGATTCGGAGGGAGTAAAAAGAACTTACTCTTTGCCAACAAAATTTGCAGCATCCCAACCTTGAGGAGTGATGACATTAGACATGGAACAATCAAAGAATAAAACTCTAGCATAGTCTCTCCATGGCCTACCCAAGAATGTTTGTCCATTTCCAATCACATTACAATTCTTGAAAACAAATCCACTTGTATCATTAGGGTTTGATCTTCCTTGTGCTGTTATGTACCCTACTAATCCATCTAATGCTTCTGCATTTACTGATATTGTACAACTCTGCATATAAAAACAATTAACACATTAATTAGTGCTTAATTATTTCCATTATAATAAAGATTTTTAATAAAATGATATATATAGTAGTATTTAGAAGAGATTTTTAGAAGCAATGGTAAAGTTGTTTCTGTGCTATAAGGTATTGATTCATGTGAAATCAGTAATTTTTGTTTAGACCTTATATTATATTAAAACAATCGGTTATTATTTTATATTAACTTGAGGCCGTTGTATAGGAACCCATAAACTTCAAATCTTGGATATGACTCTATATGTGTAACTTATGATTACGGTTTTGAGCTGTGAAATCAATCATTGATACTTGTGTCAGAATAGACTGATAACCTTACACCTTTTGGGTGCGGCCTTTTTGCAGATATATCGTGCATCAATGTGAAATACCACGTGCAGAGGTGGAAGCAGGAATTGAAATTTATAGGTTCGGAACTCACCATTGAATCCATAGGTCATTTTAGTTAATGGATTCACAATTAAGTATTTATGCATACTTAATGAATTTTCTAATAATACAAATTTGGGGTCTAAGCAAAAGCTATTGGATTCGTCCGAACCCATACCTAACATTATAGCTCCGTCCCTGACTAAATGCACCGAGCTGTCTTTTTATATTTTGTTTGTATATTCAATAAGACCTCTATAATAACATTTCGCTATAACGTCTACCTTTTTTGTAACTTTTTTCAAAATTTATCATTTCGTTATAGCAGTCAAAATTATCTGAACAAACGGCACTATTATAAAAAGATTTTGACTATATATAAAGTTGAAGAAAATGGGAAAGTGGTGTTTTACCTCATAAATAGATTGACCATTACCAAAGATGAAATCAACAGATCCTTCAATGGTGCAAAGCTTGAAATAATGTCTTCCTTCAACATCCCATAATGTGTCTTGTAATCCAAGAAATTCACACTTATAAAATACAGATTTGTCACCAGAAATCGATGCTGCCACTGCCACCACCCTTGGATTATTGTTGCTTTTTGGAGGATAATTATAAGAATTCTGATTAAAAAAAATAAAATTAAACCTACTTTTGTTAATAATTGCAAGAATAAAGAAATAAAAAACATATATAACATTAGTTCAGTCTGTTTCAAAAAGAATGAATGAGTTCGAAGTACGAGAATATAATATCGTAGCCCTTTCAATTTTCACAACTAAAAAATCACTATTTTTCCACTGAAAAATGTTCAGTGGCAATTCCCACAGATATTTTGAATGAATCGGTGGGAAAAGAAAAAATTAGGAAGTTTTTCACTATTTCAATGAGAAACTGTTTCCCATACATTTTCCCAATGATCTGGTTCGATGAAAAATGAGTGAAAAAATTATTTTCTATAGCACAAATTTAAGTAAATGCAATATATAAAAGTTCTCTTTTTGTAATTGTGAAAGCAGTTTAATTTGTTGTTGGAACAATAATTAAGATGAAGCGGGATCAAGAATGACAAATCTCTTTATGATAAACAAATTTATTTTGCAAGTTTGTTATTACGAATAATTTCTACAAAGGATCGGACTAATGACTTGTACAATAAAAAAAATAACTTTCTTGTATTATTTTGACTTACTATGAATGTTATACTTTCCACAATTGTATTGTTAGCTTCAGTAGTGAAAGTAGCATCAGTAGCAATTGAGTCATGAGCATCCCAAGTCACAATTATTTTTCCACTTTCTTCATCACCTTTAAGATAAATATATGGCTTCTCTCTAGGGATTTTCACTTGTTCCCTACATGCAATATAACAAAAATCATATTAAAATAATATAACATATCATTAAAAAAATAAAAATAAAAAGTTTAAGTTCTATGAACTGACAGTATATCATACAATACAATCAAAATATGGGTATCGAAAACAGTCTCCCTATCTCACCTCTGAGGTAGTTGTACGAAATGAGTACACTCTATTCTCGTTAAGCCCTACTTTGTGAGAATACACTGAGTATGTTATTGTTGTTATATTGCTTGAACTAAAAGTCGTAAGGTGCGTGTTAAATTATCCAAAAAATAGTGTATCATTTGAGAATTCAACACTAGTATAATAACATTTTCGAACAGTCTAAACAATATAACAGTAGGATGTGGGTAACATGAAAGACAGGCTGAATTGCACTGATAGTATATAATCATTCTATTTCACTACTAAAACCAGAAATTAGATGGAACAAATTCTATAGTTAAACAATAAACAACAACAATAACATATCCAACGTAATTCTACAAGTGTGGTCTGGGGATCGGAGGGTGACATGTACGAAACTTTATTCCTACTTTGTGGAGATAGAGAGACATTTTTCGATAGACCCTCGATTCACATATCAAAAAACAAGTATGTAAAGCAAATACAGTAGTAGCGAAGAAACCATCCATCATTAATCTTAAAATATGTTAGCTACGAAGTTCAAAGCTAATTTCAGTTTTTTTTTGTATGTTTACTGTTAGTGTATATAACTTAAATCCGAAAGAAATAATACCTATATTGTCCAGGTCTGATGATAATAGAGATCCAATTCTGATTATTTTGAGGGACAGAATCAATGGCTGATTGAATAGTAGTGAAATTGCCATGTCCAAATGGATCAACATACACTGTTGAATAATTCATTTTTTGCTGTTTAAACTGAAAATCACTAAGAAATTTTGCATTTCCAAGTTCAATAAATCCCATGAAGAAGAAAAAAACAAGATTTTTAAAGAAAAAAGAAGTCATATTTTCAAGAAAATGATAAGTGGAAGGAGGAAAAGATATTAGAAAAATTATAAGAAGTTTAAGGTGAACAAAGTAGAGGTTTTTTAAAAAAAGAAAAGAGAGTTGTATAGAAAACAAAAATAACTATATATAGAGAAACCCCACTTTATTAATACAACTCTATATAGAGAAAACATAATAATTATACAGCTCTATTGGAGAGAGTTAATTGGAAGGAAAATTAAAAAAAGGAAAGAATTTTACTCACAGAAAATAATTGATATGATTTGTAAAAATCTGTTTTGAAATTTTAGTTTCCATTTTTATTTCATTTTTTCTCATTTCTTGAAGAATCTATATATGTTTATTTTCTAAAATAGAATTTTAAGAATCTTGGGATTTTCAGTGATTGATATATGATTGATAATTTGGATGGAAATATAAAAGGGAAATGTGTAACGTAGACAAGCATTAATGTTTGGAAACTAAGAAAAAAAGATTTCCTTGAAAGAGTAAAAAAATACTGTATGGGCGTTATAAAATGGTGTTATTTGATGTGGCTATTAACGTGAAATAAAAAAAGGAAAGGTTATCATTCACTGGTAGTGGCTTTGATATGAGTATGTGCACAAACACGAGCTTATTTTCTTGTGTTCGGTACACATAAAAAATATTATCTTAAAAGTATTTGTATATATCTAACATAAAATAATAAAAATGAATAGGGGTAGAGTGATGCGTATTGAGGGACAGACAATTCCCACTTGTTTTTCCTACTTTCATTAAGGAAGTTATATTCCTTATTTTTCTAAAGAAAATATTTTTCAAAATTCTTAATGAACTGAACATGAGAAAATAAGAAAATATTTTCCGAAAAAAGTTTTCCTACTTACCGAACACACCCTAAACTCACACATATTTGTTGTAAAAGGATAATCTCCCGCTAACCCCTTTATATTTTATGACTGATTTTTTCAAATAATTCTTAAATATAAAATCGACTCTTAGAAATGCAGTTGTAAAGTATGTGAGTTTTATTTCAGAACGAGCAACACTTTATACTTTTCAATGTGACATTTTTCACATTATCAATATCAATATCTCACGACTGACAAAAGAGAAAGTCTAAATATTAAAGTTGACTCCAAACGGATTTCTCGATCATAAAAAGATAGCAAATCTTCAATAGATGGTAGCCAAGGGAATGTTTATTGTTCTTTGGTTATTTCTTTTTTCCAATGGGAGCTCTTCTTTTGAGTCGAGGATCTATTGAAAACAACCTCTCCATCATGGGCACCGGGGCATATGGTACTTGGGACGGGTTTTTTGCACAGACTCGCCTTCACGCTTGAAAGGAATGCACAAACAAATAAGTGATGCTATGGAAGAAGGCATGACTCATACATCAATCACAGACCAAATTCTATCAAACCTAATTGAACAGGTAAAAACCAGATGGGGTACAAGAGAAGATAACATTAGTATCACTAAAAGCATGAGATTCGATTTCATCACCAAAGACAATGAAAGATAAAGACTTGTCTCAAACACTGCTAAACTGAAAATAAATCAATCAGGAGGACAATGTAACTAGATAAAGGTGAGATGAATTATCAATCTTCAACAAAATTGTACTTCAAATGACTATCTCCCACTTCAATACTTGATTGGTGCAATAACAGCGAGTTGAGGTCCAAGCTTCTCCTCAGCAGCTTTCTCAGCCTTAACCCTAAGTTTGGCCAACTGCTTTCTCCTCTCATATGCTACCTGAGCTCTCTCCTTCCTCTTGTTCTCAAGATCCTGTCGCAATGACAATTTCATGGGAGTAGTAAGCAACTGTTTGAAGATCATGGGAATGGCCGCTGAAGTAAAATTGATAGTGAAACAGAAAACTAAATATGGCATACTACAAGCATGCAAGCTTGAGTGCTTGACATACCCGAATTGCAGAAACAGTAGGCCCAAGATGAAGCTAACGAGCTCATAATTAGAACCATAAGGGTTATGCAGGAAAGAAGGGAACACCAAAAGATGATCTTAATGTAAAATCTTACTCGAATAATGTCATGATTACCACATTTTGCTCCTCTATGCAAGTGAATTGTACCCAAACTAGCCAGAGATTACCAGAGGGGGGAGGGGTGGGGTGTTATGGAAAAAACAAAGATGAAGAAACTTACCCTGATGGTATCATAATAGTTCCATCCAACCTCTGATGAAAGCTTGCCCAAGAGACAGTACTTGTGTCCTGCTTGGAGCCTCAATACCCTAGTAACAAAGTACAAAGTTTTCAGTGTTACAAGAACAATGATACTAGAATATTCAAATTATATCTGCAGGTTAAACTCACTTTAGAGCATCTGGAATAACCATCCTCTTAATCTTGTCATATGGAGGTGGGACACCCTCGTAAACCTTCAAGCGTGCAAGTGCAGCTGCCCCACGCTTGGTCTTGTGGGGAATCATCCTAAGGTAAAATAAACAGACATAATCAGGCAAAAAACAGATACACTGCAGGGATATGAAACAAATACCACAGCCAGCAACTATTTAGAATGAAGAAACAAATCATAACAGTGCTAAAAGGACTAATAAACTATACTAATAATCAAACAGGAAAACAGAAAGTGCATACGAGAGTGAGTTACAAGTGATACTATTATGAAATAAACATTGCACCGCCTTGACAGGGATGCATATTTAATGTTTAACACACCTTCAATAAAAGCTCGTCCATGTTCAATTCGCAAGCTAAACAAAACCTTCACAGACATTCAACCAAAGATGGAAAGCCCTATGCCCCTATTTACGAGAGTTACTTGCTGGGTTTCAAAACTCAGCAATGTACCAACAAAATTGAGGGAGATATTTAGCAAAACACAGTAAGGGGAAAATTCCTCAGCCAACACAAGGTCTTACGCCACAATCAATATATCTTTGATTTTTCTTTATCTTTCTCCTCCTAACAATACGAATACCAAAGTTCATTTTCACACATACACCATCTAAATCGTTATTACCATGAAATTGACAGGATCTAGCTCAGTAGCTCTGTCATGGCAGTACATAAGATAAGCCATTTATACTTCTTGAAATAGCACTTTAGATTAGTCAAATACTACTACATCGTACACATAAAATTGTATATCTACAACTGCAACAACTATGCCTTAATTCCATACTAGTTGGGGTCAGTGACGTGAATGGCAGTATCTACTATGCTTCTTTTTGGCACCAGCTTCATGCCAATAATCAAAATCACGCCTTTTAACATAAATTCAAGGTTCTCAAACACGAGAGATACTTACACATTCCCCTGAAATGATCTCTTGTAACAACCGATAGCATACACATCACTAACAAAAGTGAATAACATGTACTTCTACATTTAAAATAAAAATACAGGCATGAAACACAACACCAGCAAAATGGTAACTATCTAAACAATGTATCAACACAATAACAACAAACAACATACACATTGTAATCTGACAAGTGGGGTCTGGGGATGGTAGAGTGTTGTACACACAACTTACCCCTAACTCGTAGAGATAAGAGAGGCTCAATGTATCAACACAATAGCTATCGAAAAAAGATGCAAGTTTTGGACTTTTAACATAAATTCAAGGTTCTCAAACACGAAAGATACTAAACTATTCCCTGAAATGATCTCTTGTAACAACCAGTAGCATGACATGTAGTTTAACACCCAAAATAAATCCACCCGCAAAAAATAAACAATGTAATGAACACAATATCTAACGAACAATAACAATGATATGAGATAAATAAAGCAGCGAGCATTACCCACGAATAGTACGCCAAAGGATCTTAGAAGGAGCACGAAAATGAATAGGACCATGTGACGGCTTAGTATTCATTCTCTTCCTAAGAAACCTCAAGTACTTCATCTTCTGCCTAACAAGTCCACCAGATAAACAAATCTCTTCACACCTAACAACAACAACTCTCTGCCCATTCAACAATTCCTTCGCCAAAATTGATGAGAGCCTTCCTAGCATATGGTGGCGTGCATCAACCACTATACGCCTTGCACTGATTCCTGAACCTGATACCATTTTCTCTCTCTTACTTTCTCTCTCTCTCACACACACAGTGACACAATGGTTCTGCTAACCCTAGCTGCTGCTGCTGCTTTGTGTGAAGAAATGGAGGAGAAGGTTAGGGCTTTTGATGGGGATTTAAATGGGCTTGTGAATGGGTTATTTGGTTTTGGGTTTTTTGGTTTTGGGCCTGTTAGATATTCGGTTTTTTAACAGAGAAAACTACATAGAATAGCAAACTTGAGCCCATAATTACGATTCATA
This sequence comes from Jaltomata sinuosa, assembly GCA_003996215.1. Classification (NCBI taxonomy): domain Eukaryota; kingdom Viridiplantae; phylum Streptophyta; class Magnoliopsida; order Solanales; family Solanaceae; genus Jaltomata; species Jaltomata sinuosa. The sequence continues at coordinate 316,917 of QJPP01000623.1, read as the reverse complement.
CTAACACTTTGTAAAAATTACCATCTACAACAGATATAGCAATATTTTGGCTGGCTCTATCCACCAGTCCAAATAAGCATTTTGTATTTGTATTTGTAGTTGACTACATCATTTATTTTTTTAAGGAATTGTTTTGTATTTGTATTTGTATTTGTATTTGTAGTTGACTGCATCATTTGAATTTTGTATTTGTAGTTGACTGCATCATTTATATTTTCATTATTTCATTTATTTTTGTATTTATATTTGTATTTGTATTTGTAGTTAACTGCATCATTTGTATTTTTAAAGAACTTTTTATTTTTGTATTTGTAGTTGATTGCATCATTTGTATTTTTATTATTTCATTTATTTTGTATTTATATTTGTATTTGTATTTGTATTTGTAGTTGACTGCATCATTTGTATTTTTAAATAATTGAAAAGGAAATATTGATTCTCTTTCTATGAATACTTGTATTTGTATTCATTGATATAAATTGTATTTATTGATACAAATTGAACCATACAAATATGAATAATACATTTGTATATGATAGACTCAAACAAATACAAATAATGCATATACTTATTTGTATACAAATATAAATGGCACGGTTAAATCATCCAAATGATAAATTTATATAAAATGTATCGTTTAATATAAAAATAATAATATAAAATACAAAAAACTATAAAATATAAAATACACTAATAAAAAAAGAAAGAGAGAGAGGTCAAAGTATAAAATATAAAATACAAAAAAGAGGGAGAGAGAGAGAGGTGAAAATATAAAATACAAAAGGGGGAGAGATTTGAAAATATAAACTATAAAAAAAGTAAAAGAAAACAGAAAAAGAAAGAGAGGTTAGAGATAGAGAAAATCAGGAAAAAATATGGGAGATAGTAATATTTTAACTTAAAAACTGAAAGTTGTGCTATCTCCTCCTTAATTATGGGCTCAAGTTTGCTATTTCTGAAAATTTCTCTTTTTAAGATGGGTCATGGGTCGTATAATTATGGAAAAATTACGTAACGTACCAAACATTCATGCTTAATTATATTCCATATCAATAGTTTAATTCAATTATAATTCGAATTACAGGGTGTTAAACTATTGATATTTATATTTGTATGTCTTTTTCTCAATGAATACTCAATTGTATTTGAATTTTGTATGCGTGTATTTGTATTTGTATGCCGAGATTCCACAAAATATACAATACGGATTTGTATTTGTATGTCGAGATTTACGAATTTTTATTTATATGCCGAGATTTCACAAAATATACAATACAAATTTGTATTTGTATGCCGAGATTAATCTAACGGATTTATATTTGTATGCCGAGATTACTCTATTTGTATTTGTATGCCGCGAAATGCCTACCATTCATTGGTTAGGGTTAGGGAAAAAAGCTAGTTGGAAGTAATCTCTTCTTCTCAGTGAAAGCTAAAGGCAGCTGATATAGAAAGTGTTGGTATAGATTGTAATTAGACAAAATATTGGTATGAAGGTCTCATTAAGCTCATATTAGTTAGTGTTTTTGAAAGTTACTCTATAATTATTTATTCAAAAAAAACAAGAGTTTAAAAAGATTATAATACATAGCAAGAGGTTGAGTTTTATCTATTTTGTTCAGTAACTATTCACTTGGAGTTGGATCGATTCATATGTATCAGTGTATCAATTTGCTCTGTATCTGATACATGGAGAATAGATACAGAGCAAATTGATACGTACTGAACTATTGTTATGATCGATAATTAGAACTCAAAGTTTCACTATTTCTCATTCGGTGTTCGTTATCCGCTTTGAAGATCGATTAAATTTAAATTCATGCCAAAAAGTCTCACATTGAAAAATAAAATGCTTCTTAATAAAAACGACTCCATATCCAGAATTAAAATTAATAATGACTCATAAAGTGTTACTCCTTGGGAAGGGGAGCCTTGGAGTAACTGGTAAAGTTGTTGTCATGTGACTAGAAGGTCACGGGTTCAAGCCTTGAAAACAGCCTCTGGCAGAAATGCAAGGTAAGGCTGCGTACAATAGACCCTTGTGGTCAAGCCCTTCCCCGGATTCTGCGCATAGTGAGAGCTTTAGTACACCAAACTGCCCTAAAGTGTTACTCCTTGGGAATCATCTAAAAAAGTTCATATGAAACTTTATATAATATATTAACAAGATAATGATATACAAACCACCCAATAATGTACCAAAAAAATATATTTATACAAACCACCAAATAACATCTAAAAGTTTGCAGATACTCCATTATGAATATAGCTAAATACAGAGAGGACAAATTTAGTTTTCTTCTATTAATTTTGACCCCATTAGAAATAAATAATTTTTTTTAAAAAAAATTTGACCCCATTACACATCACCTTTTTCTGGTCCATGCATTATTGACAAAATAATAATCATCACTTGAATTGGACATAACATTAAAGTAAATGGACATATCATTTTCATTGGTACACAAAACAAATATTATTTTATTTTAGTACTGAAAAAATATACTACTTGTTTATTTGAACAATAATTATGCCATAGTTTTAATTGTTATTTCTATATATTGATTGATTGATGAAATAAACAGAAGAGGAGCCATGGGAGCTGATAATAAAGTTTTGAAAACATATGATGAAGTTTCTTTGCATAATAGTCCTAAAGATTGTTGGGTTATCATAAATGCTAAGGTATGTATAGAAGCCTTTTACTATTTTACCCTTGCCTTTCCTCCTCGGGTCGCTAAGTCAGTCCGATGAATAAAATATTTCACGTTTATGTAGGTTCTAGGAAAAAGCCTATCCTAACACAAATATTAATAGCTAATTTGATGACTTGAATTTATGACTTGTAGGTCACACCAATTCTTTCTTGGATCCAAATGAAATTTTTTGTTTTATAAAAAAAAATTAGATTCAATTAAATTATGGTCTTTCTATGATCTCAAATTACATGTCTAGACATTGTGTTTATGGAAGTCAACCCTAACCATGTCATAGAGAAAAATTATGATATGATATGATGATAGAATTTATTTTTTGAAATTAACAAATTTGTATTAAGAAATTACATAAAAGTATATTTTTAAATTTTAATATATGCAGGCATACAATGTGACAAACTTCCTAAATGATCATCCTGGTGGTGAAGAAGTCTTGTTGGCAGCAGCAGGTACCCCCCTTCTATATACAAACAATATACATATATAACATTGTAAAAGTATAATGATTTTTAATTATTGAAAAATTGCGATGAAATATTAAGTACTCTATTCTTAATTAAAAGTCTCGAATTCAGATCCTGAGTATGAATTAATTGCCATCAATAAACCTTTGACTGTGAGGAGCTCCAAATAGGTACATAGTAGTTTAAACTACAAGGAGCTCTAAGTTGGAAGATTACTATGGCCGACTTTCGTTTCTGTTCGATCAGTTAGTTTCACAATCAAACAAGCTTATACCGTATACTTACGAACAAAATCTTAATGTGAAAAGCTTCAAATAGGTACATAGTAGTTTAAAATACTAGGAGCTCTAAGTTGGAAGATTACTATGGCCAACTTTTGTTTCTATTTGATCAGTTAGTCTCACAATCAAACAAGCTTATACCATATACTTACGAATAAAATCTTAATGTGAAAAGCTTTAAATAAGTACATAGTAGTTTAAAATATACTAGGAGCTCTAAGTTGAAAGATTGCTATGGCCGACTAAACAAGTTTGTACCATATACTTACGAACAGAATCTTAACGTGAACCTCCCTTCGCACACCTCTATTACTCTTTCTATTTGGTAAAAAGTGATCTGCCCCCAAGGGCCCAAAGTGCTTTGAAACAGTATAATTTTCCCTTTCTTCTTTTTTCATGTTTGTTACTCTCTTTGATCATTTTTACTTGTCAACTATTTTAAAAAATGGATTTTCATAATTACTTGTTGCTTTTAACATATCAGGAAAAAATAATTATGTTTTTCATGTTTTATTCTTAGCATTAATCACTTATTCTCCAAATCATTTTCTAAAATCTAATACCAAAAATATCAATTAATATGAGTAGTATTATAAAATACTTATATCAATTATTGTTTCTTAAGGGACGCACAAAATTCAAAGTGAACAACTAAAAGTGAAGTATTTCATTAACAGGGATGGATCCACAGTATGAGATGTGGGCTCACGGGATTTAGTAGCTTTCGTCTATAGTTTGTATATGTATTCAGAAATTTACTAAATATTTATACATATTTGACTATTATTATTACTGTCGCGCACCAACCCGAGCGAGGTATAAGGAGGTCAAAATTGAGTGTCAACAATTACATATTAACTTGAAATCATTATAAGAATGACAAACTTCAAATCCTGAATCCGTCCCTGATTTCATATGGAAATTTAATTTTAATAATAGGCAAGGATGCAAGTGAAGAGTTTGAAGAAGCAGGACATGGGAGTGCAGCAAGATTGATGCTTGATGAATTCTATGTGGGTGAAATTGATCCTTCTACAAAAACTAATGCCACTTTGGGCACCACTTCATCAACAAATTTTCTTGAAAAGCACCATAAAATTGATCATATTTATCAAGGCAAGTCATCCAGGCAAAATGTAAAGTTTCTTCAGTTTTTGGTGCCAATTTTAATCTTGGGGTTGGGTAGTACTCTACTGAAGTTCTTGTATTGAAAGGAAGAAAAAAAACTTTACTGTGTTTGGCTTTTCACTTTCACATTTGTGCCATTTCATCGGTCGATGGTCTATTGAAAACAATCTCTTTATTTTCATAAGATAGAAATAAGATTGTGTACACATGCATCACGCTTCTCACTTATGCGATTACACTGAATACATTATTGTTGTTGTATTTGTGCCATTTGATGGACCGAGGGTTCATTGGAAACAACCTCTCTATCTTCATAAGATAGAAATAAGGTTGTGTACACATCCATAACACTTCTTACTTTATGAGATTACACTGAATATATTTTGTTGTTGTACTTGTGCCATTTGATTGATCGAAGGTCCATTAGAAACAACCTCTCTATCTTCATAAGATAGAAATAAAGTTGTGTATACCTGCATCACGTTTCTCACTTATGAGATTACACTGAATGTATTGTTGTTGTTGTATTTGTGTCATTTGATGGATTGAGGGTCCATTGGAAACAACCTCTCTACCTTCATAAGATAGGAATAAGTTTTTTTTTTTATTTCCCACCCGGTGTCCGGTACCCGCATTGGAACCCGACTAAATTTGGATTCGCACCGAAAAGTCCCACATTGAGGAGTAAAGCTCTCCCTAACAAAAAAGGTTGTTAGACATCACGCTTCTTACTTATAAAATTACACTTGTTATGGTATATGTGCCATTTCATGTGCTACACTCTTGTTGTAGCTATACTTTTGACACAGTATCTTTTTCTTTTTTCCTAAAAAATAGCTTCTATATATAAACATTAAGAAACAAGGTATTGAATTCAAGGTCTATGCATGTCTTGGCAATCTTCATCTCATCCTGAGGTTAGTTTTTGGAGTTGAGTTAGATTCAAGGTCTATTTTTCTAATCATGGTAATGTTATCAGAGTAAGGTTCATTTCAATTCTTGATTTATCCGAGGTTGGACTCCAATTGGCAAGTCTGAACGTGCGAGAGGTGTTGAATTCATATCGGCAAAAATGATGATGAAAAAGTCATTTTTATATGATTTTGGATAATTCTTATATATCAATAGAGGTTCGATGCGATGCGATTAGCCTTCCTCGTCTCTTTCGGGTGGGCAGCAAGAATAGATCTTCTAGCATCAACATGAATTGACCTCGAATGACAATGTTTATTATTAACTGATCGTCAACGTAAAATTTTCTTACAATGTTTATTATTTACCATAGAAAGGACTTATTGATAGAGGAAAATCCTATCCAAGTGGCCCCAAAACCTATGTTGTCCGAATTCTTCAAAAATAGTTGCATTCATATCGAATTCTCCAAAAATAGTTGCATTCATATCGAATCCTCCAAAAATATATTATTTTTGAAAAATTCAACACGTTATCGACATGTCAACATTTTCAAATAGTCCAAAAAATATAACCCATAACACAATGACCACAAGAGTCCCAATAAATAATCATCCATGATCATCACGTGTAGAATGAGCAGTAACATTCTATGTGAAGAGGGGCCAAATTAAGGCCATATCAGAGGGCAATAATTCTTGCCTTAGAAAACTATTGAAAAAGGAAAAATTGGAAGGTTATTATTCTCAATGAGGAAACAAAAACATTAATTGCTTATGACCAAAAATGTGTGCCCACAACACAATCCAAACTATATACTATATGCATGTTAGCTCTTGTAAGAGGGGCACATGTAATTTGTGTATTATATTGGCATGTGTTGCTACAATTCCAAACTTCAAGAAATGGGATATGCTCACATCATGAAAGAGGTTCTTTGGGATTTACCTTTCCATACTGATATAATTTTGGGTGCATTGAAGTAACGGTAAAATTATCTATATATAATAATAATAATAATAACAATATACTCAGTGTAGTCTTATAAAGTGGGGCCTGAGAAGGGTGAGATAAAGAGATTATTTTTGATAGACTTTTGGCTCAAGACAAAAATAATATAGAAAAAGACGTAATGAAAATACAATAGACAATAAATAGTGACAAAAATAACAGATAGTATAGCAGAACAGTTGTACAACAAAATAATACTATAATCGAACTACACAAAATAATAGATAGTAACAGAAAATTGAAGAATAAGAAACTAGTCTTGGGGCTACTAGTAAGGGCAACAAGACAATTCACTCATACCTACTAACTTTCTACCCTAATTTTTTGTCCTCCAGACCTTCCTATCTAAGGTCATGTCCTTGGTAAGCTGCAACTGTGCCCCATGTCCTGTCTAATCACTTCTCCAGAATTCATCCATAGCCAACCTCTCACACCTCCGCACTGGGGCAATCGTGCATCTCCTCATCACATGTCCGAACCATCTTAACTTCTCTTTCCACATCTCGTCTTCCATTGAAGTCACTCTCACGTACCTTGTCTCAGATATCCTTATTTTTAATCTTATCTCTGTTAGTATATTCACACATCAATCGCAATATCCTCATTTCCACCACTTTCATTTTATGAATGTGAGAGTTCTTGACTGGCCAATATTTCGTAAAATTATCTATAAATGACTTAAACTTACAGTCGAATCGTGAAATCAACCATTAATATTAAGGTGGATTACCTCTATTAGGTCCCTTAAAATGTGATATTTCCCCAAATCTCACGTGAACACGAAATACTTTATACTCAAGTTATCTCTTATGTAATTTAACTAATTTTAGAATATTGTTCGCTTTATTTTTCAAGTAACTAATTTCACTTATCACAAGTGATTAAATATATTTATCTTTTAGGTGAATGATAGCATAAAAACTCTTTTATACTAGTCCATAATTAAAAAAAAACTTAAATTTTTTTTACTAGTAATTTTTATTACTGACCTTAATACTGTTCATGAATCACGAGATGAACACAAATCTCCACATTGTGACTTTATCTAGAATTAACTTCCAAAGTCTCTAGCAGAAGTGGGCCTTCATGCCTCCCTTTCCATTAAAACAACCAAATAGTTATAAAATGTGAATGGATCTTAAAAGGGTGAAAATGTTTCACCTTAACTTTGAAATTTCTTATTAAGAATAAAAAGATACTTTATCACTATATTATATCAAAAGTTTATCACTTAGTGTTCGATACGCTCTCTGCAGTCCAATTAATTAGAATTCACATTAAAAAAATTTACTTTAAAAAAATAAAATTCTTTTTATCAAAGATTATTTTATTTTTAAAATTTAAATTTAAAATCTCTGATTAAAGATGAAAAAACGCGTATAAGTTACCACTTTAGTCAAGAAAGAGATATGGGATAGGGAGGGGTGGAGCAGTCAAAAAGTAGACTTATTGTGGGAGGCAATATTTTCTAACAAGAAAGAATCATTGGTTAACAATGCCCACTTAAGAAATGAGAGAAAATCACTTTTAAGTGATAATGTCCCAAATTTGTAATCTAGTAAAAAGACTTATTGGGAATTGAAAATTCCTCATTTTCACAAAATTGATAATGTCATTAAAGAATTATTTCACATAATTAATGATGCCATTAAAGAAATAACACAAATCCACTAAAACCACCAACTAAGGGTGTGTTTGGTAGTATTTTTCACTAATATTTTCCGATTTTTCCATGTTCGGTTGGTTAACATTTTAGAAAACAAGTTTGACAAGTGATATTTAACATTGATTATGTCATCCCCACTGCACCACACACCCCTACTCCGATCCCATCCTCACCTCCCATTATCTTAGTCAAGATTATATACAAATGTTTTAAAGAATTTTTTTTTTGATTTACGTATCAAATACAAATAAATAAATAAAATATTCAGTTATTTTTCATGAAAAATATTTTCATTTGTATCAAACACACCCACCCTAAAAGCCTCACTTTTTTCCCTCAAAAGACATCATTCAAGTGCTTTTGCAATTTACTTTACTAAAATATCTTTTAGAATTTAGACAATTTGGAATCCAAAGAAAAGTGTTTTTTCACTTACCTCACTTGTTACTTTTTTGGATTATTTTTCAACAATGTTGAAGGGACAAGAAGCTGCCTAACTTTTTAACCTTATTTTCTTGGGATTAATGAAGAAAGCACATTATATGTCCTTTGATTATGAGGTCTATTGCTTTAAGTCTTAAGTCAATTCCTCTAATATTATCGGGGCATAAAAAGCAGTTTGATACATTAAGCTTTTGTTATGCGCAGAATTTTAAAAAGAATTGGATCATAAAAAATTATTGTGTACAATTTAAATTTGCAATTTCCTTATTACGTGATAATAACCTTATCAATTATGCTAAAGCTTCCCTTCTACTGACGCAGTAATTCGCGAAAGGGGAGTATCTTATTGTTATAGTAGATTAATACACGATCTGTACAAGAGACAGTTGCGTCAAAAAATTAAGAACATATATCCAGACTCCAGTAGCCCAAACAAGATGCCCAAATACGAACATCCAATATCATGCTAAGAGTAGCTAGGATTTTTAGAAGAAGATATCATTCATTTGATGAGAAATAAAAAGGAATATCAAAAATTCGAGTGGCATCAACAATGGTGAAAGAATGAAAAGATTGAGGTAGTAAAATTAAAATCACATGAATTCATTTCATAAATTCTTGCAAAGTCTTTCTCTTTTTTACATTTTTGGTTTGTGAACAAGATATGCAAATCAATCATATAGAGCTGTTGGCACCATTAATATAGAAAAAGTTTCAACAGATAGATAGACATGATAAACAGGCAAAGAAAAGAATCTTCCAACACATATCCACCAAACAAACAAAGAAGCAACCCCACCATATTCTCACAAGCAGCTGCAAAAGGGCAAGGTGTCAGCAAGGACCTTATTATCCCCACACTGAAAGACAAACAGCAAGTTGAGTTTATGAAAGATACATTGTCTCATATGTAGAGCAACAATCCAAAATCCAACCATACATTTTCTCAGAACAGGATAGAGGAACAACAGTCCCACGAGTGGAGTCTAGGGAGGGTAGAGTATACGCAAACCTTACCCCTTACCTCTGAGAAGGTAGAGAGGTTGTTTCTGTAAGACTCTCGGCTGAACAAACAGTGAAAAAGAGGCAATAGCAACAACCAGAAACAACAACAAGATAACCAAATATTGAGGCAAAACAGCAAGTAGTGATAGAAATCTAAAAATAAGGGAAAGAAACAAGATAGAGGAAAAGACAATAATGAAGAAGGGTAAACTTTGAAGCTAAGTTTATTCATTGAAGATATGGACAACAAAGGTTGGGTTGGGGGAGTGGGGTGGGGTAGGGGGGGTGGAGGGTGGGGGATTACATGATAATGGAAACAAAGATTAGTAGACTTTACTTCCTGTACTACAACACTATCACTAACATTGTCATTATGACTACAACAATCACCCTTTGATGTTCTGTTAGACAAAGGATCTCCTTATACTATTTGTTGAATTAACTTCACAAACTCTGTTATGTTACAGATCATTAAGTCTACAGTTTAGAACTTGCTGTCCTAAATTCTTTACATGGGGGTGACTGGAAACAAAATATGACCATCACCATGTAGGACCAACTAACAATCCTTGCTGTTCTCCTACCTTTATCTAAGACCTAAAGATCAAACAAGAAAATGCTGGACAAGTCCTAATGGGATGCCGATACCATATGTCCATATCTAACGATCTAGTTCCAACTTCCAACCATGTCTAACGATCTAGTTTCACCCATTCATAACGTCCAGGGAGGGGCTTGTCGTTCACCGGATCAAAGTTGTACCTGCATACCATTTCAAAACAGGGTCAATTAGAAGAAAAGGATGTATCTATACTTAAATATGTGAGTCGTGAAAAAATCCATACTTCTCAATGAATTGTCTCTGCTCCCTCTCTTCTGGGCCAGCAAAGAAGTCATTCATTTCACGAGTTGTTGGGATATTTCTTTGCGCTGAATTTGGCACTCCGCCGTTAGCTTCACTAGCATTGTTAGGTTTTGTACTGGAACCAGGGGGGGTTTGTATGTTATCAGGGTCCCTGATCAAACTGCAAGGAGTGCTCTCCCTAGTGGTCCTATAAGAAAGTGTAATACCTCTTATTAGTACAACAACAACAACAACAACATAGCCAGTGTAGTCCCAAAGTGGAGTCCGGGGAGGGTAGAGTGTACACAAATGTTATCCCTACCTCAGAGGTAGAGAGACTGTTTCCGACACACCCTCGGCTCAAGAAAAAACAATGCAAAGCAGTCCAGAAAAAGAAGTAACGAAAGTATAAGAAACAAAGAGTAACAAAACAGTACAATAATCGAAGGTTAAGAAACTAATAGAGATAAAACTAATAGAAGGAATATAATTAGTGGCTCTCAGAAAAGCTCCTCTTTCCTCCAATGCCTCCACCCAAAAAAAAAAAGGCTCTCTTACCTTTTCTTTCCTCTTACCTTTTCTTTCCTCTTATCTATCCAAGCTCCAATCATATAGGGTACCCCACATTCATTTTCAATGGTAAATGCTCCCAACAATGATTGCAACTATTTGAATTTAAACAGAAAGATATCAATATACATGTAACAATGCAGGTACAGACAATAAACCTTTTTCACCATGGAATTTTCAATGACAGAGATGTACAATGGGACTGCAAATATGCAGTAGTAGTAGTACACAGCTATCTGTCTTTTTGTTAGGTATTTCTCTTTGGTAGGTAGAACAATCAGGAAATGAGTTCATTTATGTACATATCAAATCAAATGGCGTTCGTTGTTTAATTGTTCACAGTCATAATGCAGAACAAATAATCAGCACCATCAAATGAAAGTTTACTGATGATAAGGGTATTATGGTTAAGAATGGTACAAAAGGAAGATGGTATAATGAACAACCTTTCGAATTTTTTGTGGTTAATCAGACAAGTGATAAAACGACAATTTTGGACGAGTAATTGATCAAACCAGGAAAGAATTTGCAAATTTTGATAAAACCGCCAATTCTGGCTCTTACGTAAAGAAGTTACCAGAGACATTAAGAAGAGAATACAGACACTTCATTTACTATACAATTTCCGACACGTTGAGAGAAAATTATGACAGAACAAACACAGAAAGGGAATTCCAGCAGCCCCGGAAATCGGGGAAGGTGGTGATTTTATTCCCTTTAACAGAACACGTTAAAAACAGCGGCATTTTAAAGATAGAATTAGCATTTCAACTTGGCCAAACAAAGACCAGCACGATAACTACAGAGGCAAGTGGTAACAGGCTAACAGTTTGTTTGTCGAGTTCATAAGTCACGATAAGTAACTAGAGAATGAAAAATTGAGAATTACTGGCTCTTTTACCGTACATTTGCTTAGAGTTCTTATTAATTAGTATGTAATAATGGCATGAAGTTTGTTCTAGCAAAAGAACAATCTAAGCAAATACCCCTCTTCTATCACAAATTAATTGCGATACAGTTGACAAATGCAGCACATAAGCAATTCCTTTAAAGCAATAGAAAAGCAGACTCTTCGGGGGCATTTGGCCATGAATTTGTTTTACTTTTTTTCCGTAGTTCAACTCCAGAAAAACACCAAAAAGTTATTTTCACTCCAAATTACTCGCAAAAATAAAAAACAACTCCAATTTATATTCATGGCCAAACACAACTCAATTTTCAAATATCATTTTCCACTTTGAAAACCAAATCTACTTGTGATACAGTTGACAAATGCAGCACATAAGCAATTCCTTTAAAGCAATAGAAAAGCAGACTCTTAAGGGGGCGTTTGGCCATGAAATTTTTTTACTTTTTTCCGGAGAACAAGAATTTGAAAAACACCAAAAAGCTGTTTTCACTTTTTTCCACTCCAAATTACTCAACAAAATTCGAAAAACAACTCCAATTTGTATTCATGACCAAACACAACTCCAATTTTCAAATATCATTTTCAACTTTGAAAACAAAATCTACTTTTTCTCAAATACTCACAATTTTCATGACCAAACACCCCCCTTAACACCCAAAAATGAAAAAGGAAATTATATGAAGAAAAAGCTGTGGAAAGTGACTTCACTTCTAAAAATTCCCTGTGAACAAATAAGGCTAGAAGACAATCATCTTCTGCATTTTTCCAACTTTAATACAGGTAAGCAAGTCATTAAAAAACACAAAGGGGATTAAAAGGAAACTACTTTCTATCAAAATTTTATAATAAAGTTTTGATTTCATTCTTGGAAAAACATTTAAAAAAATGGAAAAATCAGACAATAAAAAGTTTTGATTTTTTTCCAAAACTTGAAAAAAAAACACCAAAAGATTTGGTTTCTCAAAATTGGATTCTTTAATTAACCCATGAACAGTAACCAAAGGATAAAACCAGATACTCAGCTAATGCTAAAAACTGGAACTAACAAAAAGATTGCAGCTAAATTCTTTGTTAATTAACCCAAAAAAAAAGCTATAAACAAGGAGAAAACTCAATTCCCAAGCAAAAATACAACCATAAAAAAGTTTTGATTTTTATCCAAAACTTGAAAAAACACACCAAAAAATTGGATTCTTTAATTAACCCCAGCTATAAAAAAATTCAACTAACAAAAACATTTCAGCTAAGTTCTTTGGAAATTAACCCAAAAAAAGCTAAAAACAAGGAGAAAAAAACTAAATTCCCAAGCCAAAAAAAAAAACCCCAAAAAAGTATTAAAGAGGGATTTTTTTTTTAAGAAAGTAAAGATTTTTGTGACATGCATAGTGGTTAATTCAAGAATCACATAGAGGGAATTCAACAAAAATGGAGAAAGTGAAGATTTTTTTTTGGGGGGGGGGGGGGGGGGGGGGTAGGGGGGGACAAAGAAAACCCACCTTTCTCTACTGTCAAATTCCAACAAATTCTCTCCAAATGAAGCTTCAACACCACCACCGCCACTATTGTTGTTAATTTCTTCCTTTTTCTCATCACCATCAACAAACCCAGAATTCCAAGAATGCCCCTGCATCTCCCTCTCCTTCTGATTCTTCTTCTTGGGTAAATTCAGATGATCCTTCAAAGGAGGATGAGGGTGTTTCTGTCTTTTCCCTTCAAAACCCACCAAGGGTTTCAGCTTCTCAAGCCTCCTGCTCCTCAACTGAAGGTAGGACCCACCACCATCACCACAACCATCACCACAACCATCACTAGCCGTTGAGCTAGATTTCTGTAGAGCTAGGGTTTTAGCTCTTGTACGAACACCAAGAGTTGACGCCGATGATGATGATGATTGTTTGTTACTACTCACTTCCAATAGAGCAACTTCCCCTGTTGTTGTTTTTGACTTCCTCATATACTTCCCCATTTCCCTTTTTTCAGTATAAAAAAAAATCTTTCCTTTTTCTCTTTGCTCTGTTAAGCTCTTCTTCTTCTTCTCATGGAAGGAGAACTTTTTTTCAGTTGTTGGTTAAGAGAAGAAGAAAGGATTTTGCAGTTGTTGGAGAGAGAGAAAGAGAGAAAGGGTATATATATGGATATATAGTGTATATGTATATATAGGGAGTACCCTTTTTGGAGTAAGGAAAAAGGCGAAGAGGGAAAAGGACAGGTGAGGGGGTGGGCGTGGGGTACTTTGGTACTTTTCATTTATTTGTTTTTGGTTTAGAGTTACTTATTACTCCCTCCGTTCCTAAATACTTATGACTCAACCCTCGTGTGTTAGAATTGCTTACTTATATACCCAATATCTTTCCTATGTTTTGCTGATGTAAAATTTCTAATTTTAATTTGGAGTGTCACATACACCCCCTCTTATGGATTCAGCGTTCTCGCTGAAGTTTGCCCCATTACATGAGATTTGCCAAGATTCAGGACTGAGATTTGTCCAGCCGTATCAGAATTTGTCTAAACACAGTTTGAACTCTAATCCAAGAGTGACTTTGATACTATTTGTAACGACCCAGCTTGGTAGTGATATTGTCCGCTTTAGGCCTACGCCCGCACGGATTTAAAACGTGTCATTAGGGTGTAAGTCGTTTAATATAAAATTAATGAGTAATTTTTTTATTTTTTTTTACATAGTATCATTTTTTAATTTTAATTCAGTTTAAATGTAAATTTATGCTTAGTAACTATTCAATTTTTTTGTTGCTGATAGCCATGATGATAATTATTTATTTGATATAAAATCAATAAGTAGATTTTATCTTTCATAGAGTATTATTCTTAATTTTAATTCAATATAAATATTGATTGACACTTAGCAAAAACTGAAATTACACAATTTTGACTATCAATTATAAATTAGTTGAAACTGAACTTCTTAAGGTTGAATGTCATTTGATTCAATAGCGTTGCATTAGATACTAATTAAAATTTTCTTGACTTTTTTATCGATAATCGTTTATTAATATAAACTTGCTAAGTAAATTTTATCTTTCACAAAGTATCATTCTTATTTTAATTCAATTTAAATGCGGATTGACTCTTATTAAAAACTGAAATTATACGATATTGACTATCAACTACAGATTAGTTGAAACTAAACTTATTAAGGTTGAATGTCATTTGATCCAATAATGTTGCATTAGATAGTAACTAAAATTTTCTTATTCTTTTTTATCGGTAATCGCTTATTAATATAAATTACTAAGTATATTTTATCTTTCACGGAGTATCATTCTGAATTTTAATTCAGTTTAAATGTAGATTGACGTTTATTAAAAGTTGAAATTACACGATTTTGACTATCAACTACATATCAGTTGAAACTGAAATTATTAAGGTTGAATATCATTTGATGCAATTGTGTTGCATTAGATAGTAATTAAAAATTTCTCTTTTTTTTTTACCGATAATCACTTATTAATATAAAATTACTAAGTAGATTTTATATTTCACGGAGTATCATTCTTAATTTTAGTTCAATTTAAATGCGGATTGATGCTTAGTAAAAATTGAAATTACGCAATTTTGACTGTCGAAATTAAAACCATTTAAGTTGAATGTCTTTTGATCCAATAGCATTTCATTAGATAGGAACATGTTTTGATAAATACTAATAATTCGCGAATAGAGTTTTAGAATGGAAAAATTCATCAATTTTATATTAAATGAGTGCGATTATCGTCAAGATTGTCACTAATAATAAAAAATTAATTAAGTCAATTTTGATGCGAATTTACGCTCTGTAATTACTGAATATCTCATTTTTGTATCATGATATAATTATCGTGTACTTTTATTATTTTGCTTTTTTTATTGATTAGCTGCTTTCGGGCTTCGCGTGCCTTTATAATACTCCTTCTGTCTCACTTTATATTTACTCACTTTTTTTTTAGTCAATCCCAAAAAGAATGACACATTTTTACATTTAGTAATAATTTAACTTTAAAATGTCAATTTTCCTTAATGAAATAATTTACAACAACACAAACATCTAAGATTCATTTTAGACCACAAGTTTCAAAAGTCTTCCTTTCTTTCTTAAAGTCAATGCCAAGTCAAAGTAATTCATATAAAATTGGACGGAGGGAGTAATAAAAAAGATTATTATAAAGCATTTCTTTTATGTATGTTGTCTAAAAGACATATGATCCAAATAAGTTACAAGTATTCTTGGTGAAAGACAATTAGAAAAAGATTAAAAAAATTTAATCATAATAGTCATGCTTAATTAGGATTTGGATGATAATGTGACACAAAAACCTTTGTTATGCCAATAATTGAAAATTGGCTTCAATTAGAAACCATGAACACACATGAAATAAGTGTTTTAAGTATCTACATTATTTGTTGATAAGAATCAATACTGTCGAATCGATTGGTATGTAAACTAAATTATTTTGAAATTATAATTTTGAGATTATGATTCTTAAACTAATTTATTTCATATAGGAGGTGGTATAAGATGGAATATCCCAAGACTAGTTTGGTATTAGATTTATACCATGTTTGGTTAATGATATAAATTAATCCCCGAATAAATTTAAATCATCAACCAAATATAGTTAAATTTAATTAGTAACAAACTTAATTCTAGGACATCCCACCTTATCCCGCCTACCTAACGACTCACTTTCTAATCCAATGATATTCTCAATGGCAAAGAAAAAATGAGCCAGCGTAAATTTGAATTTATTCGAGTGCCAATATATACTAAATATCAAATAAAAAATAAATAAATAACAAGAGATAGACATATGATATGTATGTATATGTATATATATATACTTAAAAATGAAAGCATGTAATAGGTAATTATGAATAACCTATGAATGTGAATAACAACACAAGGCAATTTAATATTTTTTTGGTTGATGTGATTGCTCGTTTAATATAAAATCAATGAGTAGATTATATCTTAGAGTGTCAGTATTATTAAGTACTCTAATAATTTGGTTTAGATATGGCTTTACACGTTATAGTTATCGAAATTCGCTTTGTTCTTCAACTTATTAAAGTCAATTAATATCACGAGTCATTTTTACTTATGAAACGAGCTATATATAAAAAGAATTTCAGGAAAAAGATAGCCAGTTGGTGGAGCAGAGGATTGAAAATATTTCTCGTGTTACCAGTTCAAATTTGGTTCTTGACTTTCACCGTTCCGCCCTCCTTATTGAATAGCTGGCTTCGGGCTTCGCTTGCCTTTATAACAAAACAAATTTTGATTCACTAACATGGGTTGCGGTGAGACAGTTGGGATCGTCCCGTCACCCTTAACCAAAGGTCTCGGGTCTGAGTCCTGAATATGAGAAAAATCCTGTTGAAAGCACTGCCATCAGCTCGAAAAAACATATCTTTCGTGTGCCATCGTCCAAAGACATATGATCCAAATAAGTTGCAACTACTTGGTTAAAAGACAATTAGGAAAAGATAACAAATTAGTCACAATGATCATGCAGTTACACTTAAGGACATGGATAATAAGAACGTGACACAAAAAGTTTTGTTATATGCCAAATAAGTAAAAGTTGGCGTCATTATCTACCTAAATCTTAACGACAAAAAATATGAGACTTTCCGTTGCAAATTTGGATATACTCGAGCCCCAACATAGAATCATAGATACAAACTAAATATCAGATAAAAAATCAAAAAAATAATTAAAAAACAACAAGATATAGACATGGTATATATAACTTAAAAATGAAAGCATGTAATAAGTAATTATGAATAACTAGTTTCGATTCCTTAAGGACGTTGTACGGACCGTAATATATAGTAGTTGAGAAACCTCCCTACGACTTTTTATTGGGAAGTTTGCATAAAAAGAAATTCTTCTGTAATGAAGAAAATGATCTTGCCAGTCATTCTTCTACTGATTATTTAAATTCGGTCGACAGAAATAAACTACAAGCCTTAACAATCATTTTTTTGCTGACCTTATGTAAAAAACAACGAAGAAAAGCACTCCGCCTTATTAGGAATCAATATGACCCACTCATCCATATGAATCTCGACAACAACACAAGGCAATTTGATATTTCTGCTTTATTGATGTGATCGCTCATTTAATATAAAATCAATGAGGATATATTTTACCTTCCCTAGAATATATACCACGTGCACCGCTAACTCTAAGTTAGTTTAGATGTGCCTTTAGGTGTGATAGTTAATTATCGAAACTCGTTTTGTTCTTCAACTCATTAGATTCAACTAATACCACGAGTCATGATTAATATTCTTTCATTTATGAAATCGATCAATATATAGAAAGGATTGAAAAAAAAGAGCGAAACACGAGAGTTGCTCCTTATGTCTGGTCGTGCTCAACTCACTACTCTTGTCTCTTTAGGGCTACTATTACTTGAAAGCGGAAAAAGGTATAGCTCTTTGATATATTTGATCGAGTAAGTAGTATTGTCCTAGGGTGCATCTTATCTCAAGGGACCCGAACACACCTTTTAAACTGTCACGCTATGATTGTCGAATCCAATTTTCGTTTCGCCCTTTTTATTGGGATAGTTGACGAAAGAAGTCAAAATATTTTGAATTCTTTTGGAGTTAAGTTCATTCCGCGAGTAAAACATGAGAAATTGCACAAAAAACATCTTTAGGAATTTTATTTAAAGAATAGTCAAAATTTATAAAATTCTAAAAATTTAACCATATTTCAAAATCAACGATCTGAAGTTTATCCTAACTTCATTATTGAAGGTATAATTTAAAAATAGAAAAAGAAGAAGTAGCAACAATATAAACAATTTAACGTTTGTCAAAACTAACTGAACTTTTATCGAATTTTTAAAAATTAAATATATTTTAAACTAAATATACTCGAAGCGAGTACATAAAGTTGTTTCTATCGTTAAAAAAACATATGACAAACATTCCACTCATCTAGACGCGCCTTACGTTTCAAAAGTAATTGAGATTCTTACGCTATATAGTAGCCCATCAAAGTACACAATAAAAACTAATCTTAATCTTTATTTTTAAGAATAAAGTTTAGTTAGTATATACTAGTATATAATTAATGTATAATACTATAATTACTACATTATTGTGTCTAATCAATATATATACTAATAACAAATACGAGTTGTAGGTTTTACTCCCCAAATAGTGAAACATTGGATTCCTCCTCCATTTTAAAAAAGAACTATGCTAATATAATATTAGATTATTGGAATCAAATAAGTACTTTTTATTATATTGTATATACTACAAATATTATTTGATTAGTCATTATGGCTATAAACTACGTGCTTATAATAGTACTATTGATCTTAGTACTTAGTAATTGTAGCTAAACATCAAAATTTACGTGATATTTTTCATTTTTTGAGATTCAAATTTTATAATTCTAACCATGTTTAAACATAGAATAATTAATGTCTTTTTGAAATAAAAATTAGATAAAAAGTAATACAAATCACAATAATTAACACTGTAATTTAAAATATTTAAAAAATTATTATCCAAGAATAAATCTAACACACTCGAAATACATACTCCAAATACAAACTTGTTTTTATTGGCTCTTCTGAAAGAGCCAATAAAAACGAAAACACGCCAAACACAATTTCACACCATCTCGATCCGGTTAAAAAAAAACTCCAATTATTACTGCATAAGATAATAAATTAATTTAGTCTCCACCACCAATGCCAAAACCTTTACCACCAAGCAAACCGCCACCAAGTCCCGTGCCACCAGTTGCCTCACCAAGACTTCCACCAATACCAATTCCTATGCCGCCTAAGCCACCTCCGCCACCACCTCCACCGCCTGTAAAGAGCATGCGCCGCCCTAACACGTCAGCAGAAACCATAATGCCACTAAAAAGAATAATTAAGAGAACTAATACTCCAATAATACGAGCTGATGAGATACCCATTATATTAATTTCTAACTTATAAATATTGTGCACCAAAAATATTTATGAGAATAGTGAAGAAGCCTAGAGATATATGAGAATGTATTTCTATGGGCAAGTATATATAGTGTTAAATTGGTCTATTTTTTAATTAGTAGTTGATTATAATATTGAGCCATGTGTTAGGAAGTGTGAAATATATAATTGTGAATAATTAGATTACTTCCATGATCTCAGGCTAATGATAAGATTTAATGACTAGAAGAGAATGAAAATCATTAGGAATCAAGCAATGCACGATTGTAAATTAAAAAAATATATTTTGTACTCATAGTGGCTTTCCATGAACTATATAGAGCTGGCAAAAATTAAATACCCCTAATATTAAAAAAAAAATAGCAAGGCAAACAAAATTTGCAAGGCAATAAAAAATTTACCAGACGCAGGTTATGTCTTATAAGACATTAGTTTAGTTTTAGGACATCATTGTCTTAAGAAGTTCATACTATTGAAGTAAGGTCTCGAGGTACAAGTTATGTTTTTTAAGGCATAAGTTCAATTTTTAAACTTCACATCTTAAGAAGTTTTACTGCTGAACTTATGCCTCAGACAAAGCTTTCTAAAAGGTTTGTCTTGCCAATTAGATTGTCCTGCACCCTCAGGGTGAACCTTCGATTTATGTTGCGAAATTAGGCCATTAAGGGTACTAATTTGATGCACAATTATTTATTAAATGAGCAGTGGATATAAAAATTAAAGATCACCAATTTGAAGGGTAATTCATGCAAAAAAAAATTGTTACGCCACAAAATTGCCTAATAGACCACCAAAGTTGTGATGGGGTGAGAGTAATTAAATGTCCCATTATTTTTAACTATATGTCGCGAATTCGTGATAAGAAAATAGAGTTGTTTTTGATAGAAAGTGTTTTACCCCTCCCCCTCCCAAAGAAGGATTTCCATTGCGAGTTTGAATAAATCGAGACCTAAAGCAGATAGGAGATTGGGGGCACCAAAAAATATAAATTCATCAAAATAGGCTTAGTTCGTGAGGCCAGCTCAACCAACCTACTAGTTGGGTTGTGTTGCATGCGCTAGTAAAATAACACCCCTTTTCACGTGTCAAGTTAAATTAATATGAATAATCGAATGCAACTTCAACCAGAGAGATAGAGATCAACCAGCACCTTCGAGGTTGAGAACTTTATCTAGGTTCGAATCTCTGATTTTCAAGGAAAAAATATATCAAAATAGTGCAAATCACACACAAAAAAAGAATAGTTCCATAAATGAACAGTCCATGGAACTTTCTTAAGTCATTTAATTTAATTAAAGAAGGGGCTATTGACCAATTGAAAGTGAAAAGTGGTGGTCCTCTTTATTAATGTTTGCTTGGTCCCCAAGTCATACTACATTTGCCAAAGTCCAAAATTTCCAAGATTTGTGTTGCCATTCTTCACTTTGTTTTACTTTTATAGCATGTTTAAAGATCAAGGGACACAAATAGAAAGTAGAAACTTTGCTTACAACTTCTAAAATCCATTTTTTTTTTAAAATATAGGCTATTCTCTCCGTCCATCTTTACTTGTCCATTATACTAAAAATAGTTGTCTAACTTTACTTGTTCAATTTGGAAAATTAAGAGATACTACAATTTGTGTCTATTTTACCCTTATTATTAACTATAATCATTTCCCAATGCATTTTTCAAAACATTGAATTTATTATATTCAAAGGGTAATCTAGTACTAAAATTGTCATCCTATTTATTGCTCCTTAAGGGGTGTGCCAAATCTATACTGGACAAGTAAAGATGGACAGATGGAGTATTAAATTTGTTTGGATGGTTTGTTACGTATCGTTTCATAATATATCATATTATATTATATTATATTGTATTGTATTGTGTTGATGAATACAATGTTTGGATAGATTATATTATTAATTTTCTATCGTTACATAATGCCACATATCAACAATTTGAAAGAAAAACCTATAAAAAAAGTAGGGTACAAAAATGAAAAGATTTATACAAGTTATACATTTCGTCACTTCGGGGTAGAGCTATTATAAGAATGTCGGATAAATGATAAAATAGAATTATTAAATAATAAACAAAGACAAAATGAGAAGAAAAAATAAGGTAATAACGCAATAAAACCAAATTTGTTGTTATATAAAATATGATTTTTCATTATTATACAATGATAAATTTAATGATACGATACAATAAAATTTAAATAACAATCAAAATAAATAATATATTTAAACTAATATAGTACAATACAATAGATAACAACCATCTAGACAAGCTGTAATAACCCCTTTGAAAATTAGATTTGGTGCCTTTGTTGACTCCTCTTTTACAGATTTTGATTCAGAAAATTGGATTTTATTATACAAAATATTTTTATAATAATATTTTTTATTTACCTATCAAACACAAAAAAATATATATAAAAAATCATTTAGTAACACACCCCTAGCTAGTCATAGTGGCTTTCCACAAACTATATGCAACTAACAAATGTTTGTATGATAAGATGACGATTCTGATTAATTAATTTTCTGCTGACATTAACGATATACTTCCTTTGTTATTTTTACGTATTAAAAAAAAGATAATGATAATTTACTTTTAGCATTAATTACTTATATATTTCTTAAATTATTTTTTAAAACCTAATACTTCCTCCGTTCATTTTTACATATCCATTATATTAAAAATAGTTGTTCAATTTTACTTATTTAGTTTTGAAAACCAAGAGATATTTTATCATATTGTGTCTATTTTACCCTTGTTATTGACTATAGTCATTACTTAATGCATTTTCCAAAGCATTGAACTTATTATATTCAAAAGGTGATACAGTAATTTTTTTTTTATTG
Organism: Jaltomata sinuosa; assembly: GCA_003996215.1. NCBI lineage: Eukaryota > Viridiplantae > Streptophyta > Magnoliopsida > Solanales > Solanaceae > Jaltomata > Jaltomata sinuosa. Next base: position 294,153 of record QJPP01000623.1, on the reverse strand, counting down.
CTTCTTAAGGGGTGTGTCAAGTCAACATGAACAAATAAAGATGAGCGGAGGGAACTAAAAATTAATTAATATGAGTATTATGATAAAATACTCATATTGATTATTATTTTTTAAGATACGTGCAAAGTCCAAAATAGACAAATAAAAATAAACGGTGTGAAAGTAGTTGTTTTAATTTCTATAGTTCTGATCAAAGTATTAATAAGTCTACAAAACTGGCCAAACTTTTGGGCACATTGCTATATATGATTAATTACATTGACAAAATTAACAACACTCTATTTCAGTAACAATTGTAGTACTATCACATAATGGATTATTTATGTGAATAACAATATTATTATTCTGACTACTTAAATTACCCTTTTCTATTTCAATTAATTTATTTTCATGTGCCAATTTTTTCTTTGTTGGTACTATTGCTTCTTCATCTTTTGATGGAGATAATATTGTATCATCCTTGCTTTTACCCCACAATATTATGTAAAGTCCTACAATAATCACCATAGCACCAAGTACCCTGCAAAAATTTAATTAAGAAACATTACATAATATATAATTAGTTTTGTAATTAAAATTAGCTGAAAATATTTTTTTTAGGTGTTGGATTCGATAATAAATATAGTTAGTGTCTTTGATAATAAATAAAAGAAGAATTAACATAAATAGTTGTCCATCAAATCACTTAAACTAAAAACAGCCAGAGATATATAATATATGTATAGTCGTATATAACCATAGTATAAACTATGCATATGGCTAGGAAAAGTAAAGTGTCAATCCGGTCAATTATTTGTGTAAAGATCCCGTTGATAAAGACAATTTTTTTGTTGCTAAAATGACCTTTATACTAGTATATATTTTCAAAAGAATGTAAATTTTAAAATATTTTTATATAAAAAAATGGAAAATAACATGTGCATTGTATAATTCCACGCCTGAGGTCTGGAAAGGATATTGAATATATGTAGACCTTATTCCAATAGACCCTCCACTTGAAAAAAGAGAAGTGACTGAAGTTGTTTACGATAGACCCTCCACTTAAAAAAAGATAAGTGACCGAAATAAAATAAGACGGAGATGATAATTAAAACTTATATTTTAAAAAAGAGTATTTTGGATATTACAAAAACAAAATCTTAAAAAACTAAAGAAGTGCTTATGAGAATTACGTACCTTCCTAGGTTCATTTGTTCACCTAGAATAATTGAACTTATCATACATACAATAACTATGTTTAATGGATTGAAGGCTGAGATAAAAAGAGAGCCCTTGTCTTCCAATATGACTCCTTGGATGTAATATGCCAACCCTGAACCAAATATTCCCTGAACCAATGGACATTCGTTATAATGATATTTTATTTTTAAAAATATATGATTTAACATAAAATATTACGTTATATAATTCAATATATAATATTATATCAGGGGTAGGGAGGAGTTAATTAAAGATTAAAAACACATTTAAAGTATCTTTATTTTGAGTTTTATATTTGAAATATTAAGTGTGTGAGTTTTCTACATGGACTATCATCAAATGTTTATCGAAATACCTTTGACTATTGGTTGTTCACTTTTTCTACTTGAAATATCACCATTGTTCAGGTAAAAAAAGTGAACAACTGATAGTTTAAGTGTATTTCGATAAACATTTGATGATATTGTTCAGGTATGAAGCTCAAAAGTTCGATACTTTAAGTGTGTTTTTGAACCTTCACTAACAAGAGAGAAACGTTATATATGATGTATCAACCTTGTATAAAAGTGTATAATAATGTAAGAAAAGTGTTTATACACAAATATGAGCTAGATCGGATAAGAAACTCAAAATATAGGTTGCATGACGTAAATATTTTCTCCCAGTAGACATAGAGCGCGCTTTTTTCTAATTTATATAATTACTCTTTTTGTCCCAATCTACGTGGCACAGTTGAAATTTTGAGATTCAAACTTCTAAACTTTGACCCTGAATTCAGCCATAGGAGCTTTAAATTTTTTGAAATAAAATTTATATATGAGTATATGTACCATAATACCATATATATATTAATTGATATATAGTTTTAGGTCTTGAGAATTGATTTGAAAAATAAGTACAAATTAATTTGAGGGTAAAACAGGAAAAAGATAATTATTTTTTCTTGATATGTCAAGAGTGACAAGTAAAAGGGAAAATCTATTTTTGAATAATAGACAAGTAAAAGTAAACGAGTGAGTATAAATCACAAGAATTAATTACTTAAAATATCTAAAAGGCATATAAGAATAATTCGATCAAAGAAAAACTAAGTTGACTCTCAAAATTTCAACTGTGCCACATAAATTGAGACGAAAGGAGTAATATCTATTCATTTAAACAAAACAAAAAAAAAAACAAGTTTGAGTACTTACACTATATACAACAGCAAGAAATTTGGTGTTCCAATTTATGGCCCAAACTGCACTTTTTCCTCTTTCCATTACCATTGCTACTATAGTTGCCTCAGCTGTTCCCAACAAGCATGTCCAAGTAGTGAGTGATAGCTCTGCAGGATATGTCTGCAGTATCTTTGTCTACAAATCGAGTATATAACGTCAGATCTTTCTGTAACAGTCATTTTAATAATATTTCATTGTAACAATCACTTTTGTTCACATTAATGAATTCCATCATAAGTTATGATCGGCATGTTTGTAATATCTTTATCTAGGAATAGAGTCTATACAATCAGATCTTTCTATAATAACATTTCATTGTAACGATCAATTTTGTTCACATTAATGAATTTCGTCATAAATTATGACGGGCATGTCTGCAGTATCTTTGTTTATATATATAGTCAAATGTTTCTATAACAGTCATTCTTTATAATAACATTTTATTAAAACGATCAATTTTGTTCACATTAATGAATTCTGTCATACTTATGACCGGCATGTCTGCAGTATCTTTATCTAGGAATAGAGTATATACAATCACATCTTTCATATAACAGTCATTCTCTACAATAACATTTTATTATAACGATCAATTTTGTTCACATTAATGAATAAATCATAAATTATGACCGGCATGTCTGCAATATCTTTATCTAGGAATAGAGTATATACAATCAGATATTCCTATAACAATATTTTCTATAATAATATTTCATTATAAAGGTCAATTTCGTTCACATTAATGAATTCATCATAAATTGTGACCGGCATATATGCAGTATCTTTGTTTAAGAATAGAATATCTATGGTCAAATCTTTCTATAACAATCATGCTCATGATTACATACCTGTAAAATTATAGAGCCGGCCCCACTGAAACACCCAATTATTATCATGATGGAACCTTTGATAGCATTATTTAGATTTAGGACACCACTAATTTGAGATCCATCACTAGTGACATAATATTCATTTGTTGGAAATATTTGAACCACTTGGCCTCTTAGTAATATCAAAATAATGGCTCCAACAACTGTACCAAAAGTCCCAATTATTTTGGCTTGGCTCCCAATACTTGTAAACTTCACCTTCTCCAACCTAGATAGGATACAACAAAATCTATAATAAGTGTAATTCTATAAGTGAGATATAGAGAGCTACGGTGATGTGTATGCAGTTGTATTCTTAAATTGTGAAGGTAGAGAAGTTGTTTTCGATAGATTCTTGATCGGCTAAACTGAATCATATAGAAAATAATAGAAAAAAGAATAGTAGATTTATCAACAACAATAATATATCCAGTGTAATCCCACAAGTGAGGTTTGGAGAGCTAGGGTGATATGTATGCAACCATACCTCTACACTGTAAAAGCAGAGAGGTTGTTTTCGATAGACTTTTGATCGGCTCAAGTGAAGAATATAGAAAATAATGGTGAAAAGAATGGTAAATTTATCAACAAGAACAGGTAATCCCACAAGTGGGGTTTGAAGAGCTAGGGTAATGTGTACATAGTCGTACCTCTACACTATCACTACTAGAAAACAGAGAATTAGCGACGGACAAAATTTCATAGCTAAACAATAAAAATTTCATGCTAATTCCATTTAGCTACAAATTAGCGACGGATTATAAGAAATTTCAATTAGCTAAGAAATTTTTAGCTACGAATTAGCTAGGGATTAGTGATAAATTCCGTAGCTATTTTCATGTTCTCTTGTAGTGTATGAAGGTAGAGAGACTATTTTCGATAGACTCTTGATCGGCTCAAGTGAAGCATATAGAAAACAATGGAGACAAGAATAGTAAATTTATCAAAAACAACGATATATCCAGTAATCCCAGTGGGGTTTGGAGCGCTAGGATGATGTGTACGCAACTGTACCCTACACTGTGAAGGTAGAGAGACTGTTTTCGATAGACTCTTGATCGGCTCAAGTGAAGCATATAGAAAATAATGGAGACACGAATAGTAAATTTATCAACAATAACGATATATCTAGTGTAATCCCACAAGTGGGGTTTGGAGAGCTAGGGTGATGTGTACGCAGCCGTACCTCTACACTGTGAAGATAGAAAGACTGTTTTCGATAGACTCAAATAAAGCATATATAAAAAATAATGGAGACAATAGATTGCATGTATAATTAATCTAATTAATTACCTGAATATCCAGGACATTATGAAAGTAACTGCAGGAAGAATATTATACATTGCAGCTGCAAATGTTGCTGTTGTATATTTCAGGCCAAGAGCGTAGAGATTTTGGTCGATGACTGGCCTGTTCATAGAGAGAAAAAAAACAACGTTCGTAATAGATTCAGGAGAATTGGTTTTTTAGGTCACTTACAATCTTTTTTTTTTTTTTTATAGTTTTATGCTATGTTGCTTGTACTCTTCAAAAATATCATCGGATGCCGGATTCTTCAAAAGTAGTGCATTTTTGGAGGATCCAACACGGGTGCGGTAACATTTTTAGAAAGTCTGAGCAACTTAGATTTTATGTTCTTTATAAGATATCTGGAAAACTCATTTTCTTCTATTCATTTATAAGTGACCGAGAGATTTTAATTCCTCAATAGATACTAAGTGAATAATAATTGTAAGAATTAAGATCATTTACCGCTTTACAAAATGAATGGAAGAAAATATGATCTTTTCAACCAAAAAAAATTATAAGTGAACTACAAAATCAATTCTCCCGATTAATTGCGGGAAGAGAAAAAAAAAACAAATTTGAGAGTTAGATACTTACTCCAATATGCTAAGAAGTACCAACTTAGCAAATATTGAAAAAGTCATCTTTGGTCTTTTCCCCCTGTTATAAGAAACATTCAACTTGTCAATCATTTGTGTATTTAGATTTTAGAGTGCTTAATCAAATATGTATTTGTTCTCCAAGGTATATAAATATATTTATTCATTTATAATTCAAATTTTTTTAGTAATAAATTTTTTGACTCCATCATTACTTTTGTTGGTAATTATTATGCTATAGAAATGAAGTTGCAAACACATTTAGCTCCCGTTTGGTTGTTTGAAATTGAAACTTGAAATTTTTGAATATATTTTTGAAATCGTGTTTGGCTTTGGACATGTATTTTACTTAGAAAAAATTTGAAGTTTTATGTGTGAAAGTCCCAAAAACTCAAAAAATGGTCTGAGCCAGTTTTTGAAAACTTAAAAATATTTGTAAAAAATCTGATCAAATTTCTTAGCCAAATAAATATTTGAAGATACATTTTCAAAAACTACTCCCAAAATCTATGGCCAACTGCTAGCCAATTGAACATTGGAGGAGAGAGAGAGACTTGTCTAGAAATAAAGTTTTTTTTTTCAAACCCCCGGGAAACTCACAATCCCTACCCTTTGGGTGCGCATTGGACAAACTCACTCATGTGCAATAACTTGCAAATCACACAGAAGATATAAACTGCATAAGGCAAATCCGGTGCGACGAATTCGACTAAAAAGGCGTAAATGGGAGAAATCGATCCTTGACCTTTCTTATAAAGTATCATAATTTACTGTACCAACTCAACCACCCTTATGAATTTATAGAAATGAAGTTACAAGCAAATTAGTTGAACATTGGAGAAGAGAGAGAGAGAGAGAGACCAACTTGTCTAGAAAAATTGCAAAAGGAGCCATGAAAAGAGTGGAAACTGCTTGTCTGTATACAACATATACATAGGTGCTTGACCCTTCATTCAAGGCCATTTTTGAAAGGGTGTACATTCCTGAAAGCCCAAATTGAAGAAATATAACAGCAATAAAGGGTTTTGCTTTGATAAATACTTCTTTCATTATAACTTCTCAACTTTAATTTGCACAAACTATGTTAGATATAATGAATACTTCTTCTGTATATATATGTATATATATTGAATACTTCTTCTATATATACATATGTATATATTGAATACTTCTTCTATATATCTATTTTTCTGACTAGCATGATCATGAGGACAAAATCTTTTGGATTTCAATTCATGTGTTGAATATTTTATCATTTGTAAGACTTTTCACTTTTAAGGAATTGTTTAATGATTCTTTAGACAATTGTATAATTTATTCTCACAATTTAATTTATTTTACACTTTTTTAAAGATTATTGTGATGATAGAGGGAAGATCATCATCTTATTTACCAAATAAGATCTTATATTACTAGATATATAGGTGTTGTTTTCTTATTTACCAAACATAATAAGATTTTGTATTTTAAAGCAGATTGTTTGATCCGGTAAAGGATCGGTGTATATCTTGTGGCATTTGCATCTCATGCATATAGACATAGACATAAAGGAAGTGAAATGATAATTCTCGGTAAAGGGTCATTCAAGGCATATCCAGGTAAATGATTATCCGGTATATATAGGATGTAAGAAAAGTGTGTATATCTGTGCAACTTTACGTTCTTTTCTTCTTTCAACAAGTTGACACAAAGTCGATTTTTTTTGGGGTGAATCTCAATCTAGATATATAATTAAGTAGATTCTTTGATGGTCCATCAAAAGTGTGGCTTAGATTTTTTTTCAAATTTCAGCCTGTTGAAACTTCAGTATTAGCCATTAAAGGAGCTCGAAGCTCATGTTTGAAAAAAATCAATTTGTCGAAAGAGAACTTCGTTTCGATTAGGTGGTATTCCAAAAGAACTAGAACGTTGAGGGAAATCCAAAATTTTAAATTTGGAGATTTGAGCTAGTTTTAGATTGAATTTCAGTTCTAGTTCGCTGAAGTTTGAAATTACTGTCAAATTATATTAAAGATGAATTATAATTGTACGTCGAGTTTGTATATAAATTGAATTTAAGTTTGCATGTTATTGTCCACTCAAAAGGTAATTTAAATGATGATTTCTTTTTATAAGCTCTGAAAATTTAATTTAAATTATATCTATTATTAGTGTAAATTTAAATTATTATATATGTTACATAAGAATATTTATATATAAGCCTTCACAAAAAAATAAAATTTATAATCTTAAAAATGAGACATGTAAAATAAATAATAGATAAATGTATGTTCTTTTTTTTTGGGCTTATTCTAAGTTTAAAAAAATTGTTAATATAGTTGACACTTATAATTTTAAAATCTATTTTTTTTAGAATTATCATACGCGGTGTGAAAAGAAAAGAAAATCATTAAAATTAATTTTGTTTAATTAAGCACGTATATTTAAAGTGATGTTAACATAAGTATTAAAGCACATGATCTTTAATTAACTTTTAATTGGGTCAAACTTAAACAAGTTATAAATTATTATTAACATTGTCATGTTTTTTTTTTTTTTGTCATGACTTTTTCTTTCATGTTATTTTCTTTTTTCGAACTTCGTTGAAATGCTTCTCATTGAGCCAACGGTCTATCGGAAACAACCTCGTTACCTTTCAAGGTAAAGATAAGATCTACGTGTACACTATCCTTTCAAAACTCAATATGTGAGATTACAATGAATATATTATTGTCATTATTGTATAAAAATAGAAAAGATAGTTTATTGGAAAGTATGAACCCCATCATGGCATCATCATTCTCTATCGGGCTTACTTAAAAATATTGATAATTAATTTATTTTTTAAAAATAATTAAACACTTATAAATATAATTTGATATTATATATAAAGTCTTCTCTCTATATGTTTTCAGACTAGAAGGATCCTGCGGACAAAATCTTTTGGATTTCATTTATGTGCTGAATATTTCATTATTTGTAAGACTTTCCACTTTTAAATAATTGTATAAATTACTTTCACAATTTTAAAAAAAAAAACTGAAACGTCGGCTGGAGTTCGAATCTAGAATTTAGGAATTTGAGCTAATTTTGGATTGAATTTCAATCTTAGTTTGTTAAAATTTGAAGTTACTATCAAATTTAAAGTGAATTAATTTGTACTGCGAATTTGAACAAAAAATATATTTTAAGTTTGCATGTTGTTGTATTAATATGAATGGAAGTTGTATACAACGGTTTTGTAGATGTATTAAATTTCCAAAAGCCAACAAAAATTTTATACAAAATTATCTAGCTAACATATTTCATTCAAAATTTATACATGAAATCGTGAACGAGATTTGAAGCATGTTTTTTTTTCCAGAAATCTAGCAGAACTCTATATAAAATTTATACAGTTATATACATTTCTCACCGATATTTATACACGAAATTGTGAGTGAAATTCTAAACCTTGAACGAGATTCTAAATGTAATTTCATATATGTTTTGAGAAAAAACTCCTACTATACTAGATAAATGATTTCCTACTACATTTTGTAAACACGAGTTATATTTCATATTCTTAGACCCTCCCCCTCCAAAAAAAATTTAAAAAATAATTTATTTTTAAAATTTTATTTTATTTTTAATAAAATAATTTATAATCACGAAAATATAAGTACCTAGTTTAAATAACGAATTTTAAAAGTTTTTATTTCTTTTTTAAGCTTGGTATTTAGTCAAATAACACTACATGAAAAGAGTATTTTATTACCATGTGAGGAATTTTTTAGTAGCTAAGTTTGTTTTCTGCTTTTGACGAGCTCAAATATTCTTGAATTTGTTTGGCATGTTCTCATATATTTTATTTCTTTGAAGATTCAAAGAGTATATTCTTATTCTTTGATATAATAATTTCCCCCTTTTTCTGTCCAGATTCCATGTAGGGCGTCGTCAATGGAACGATTCATATTATTTTATAAAATTTATATTATATTATTTTTAGTTATTTATTAAATTAGACTTTTTGAAATCATCTCAGGTATCATCTCAAATTTCTCTTTAATTTGATATCAGAATAATTATTTATGGTGTTTCTTTTAAAACATCAAGTAATTAAAGTCATAAGTAAAAATTAGAACACGATATTATGTATAGTTTTATAAGACTTTGATAAAAATTCTCTAGATATTTTTACTGTTTAAAAGGTGATCAATCAAAGAATGATGAAAGACGACAAGAATAAAGATCATCAATTCTATTATTTTACAGTAGAGTAGAAAAAATAAAGTTAAACAAAGACTAACGCCTCATTTATTTTCATTAAGATTAAGACATCTCGATCTGAATGCACATCTGAGTAATTAAGATATAATTAAGATATTGTCTCTAGATCTGAATACTGAATGATTAAGACTGTTGATTTTTCAACTTCTGAATGTGCATTATTTATTTATAAATATAACAAAAAATATAATTTAAATAAAAAATTAATTATATATTAGAAAAATACTTAATTTAATGAAATAAAATTATAATTTAATCAAAAAAATAAAACATTTATGTTTGCTAGTGATGATGGAGATGGTTTATAATGGTGATGGTGGTGATAATGGTTGGTGTTAGTGACTAATAATGTTGGCGGTGATAGTTGTGATGGTATAGGTGGTTGATGTTGTAGTGACTGTCATGATGATGGCGATTGATAGTGTTGGTGGTGATTTTGTGATGGTGATGTTGGTTAAGGTTAGTAGTTGGCGGTGTCGATGGTGGTGACTGAAGAATGTGTGGTAGTTGGTGGCGATTCTAGTTGTGATGTTGGAGGTGGTTGGTAGTAGGGATTGACCGTATTGGTAGTAGTGGATGATGATGGTGGAGGTGGCGTCGATGATGACAACAGTGGTGGTGATGGCTGAAAAATTATGTGTGATGGTTGACGATGTGTTGGTGATAATTGGCGGCAGTGCTAATTGTGATAATGTAGTTGGTAAGTAGTAAGGATTGACCACAGTGGTGGTGGAGGTAGCGGTGATAGTAGTGACAATGAATATAATTATAATGATGGAGGTAGTTGCTGATAGTAGTGGTGGTGGTGGTGATTGACAACGGTAATGGTGATTGACAATGGTGGTGGTGGTTGTGATGACAAAGATGGTAAGTGGTGGTAACTGGTGATTGTGGATAGAGTGGTGACGAATATTATTAATAAAAGAATACCTCTTAATGGTATTAAGATTTTATTCTAGATCTTAATGATTAAGACCCATTCAAACCAATTAAGTGCTTAAATCTTAATAAAAATAAATGCACTTAATGACCTAAGTTCTGAACCATTCGGATTCAGACCTCCATTAATTGAAAACAAATGAAGCCTAAGAAACTAAATCACACGAACGAAAAGAAATTGATCAATATGAAACTTAAGAACTGAGTTAACTAAAATTAAGTATTCAATAAGATAAATTTAAATCATACGAGAGGAAAGATATCTAATATACATTGTAATTTGCTATTCATGATCGTTAAAATATGTCTTATAGCTTACTAGTTACAACTCAAAATACTAGAATCAATTATTTTCAATAAAAATAACGTGTATAACAGGTTTCTACTTCTTTGCTAAAAAATTCTTTGATTTCTCTCTAACCAAACAACGTAAACAAACTCAACATATAATATTCTAAAGATTTGAGCCTTGGTGTAGCTGGTAAAATTGTTATCATGCGATCCGAAGATCATGAATTCGAGCAATGAAAATAGTCTCTTGCAAAAATACTGAGCATGATTACGTACAATAAATCCTTATGACTTAACCCTCCGTCAGACTCGCGCATAGCAAAAGCTTAGTGCACCGAACCACCTTTAGATAAGTGAGATTTTTATGTAACTAAGAAACTATATTAAATAGGTACTATTTAGTTAAAAATAAGTTAGTAAAAATACTTTTTACATTATAAAAATAAATAATTTTTTCAAGGATATACTCAAACTAAAAGCTATCACTTAATATGTAATGGAGGGAATATCTTATAGCATATTGATCATTTAAGGGTGTGCACTCTTTCTTGCAAAAAAATAAATAAAATGTACAGTGTCAAATAACTTTTTTTTTATAGATAGTCAACTAACAACAACATTTTTATATATCGACCATGAGTACACAAATAGTATAATTGTATCAATGTGAATGATAATAAAAAAAAATTCTCCATGATCTTAAGCAGATATTTCTATATTTGAATGTAGAATTATGGAATGTATAAAGCAATGTTTTTGTACTCATGATGGTGGCTTTCCATAAATTATATGCACTGTCAATTAGTTGGTTATATTTGATCAACAAATTTAATATTTTGTGTGAATTCAGACATCAATTTATTTCAATTTTTAATAATGTTTGAAAAGATATTGTCAAAATAAGATGATGTGATATTGAACATTACTATATTGAGCATGTGTTAGAAAGTGTAAAATAATTATGCCATTGTATATTGTAAAGTAATATTGTATAATATACGTGATTTCTTCACATCGATAGGCTGTAATATACATATAATATATATTGATTTCCCCTATATTGATCTTCTTTATGAATATTAAAAGAGATTTATGACTTCCTCTATTCGTATGAAATTAGTTTATTGTCATATAAGAAGTGATCAAAGATTATGAAGAATAACAATAACCATAACATATTTAATATTGTAGTTTTATAAGAGGTGAAGGAAAGATATACTGCCAAAGAAGGATTTCCAATGTCAATCTAAATAAGTCGAGACTTAAAGTACATATCGAACACTGAGTGTAAAAAACAAAAAAAAAAGTGTGATAGAATATCAAGTCTTAGAAGGGAAGTTGATGAATGGCCTATAAATTTACATATGATAACCATATTTCAAGAATTTGCCTAAATGAGAAGAAATATACATATTATTGATGTAACGTCAATTGACGATTGACTCAATATGGTTTGAGCAAAAATTACTACTTGATCCACCTTAGATATGAGGAGATAAGACTCCAATAGACCCATTAAAATAGGCTTGGTTCGCGAGATCAGCTCAACCAAAAAGAAAAAGTGACACATAAAGTGATGGTTCCGTTAGAGCTGCCTATTTAGTAGCTAAGATTTTTGTACAACCTATTTAAATTGAAGCATTTTAGCCAACCTAAGCTAGTTCGTTCCGCCAAACATGTTCATGAGAAACCTCATATTTTGTTTGTAACGAGTCACTGATGTATATAAGATTTTAACTTGTACTTTATCAAATAATAGTATCAAAGATGTTGAATCTAAAACGATTAGTTTGTCTATTCTACAATTTTTTCTTGTTTTAAATACTATTTGAGAAAATTAGAAAAAATTGGGTGGTGAATTATGGATTTAATAATCCATAAATAGATAATTCGAGATTTTGTTTTTGTTTTTAACAAATATGATAAAAGGTGTTGGGTTCACTTGATCATATTTTTATTATAAAGTAAATTATTTATTTCTCAATTTTCATTTCACACAATGTATAAATACCTCTCTTTTTTAAAAAAATAATTGAAACTCCATTTTTATTTATTATTGAAAAAAAAATCAAGTACAAAGGAGGGGGATATGACCTTACCGTTCAAACACAAAGTTGAATTGTCCAGGACAATTCTTTTACAGATGGAAAGAATGAAAGATGATAACAAAAACACTATCTCCTATACATAACAAAGTCAAGAAACATTAAAGAGGTATTTGTGTTTCATTTTTTTTATCCAAAAAAAGGTATTCTTAAGTTGCTTCATTCTGGAAAAAGAAAATTATAAAATATTATATTTATATATTATTATTGAAATTGAACAATTAAATATACTCCTCCTAGGTTATACAAATTAATTATCAACATAGTAGTATTAAAGAATAAAAAATATGTGTTTCAACTAAAACACACTCTTTTAGTAAGTCTATTTCGCAGTTACCTTACTTGTATAACTGATCCTTACACTATTCGCCTCTTTTGATTACAAATAAGTGCAGAATCAAGTATAACATAAAAGAGATAGATGTCACTAAACAAATATTAACAATCTATCAATACCCCATTAATGCTATTACCTCTTCCGCCTCCCTCGATTACAGAATTGGCAATATATTAATATGTCATAATAGACAGATGCTAACAAATCAAATAACACTTAACTACAAAGTGGATGAAAATTTAAATAGAAAGTTGTACCTCAAGCACATAAAATTTAGGAATAATACTTACTATTGTATAGAAATATTAATATTCGTCATTTTCTCAACACAAAAGAAAGTTACTGCATACTGAAGTTAGTACACTACTAATGAATATATTCTTCTCCACTAAATAAGAAAATAGAAAATAAAATTCAAAAAGAATAATTTCGCTATTTAGTTAAAAGCAGAAACTAGAATAATTTCCAACACCACAATTTAGAACTTAAAACAAAGCTCATTGAACAAAAATAACAAATATTTACAAAGTGATACTTTGAACTCTACCTTCTCCCCCAATTTTTTGCCTTATAAGCAACACACACACTAGTCCTATTTATAGATTCTTCTCCTAAGGATGTAGCTTAATTTTTTTCCAAACTATTGCAACTTGCATTTATTTTGATTTAAAGGAATATCTTCAATATTTGCTTTTGAATTGCTCTTTTCTACCATTTAAGTCTTCCTTTTTTTTTTTTTGTTGTTGTTTCAATTTGGTGGGTCCATACCAAGAATAATTTGCAAAAATATTTTCATCTTTATTTTGTGTGTGTGAGAGAGATTCTTTTCCCTTGTAAAATCAGTACTTAAATTTCTTTTATCATCTCTCTTTAATTCGAGCTATTGACCTTGTTAAATCATGACCTTTTTTACAAAATGAATAAATAAATACAAATATTAGTATTAATGTTAAATAATAATTTAATTTATGCATGATATTTTTCACTTATCAGTTTGTAAATGATAAATGTTAGGATTATTGTGTAGCCATGAGCAGAGCTAGAGTGTTCGTTCGAACTCTCCAAAAAATAAAATTGTATATATAAGGTTAAGATAATATTTTTAACGTATATATAATTGACCCCTCGACTTCTTCATTTACATATTTTTATTTATATTTTGAAGTCCCGTAGTGAAAATTTCAGTACTAAAAATAAAGGTTTTTTTCATTGCAAATCAGTGAAAAATTTGTGTCATAGGATATGATTTTATTATTCATTTTTCATCGAACCAGTTCACTGAAAAAATACATGGTGAAAAACAGTTTTTCATTGAAATAGTGGGACCTTCCTAATTTTTTCGTATGAAAACGTTACTATTTTATTTTCATACTGATTCAATTAAAATATTTGTGAAAATAGCTACCGTAGCTCAGCCACTGTATATCATGTTTAAGAAACTTATAGTTTTTTTTTTCTTTTTTATATAATTTGATAATTCATTTCATCTTAAATATTTTTTTTTGTTCTTTCGTCTCGTCCTTATATAAATTGTGGATCTCAGTTAAAATTTCCTTTCTCTAACTCTTCGATGAAGCCAACAGACACTATTTCTTCAGTATCATAAGTTTGAATTCAATTATTTATGATTATTGTTAATCAAATCTTCCCTCTTTTCTTATTAATTAACTATATAATGATAATAAATGAAAAAAAAATCACAATGTATTGATACAAGAAATTATTATTTAACTATTTTTTTTGTTGATCAAGTAATGTTTTTGATTCGTCCAACTTGATTTGTTGAAAAATAAATTATTTTGCTTAAGATATGGAGAATATGAGATTGATTTCTGGAAATCCAATTATAAAGAAATTAAAGTCAGAGAAGAATCATAGAGGGAAATATGAGTTTTAGATGAAAGCCATTTTGATTTTTGGGTAGGTGAGTCGGGTATATGATATGTCTCTTTTTTAATTTTATTTTATTAGTGAAGTTTATTCCAGGTAGCATAAAAAATAATTTATTTTGCCATGCTATATTTTTTATGATAAATTTGAGTGAGTAATTTTATTTTCTTTGAAAAAGCTCTAAGCTAAGTGATTTTATAAGAAAAAAAGTTATAAATTCAATGATATTATTGAAATAAATCAAAATTAAAAAACTTTACTACACAATTTTCTCATAATTGAGTGACTTTTAAAGATAGTTACTCGGTATTTTCATTGTTTTTTCCCTCTCTTCTCTTCTTCTTTTTTATTTTGGTTGTGTGAGATCTTTTTCCTTCTAAAATCATTACTTGAATCTCTTTTGTCATATATCTCTTTAATTGATGAGCTATTGTCCTTCTTATCGAATCATCACATTTTTTTGTTAAAAAAAATACATATATTAGTATTAATATTAAATAGCTACTTAATTTATGCATATTATTTTTTCTTATCAATTTGTAAATGACAAATGTTAAGGTTATTGTATATTCACGAGCGGAGCTAGAATAACGATTATCAAGAAGAGTTCAACCAGACTTTCTAAAAAATAAAACTGTATATATAAGGTTAAACCTTATAGAAATGATATCCTATTACTGTTGGAATTAACAATTTTAGATCATAGATATGTAAAGATAATAACCAGGCTCAACCTTATAAATATGCTAACCATTGTGCAATAGCTTGGCTAATGTGAGTATAACTCATTCTTTTAGAAAAGCTAATCAAGTAACAGACTTTCTTGCTAAATCGGCACCCTCTAGTTGAAATAGAACCTTCTACGAAAGATTAAAAGTTTAATTTAATTAGACAAATGACAACTTCCTTCTATGAGAAGAAGATGTCACAAGGGCAACTTCTTTGTTAGATAGAAAGTTTTTTTGTATGTAGATATTAATTGTATAGGTTAATTCTTTTTATTTTTTTCTGAAAAGTTTTTTATTTGAGTACCTGACTCTAATTAAAAATTTGATCCATGTTTTCCTCTAACTCTATACCGTTTTTCAATGAATAGACATAATAAGGATCAAGAAGTAAGAAAGAGGTGGGTTGGGCTATGCCCACTTAAACATATGTTGGGTTGGGCTAGTATTTTGAAAGTCGTCTCAAAGGAGAAGTCCGGTGGATTGAATAAGGAAGACTCGTCTCAATTATTATTGTACTATTCTATATAGTCCACTAAGTCCGAGCCTAGCTATTTTGACAGCTTTATGCACCGTCAAGATGGCAAGTAACAATTGGTAAAAAGTAAAACTCCAAACTTACCACATTTTTTTCTTTAGTTTTTATTAGCTCTTTATTTTTATTCCCGTATTTCTATATTCTTTCATTGTTTAATTAAACAAATCGAAATTACATCTACAATAATTTCCTCAAATTAACATATTATTGGTAACTATAAATTAAACTCTAGTTTATCTTAAAAGGTATTACTAGTATTTTTCGTTTAAACAGAAATCAAACGATTGTAGAACTAATTAATTCGCACTTTATTATTGTTAATATATAATTGTGAATGATAAGATTACTTCCATGATCTTAGCCAAATAATTGGTTATATTTGCCAGCATGTTGGGTATTGATTATTTTTTTTAATGAATAAAATACATATATACTAAAAACAACATAAGAATCACTATAGTTATCGGTCGGGTTACAAAATAGATCGATAGACCATCAAAGATCAACAATTATGACGGAGCGATAAACCATCAAATGATCCTCTTATTTATTAACTCAGGTTATAATTTAAACCGCTTAATTAACTCCATTTAAAATCAGGTTATTTTAGACTATATGTAGTCCAAATTCACCCATTAAAAATCTTTGTCTAAATATTTATGATTTTGTTTTTTTACGCTTGATATGTTATAGATTTTCATAATTAAGAAAAAAATTATTTATTAGTTTTATTTGGTAATTATAAGCAAATTATATGAAAACAAACAAAGAAGTCAAAATTTGGTTAGAGTTGAGTTGGCTGGGTTATGACGACCAATTGTTTAATCCATCTTGACCTGACCCGTCTCATCCCAAATCATCTTTGAGAGGGATTGCTAGTATTTTTCGCTGTAACAAGCGATTCGAGCACGAGAATGTACTATCATCTCGATTAATTACAAATTTAAAAGAAATTGAAACGATTGTAGAACTAATAATTCACACTCCATTATACTCATTATGCTCTGGATACAATTGCGACTCGAAGAATTTGGAAAGAACAATACACTAAGTGTAATTCAATAAATGGAGTTCGGGGAAGGTAGAGTGTATGCAGATGATATCCCTACTTAGGGAGGTAGAAAGATTGTTTTTGATAGATCCTCGGCTCAAAAAAATTATTTCAAAACAGTTCGGAAAAAGAAATAAGAAGCGAAGAACTCTATGGGAAAAAAATAAAGAAAACATGACAAAGTATGCTGAAAGAAATAAACAGTAGTTACAATAAAATAATAAGATAGAAGTACGATAAAAATAATATAGATAGTAACAAAAATTAAAGAACAAAGTCTATGAGAGTAAATACTACTACTACTTGTATGAAAAGAGAAATTAAAAAACACACAATCATCTACTAATCTTCTATCCTAATTGATGTCCTCCATAATATCTGATCTAAAGTCATGTCCACATAAATTGAAAGTACGTCATGTCTTGTCTAATCACTTATCCCAATAAATACATAAAAAAAATATATACATGTAAAAATTGTAGCTCATCTTTGATGAATGAAAATCCAAGAAAGAAAGAGCTAACCCAAAAGAAAACACCAAATTAAATACAATTTTTTTTATAAAAAAAAACACTTATTAAGCAACAATAATCTTGTAATTAATTAAAGTTAATTAATTAATTAGTGTCCACCACCACCAGAGCCGCTACCTTCACCACCAAGCAAACCGCCGCCAATTCCGATGCCAATACTTCCTACATGGTCAATATTTACGCCTATACCCACTCCAATGCTCACTAAGCCGCCACCACCACTAGCTGAGCCACTTGCATCGAGCATGCGCCGCCCTAACACGTCAGCAAAAACCATAATGCCACTAAAAAGAACAATTAAGAAAACTACTCCAATAATACGAGTTGAGATAATTCCCATTATATTATAACTTATAAATTAAATGTGGACCAAATATATTTTGTGAAGAAGAGAAGGGAAAAAAGATCAAATGGTGAAGAACCCTTGAGATATATGAGAATATATATATACTTCTTTAAGCAAGTATATATAAGGTTAAATTGGTCTATTTTTTATTTGTAGTCCAACATTTTAATATTTAGCATGTGTTAGGAAGTGTGAAATATATAATTGTACCATTTTGAATGATAAGATTATTTCCATGATCTTGGGTTATGATTTATTTAATTTATCTATTAGTTAATAATTAAAAAAATGATCATTATTAGAAATTATGCAATGCATGATTGTAAAAAAAAGAAGAAGATGTTTTGCACTCATATATAGTGGCTGTCCATGAACTATATAGTTGCTTATATTTGCCAGCAATTATATTGGATATTGATTATTTTTTTTAGCTTTGTACTTTTTAGTCCATGTAATTTAAAAAAAGTCAATATCAAGAAGTTTCAAATTTCACAGGTGAACTTCAGAACATTTCTTCATTCTTCTCCATGTCTTTCAATTTGACGCAGAAATTGAAAATTTATTATTTGGTTATGGTTCGAATTGAGTAGGTATTGTTTCATCGAATAAATATTGTTTATCCTTAATAATTTGGATTAATTTGACTGAAGAAAAATAAAGAACATCATTATATTATTAGATTTTGTTGAGCTTGGAAAAAAAACTTTTGAGAAGGACAAAGTGGGTCTACTGAAATTTGCCAAGATTCAAACTTAAACACAATTTAATAAAAACATCGCTTATTACGCAATGATAATCTTATAATTAAGGTTAATTAATTGGGTAAACTACGTAAAGAGACATATCTTCTTATCATATTTATTAACTCTTCCACTAGTTTATTTTAATTACTTAATACACCACATGTTAATAAAAAAATCCGTCGGATACATCGCCTCACCTTGGATACATCCCACCCATTGGATACATCACAACCATCGGATACATGTTGTAATCCCTCTGATACATGCGGATACATATTATAACTCCTCTGATACATGCGGAATGCCGATGTATCAGAGGTAAAACCAAAGATTCCGATGTATCTGAGTGATTTGGATGTATCCGAGTGGTTTGGCATGTATCCCGATGGAATTGTGATGGGAAAAAAAGTAATTAGCTCCTAAACATGTGTGCTTTATGTAAATTACCCTAATTAATTCAGTGTCTGCCACCACCAGACCACCACCAATTCCAATAATATGAGCTGAGATAGTACCCATATTGTGCACCAAAAATATATTTTATCCCGATATATTGTTACATCCTAACATTCAACGTGTAATGACTATAGGACGACGACAATAACATATCCAGTGAAATTTCATAGATGGAGTCTGAAAAGGATAGAGTATACACATATCTTACTATGATTTTATCTAAACCGTGTAATATTTTTCTTGAATTCTTAAATATGAACAAATCACTTGAAATTTAATCACAATTAATCTTCAAGAAATAATCTTATTGACAAATGCAATTGCTAGCAAATACAACCATTGTTAATTAGTTCGTGGGAAGCCACAATGAATATAATATTAATTAACAAGATTTTTTAGTAATCACTTATCATGATTGCTTAATGATCCTTAATCGCTTTTTATAATCATAAAACTAACTACATACGGATTGCAAAATCAGCATAAAAGAAACATAATTTAAAATAATATCCAAACAATGTATATGTATTACAGTATTTTATAATTATATTCACAATGTTATAATTATTTTACACCGCCCGATAACTATATTAATTTTTATATTGTTTCTAAGTATGTATTTATTTCATAAAAAAAGAAGAAGAAATAGATAATTGAATTTACACAAGAATTATTTTCTATAGTTCATGGAAAGCCACTATATGAGTACAAAACATATTTTTTATTTATTTACAATATAATCGTGCATTGCTTAATTCCTTAATCCTAATGATCCTAATGATCATTAACGGGATATTTGGCTAGGATCATGGAAGTAATCTTATAATTCACAATTATATATTTCACACCTCCTAACACATGTTCAATAATATAATCAACTACTAAATAAAAAAAATAGACTAATTTAACACTATATATACTTGCCCATAGAAGTACATTCTCATATATCTCAAGGCTTCTTCACTATTATTTGCTCATTTTTTTTCTTCTAATAATCTTCATAAATATTTATAAGTTACAATTAATATAATGGGTATCTCATCAGCACGTATTATTGGATTAGTTCTCTTAATTGTTCTTTTTAGTGGCATTATGGTTTCTGCTGACGTGTTAGGGCGGCGCATGCTCGTGACAGGCGGCGCAGGAGGTGGCGGTGGCGGTTTATTTGGCGGGGGAACGGGTACTGGTGGAAGTCTTGGTAGTGCAAGTGGTGGCACCGGAGCCGGTGGCGGTTTGCTGGGTGGTGAAGGTTTTGGCATTGGTGGTGGCGGAAACTAAATTAATTTACTTTAGTTATGAAAGATTATCTTTGCGTAATAAGTGGTGTTTTTATTAATTTGGAGATGGTGTCATGAAATTTGTGTTTAATTTTGGTGTGGTTAATTATAATTCTTTTGGTTTAGCTCTTTCTTTCTTGGATTTTGATTCATCAAAGAAGAGCTACATTTTTTTTTACATGTTGTATCATTTCTATTTATTTAATTAATTTGTGTGATTTCTTTCTTTCCAAATTTTTGGAGTTGTAATTGTATCCAGTCATATCCACATCAGTATAATGACAATAACAGTGTGAATTAATTAGTTTTATATTCCTTTTGATTTCTATTAATATTGAAATTAATCGATATGATATTTTACTTGCTCGAATCACTTGTTATAATGAAAAATAATAATAACACCTTTAATTTCTACGATAAGCTAGAGTTTGCAGTTAATAATTGTATTGGATAAAAGATCCTCGAGGGTTGCAGAGTAAGGGCAAGGGAATACCTCAAGAAAGGGGTTCTCCGTGACTAATTCGACAATTATGGCACCCTCAAATAGGTTCTCGGCTTCCCGCTTAAGACCGTTTCAAAGGGAACATCATCCGGTGATATCATATCTCTTGGAAAAGGCCGGAATGCATGGGAAAAAAAGGACAGAAGACAAAGGCGTCAGACAATCTAACACGAAAGTGTACACAATCTATTACTTAAGGTTCACCATATGCACAAATCAAGAGAAAATTTGTCCTTGAACAAACAATAAAATTCAAGCATGTATCTCTAGCATGTCAGCTTGATTGCTTGTGTGTTTCTTTAGTTTAGTTCAGGGTTTTGTTCTTTTTTTTTTCTTTTTTATTTATGTAATAGGTTTTTTCATGATGTTTTCTCATGTTTGGTTGCACGCGCCATCTTAGATTGGCTAAAATGCTTCAATGTTTAAATAAGTTGAAAAAAATCTTAACGCAACCCAACCCAATTAGTACTTAGTAGGTTGATTGAGCTGGTCACACGAACCAAACCTATTTTGACGGGTCTATTCGTGTCGCCATCTCCTCATTTACTAGGGAGACTCAAGTATTGTTATGGTTCAAACCATATCGAGACAGGCGCCAATTATTGATATTATATTACATCAGAAATCACATATTTTTTCTATTAGAGGTCTGGACTAGTATTCGTTTTGAGGTGTGACTAATTTAGATTTGCATCACAAGTCTTTCTTTAAAGGTAAAACGTTTTTTGTCAAAATAAAAGTGAATTTGTTTTCAAGATTCAAGACCTCTGATTAAAAAAAATGGGATACTTACTATTATCCCACCACAACTTTTAGTGGTCTATCATGCTATTTTGTAAAACCCCCGATAACTATATATTGGTTTTTTGTATTATATTGGTTTTTTGTATTTTCTCTAAGTATATATTCATTTCATAAAAAAGAGAAGAAATCAACAATGACAATACATGTCATATTTTTACATGGTATCAAAATCAGGTCTATCTCTGTTTGGGTTCTCGGTCCATGCTCCAGTTGGGGTCTGGACGTGAAGAGGGTGTTAGAGTGGGTGAAAGTCTCGCATTGGTTGGGAAATGGACTAATGGTTTGCTTATTTGAACTAGGTCAATCCTCCCCTCATGAGCTAATAGCTTTTAGGGTTGAGTTAGGCCTAAGTGTCATATCTTTACATACACAGTGTAATTTCATAAGCGGGATCTAGGGATGATGTTGAGAATTACTAGACAACACTCGACTACCTACCAACCTTCTACCCTAATCTTGACCTCCATATCCTTCTATCTAGGGTCATATCCTCGATAAGCTACAAGTACAAGGTTAAAAAATAATCGATATCCAATTATTTACACAGTAATAATTATTTTTCCGATCATTCTTTTCTAATCATTATGTAATATACAGACATATAATTACAAAATACAAATACATTATATTGCTGGCAAATCTAACCAACTATAGTTCATGGAAAGCCACTAAGATGAGTACGAAACATTTTTTTTATTCACAATATTGATCGTGCATTGCGTAATTCCAATATAAAAGAAAAACTAAGGGGATTTGGCTAAGATCATGGAAATAATCTTATAATTCACAATTATATATTTCACATCTCCTAACAGATGTTCAATAATATAATCAACTACTAAATAAATAAAAAGTAGACCAATTTAACTCTATATATACTTGCTTAAAGAAGTACATTGTCACATATCTCAAGGGTTCTTCACTATTATTTGGTCATTTTCTCTTCTTCTTATTATTCTTCACAAAAATATTTTTGGTCCACATTTAATTTAAAGTTACAATTAATATAATGGGTATCTCATCAGCTCGTATCATTGGATTAGTTCTCTTAATTGTTCTTTTTAGTGGCATTATGGTTTCTGCTGACGTGTTAGGGCGGCGCATGCTCGTGACAGGCGGCGCAGGAGGTGGCGGTGGCGGTTTATTTGGCGGGGGAACGGGTACTGGTGGAAGTCTTGGTAGTGCAAGTGGTGGCACCGGAGCCGGTGGCGGTTTGCTGGGTGGTGAAGGTTTTGGCATTGGTGGTGGCGGAAACTAAATTAATTTACTTTAGTTATGAAAGATTATCGTTGCGTAATAAGTGGTGTTTTTATTAATTTGGAGATGGTGTCATGAAATTTGTGTTTAATTTTGGTGTGGTTAATTATAATTCTTTTGGTTTAGCTCTTTCTTTCTTGGATTTTGATTCATCAAAGAAGAGCTACATTTAATTAATTAATTTGTGTGATTTCTTATTTCCATTTTTTTTGGGAGTTGCAATTGTATTATCGTGTAATGGCAATAACATTGTGAATTAATTAGTTTTACATTCCTTTTGATTTCTATTAAAATTGCAATTAATCGGTTTGATATTTTACTTGCTCGATATAACGAAAAATAATAATAACACCTTTCTACGATAAGCTAGAGCTTGCAGTTAACAACTGTATTGGGTAAAAGATTCTCGTGAGTTGCAGAGTAAGAACAAAGGGCTCCCTCAAAAAAAAAAGTTCTCTATGACTAGTTCGGCAACTATGGCACCCTCGAAGAGATTCCCACTTAAGACCGTTTCGAGGGGAACATCATTCGGTGATATCGTATCTCTTCAGAAAGGTCGAATGACATGGAATAAAATGACAGGAGATAAAGGCGTTAGACAGTCTAACACGAAAGTATACACAATCTATTACTTAAGGTTCACCATATATATGCACAAATCAAGAGAAAATTTGTCCTTGAATAAACAATAAAATTCAAGCATGTATTTCTAACTTGCCAGCTTGATCGCTAGTTTATTTCTCTAGTTTAGTTCAGGGTTTTATTCTTTTATTTTTCTTCTTATTTATGTAATTAGTTTTTCATGATGTTTTCTCACGTTTGGTTGCACGTGCCAATTTAGATTGGCTAAAATGCCTCAATATTTAAATAGGTTGAAAAAAAAATCTTAACGCAACTCAACCCAATTAGTAGGTTGATTGAGCTGGCTTCACGAACCAAGCTTATTTTGAATGGTCTATTCATATCTTCATCTCCTCATTTGCTAGGGACACTCAAAGTATTGTTTTTGGCTCAAACCATATTGAGACCGACACCAATTATTGACATTACATCAGAAATCACATATTTCTTATATTAGATGTCAAGTATTTATTTTGACGTTCGATTAATTTAGATTTGCACCGCAAGTTCTTCTTTAAAGGGTAAAGTGCCTTTTGCCAAATTAAAGGTGAATCTATTTTCAAGATTCACGATTTCTGGTTAAGGATGACGGGATATACTTACTATCCCACCACAACCTTTAGTGATTTATCATGCTATTTTGTAACCCGCGCGGTAACTATACATAGTGGTTTTTTTGTATTCTTTAAGAGTCTGTTTGGAAAGCAACCTGGTAATTGGAATTGGTGTAATTACTAAGGTAGTAATTACCAGCCTAGTAATTACACAACTTAATAATTACAACGACCTGTTTGGTTGCCACAATGTAATTACAGTGTAATTACAAGTGTATTGTTTGGTTGCACAAGTGTAATCACATGGTTATATTAAAATTTTAAAATAAAAGCTAATTATCAAAAACTAAAAATTTATACTAAACAAATAAGGGCCTTTATAAATGATATTAAATTAAATATTTAAGATATATATATATATATATATATATATATATATATTATCTTTTAAAATATATTAATTAATAAATATATATTCTTAATTAATATTATAAAAAATAATTAATTTATATTTTTTAAATTAGTATATTTTAATTAAATTAAACATAAAAACTTAAATTATATGATTTTTAAGAACATCATGAAATGCATGTTTAATAAAAAATATTAATATTATAAAAATATAATGTTATAAAATTATTAAAACATTTGACAAAAAGATAATCTATCCATTCTAACTAAAAAAATGAATGGCTTGAATGTAAAATATCAAGTCAATACTAGTAAAATAAATAAATTAGAACTGAAAATATAACATAAGTTCAAAATTCAAAACAAAAAAGTTAGCATAATATTTTTATGTCAAATTTCAATATAACGTATCTAAATATGATTCAAAAGAAAAGGAAAACTTAAGTATATAACCTTATTCAACAATGAGTTCTACTTTAATTTAAAAATTAGAATACTAATTAAATTATGCTAAATGAAAAAAAATAAACATAAATAAATATAAAATAGATAATATAAACAATTACATGGAATCACAAGAAGTAAAGGTTTGGAAATGATAAGAAAATGAAATATAAATAAAATAAAATAAAAATATATTTTTTAAAATTATTAGAATATTAAAAATAAAAAAAATCAAATAATAGAAATAAAAAAATAAATTAAAATGAAAAAATAAAAATAGAAATAAAAGAACGAAATTAGAAAGTAATCAGCTTGTAATTACACCATGTAATTAACAGCAATTCACAGCTCCCCCCTGTGAATTGGAGAGTGTAATTACCTTCTGCCAATTACACACAATTGCCTGCTGACCAAGTAATTACCTGATCAACCAAGCATGCCAAACTGTGTAATTACACTCAATTACACCGAATTCAATTACCAGGGTGGCTTTCCAAACAGGCCCTAAGTGTATATTTACTTCATAAAAAGAAAAAGAGAGAAATCATCATCATCATCATCAACAACAACAACAACATTCCTAGTTTAATCCCACAAGTGAGATCTGGGAAAGAGAGACTATTTTCGATAGACCCTCGACTCAAGTAAAACATAATAACAATGAGTAAGAAAAGGAAAAACATAACTAAATGCGCCAAGTAGAAAATAGTAGAAAAAAGAACAGTAATAACAACATATAATAAAGATAACCGAAACACAAGAAACAATAGGTAATAATCGAATAAAAAAATAAGATCATAGGAGAGTAATATTAATACTGATAAAAAAATTAAACGACGCTCGACTACCTACTAATCTTCTACGTACCTTAATTCTAACCTCTATATCCTCCTATTTAGGATCATATCCTCGATAAGCTACATGTACACATATGGATATCCACATTTACACAGTAATTATTTTTCCGATCATTCTTTCTAATCATTATGTAATATACAGACATGTTTATACAAATACATTGTATTGCTGGCAAATTAAACCAACTATAGTTCATGGAAAGCCACTATATGAGTAAAAACATATTTTTTATTTATTTACAATATAATCGTGCATTGCTTAATTCCTTAATCCTAATGATCCTAATGATCATTAACGGGATATTTGGCTAGGATCATGGAAGTAATCTTATAATTCACAATTATATATTTCACACCTCCTAACACATGTTCAATAATATAATCAACTACTAAATAAAAAAAAATAGACTAATTTAACACTATATATACTTGCCCATAGAAGTACATTCTCATATATCTCAAGGCTTCTTCACTATTATTTGCTCATTTTTTTTCTTCTAATAATCTTCATAAATATTTATAAGTTACAATTAATATAATGGGTATTATCTCAGCTCGTGTTATTGGAGTAGTTCTCTTAATTGTTCTTTTTAGTGGCATCATGGTTTCTGCTGACCTGTTAGGGCGGTGCATGCTCGCTGGCGGTGAAGGGGGCGGCGGTGGTGGTTTATTTGGCGGGGGAATGGGTAATGGTGGAAGTCTTGGTAGTGCAAGTGGTGGCATCGGACTCGGTGGCGGTTTGCTTGGTGGTGAAGGTGGTGGCATAGGTGGTGGTGGAAACTAAATTAATTAATCGAAAAAGGGTTCGCCTCAACGCATTTCGGGGAGAACCAGCTAGCTCTGGGTTCGAGTGGCATTTCACCCCTAACCACAACTCATCCACTGATTCTTCAACATCAGTCGGTTCGGACCTCCACTTAGTTTCACCCAAGGTCTATGCACACTAACCGAATCTTTGGGGAAGGATGGTGGTGCAAATTGGCCTTTTCCCTTCTCCTTTCTAAAGCAAAAAAGAATGTCATACGCGGAGCCACCCATTAATAGTAATAGAACTCTGCGCAAAGTTTCCTCCCGTGATATGAGTTACTACCCCTTGATCACTTACTCTGAACTATCGAAAAAGTTTAAATATACCCTTCGTTTGAGTTCGGGAGTATATTTTCCCTTTTCCATTAATTAATTTACCTTATGCTTGCAAAAAAAAATTCTTTTTGATTGGTTATTTATTTCTTTGATTTTGATTCATCAAATAAGAGCTTCTTGTTTTATTCAACTCTTTTTACATATATATTATTGTATCATTTTTCTATGTATTCCTGTTTCTTTTCCAGAGTTATAATTGTATCAATGATAATATATTTGAGTATGAATTACTTCTGTATTTGTTTTGATTTCAAGATTATTTTTTTAGACTGGTTTAGTTTGTTTTTTATCTCCTTTGGGACCCAATTAATCGTCCAAATTTACGCTTGGAAGTCCACTTTACGGTAAAGCTAAACTCTCTATTAAAGGCAACTCTCAGAACTTGAATTTGAGACTTTAATTAGAAATGAAAAAGGTACGAATACTTATCATCTATCACAATATTTTGACAGCAACCCTCCTCACCTTTAGGAAAGAAAATCAAATCATGAATATACTCCCTCTGTTTCAAAATAAGTGATTTTTAGCTTGAACATACCTCTTAAAATAAATTACTTTTTCTTTTTTAATATATTTAAGCCATCACCATTTGAATGAATAAATAGCTTGAACATAGCTTGAATAAATATTGTTTATCCTTAATAATTTGTATTAATTTGAATGAAAAAAATTAAATAAAGAACATCATTATATAATTGAATTTGTTGAGCTTGAAAAAAAAACTTTTAAGGACAAAGTGAGTATATTAAAATTCGCAAAGATTTGTGGTCAAATTCTGGTGATTCATGAGGACTCTTGCTTGAAATTCTGGCGATTATTATGACAAGACAAGTTTTGCATTGATTTTTCAGGATTTAATTGATCACTTAAATTAACTTCAAGGTCTTTCATCATGAAATTATTATAACTAATGTAAAAGTAATTCACATGTCATTAATTAAGCTCTTGCATACAATTGCAATACAAAAAAAAATTGGAAAGAAGAATTCAAACAATTTAATCTTAAAATATATAAATGATACAAGATGTGAAGCTTTTTCTTTGATGAATCGAAATCCAAAGAAAGAAAGAGCTAAGCCAAAAGAATTACCACACTAAATTAAACACAATTTAATAAAAACATTGCTTTTCCGATAATTCAGAGACATATTTGTCCCTTTTTCGATTAATTAATTTAATGTCCACCACCACCAGCGCCAATACCTTCACCACCAAGTATTCCTCCACCAAGACCGGTGCCACCACTTGCACTACCAAGACTTCCACCATTACCCACCTGTTGGCACGTGATCAGCTTTGGGGTTAGTAGTTAGTTTGTTGCGTTTGTTTAGGAGTCAATAAGTTGTTTCCTAGTCTTCAGGCTATAGGAATAGTGGAGTCAGTTTTAGATTCAGTTTTTTCAGGAGAATAAACGTGTTCCGTTGTTTACTAATTTTCATCTATTTAAGACTCTTGTAACAGAGTATTTGAAGAATGAATACAGAACACTTTCACTTGCATATTTTCTTATTTTTGCTGCTATTAATTTCTATCATTTGGTATCCGAGCCAGAAAGAGTTTTTATTCTTTTTGTAGTACTATTGCAGCAGCAAACGATGGCCTCTGAAAATTTTGTTCAGGCCACTATTCCACGCTTCGATGGTCATTACGACCATTGGAGCATGTTGATGGAGAACTTCCTTAGGTCCAAAGAGTTTTGGCCGGTTGTCAGTATTGGCGTGCAAGAGCCAGCCACTGGTACTGCCTTGTCGGAAGCACAGAAGGCAGACTTGGACGGTCTAAGGTTAAAGGATCTCAAAGCGAAGAATTACCTTTTTCAGGCTATTGATCGCTCAATACTGAAAGCATTCTTTGCAAGGATACTTCTAAACAAATATGGGATTCCATGAAGAAGAAGTATCAAGGAACAACGAAGGCGAAACGAGTGCAGCTTCAAGCACTCCGTGGTGAGTTCGAGGCTCTATGTATGCAAGATGGTGAGTCAGTAACAGATTATTTCTCTAGGACGTTGGCTATCGCAAATAAAATGCGAATTCATGGAGAAAAACTAGAGGATGTTACCATCATTGAGAAAATACTTCGCTCAATGACAACAAAGTTCAATTATATTGTTTTCTCCATTGAAGAATCCAAAGATATCGATACTCTTTCTATTGACGAGTTGCAGGGTTCTTTGTTGGTTCATGAGCAGAAAATAAATCTGCAAGACAAGATGAAGTAGCATTGAAGGCAGTAACTCCATTCATACCATAGATGATGTGTTTTATGTCCCTGCGTTGAAGACAAATTTATTGAGTGCTGGGAAGCTTCAAGAAAAGGGATATGAACTTAATATCAAAGGTGGAGTTTGTAAGATACGAGATCCTCGTTTGGGGTTAATCGCTCAGATTAACATGTCGTCAAATCGCTTGTTCCCTTTATATCTTCACAACTCCATAAAGTCTTGTCTTTCTGCAAAAGTGAAAGAGGATGCCTGGAAGTGGCATTTTCTTTATGGGCATTTAAATTTTGGAAGCTTGAAGTTCTTAAAGAAAAAACAGTTGGTGTTGGGCCTTTCACAACTTGAATCTCCTGATGAAGTATGTGAAGAGTGTGTAGTTAGCAAGCAACACCGTTAATCATTTTTGACAGGCATGTCTTGGAGGGCAAAGAAGGTGCTGGAGTTGGTGCACTCAGATATCTGTGGTCCGATAAGTCCTACATCTAGTGGAGGTAAACTCTATTTCATTAGCTTCATTGATGATTATAGCAGAAATACATGGGTCTGTTTCTTAAGAGAAAAATCTGAAGCATTTGAAACTTTTAAGAAGTTTAAAGTGCTTGTTGAAAATGAAGTTGGTTGTCAAATTAAGTGCTTGCGGACTGATCGGGTTGGCGAATACAACTCACAAGAATTTGTAGAATTTTGTGAGAAGCATGGAATTAAAAGGCACCTTACAACAGCCTACACACCTCAACAGAATGGTGTGTGTGAAAGGAAAAATCGCACAATTCTTGATATGGTGCGTAGTCTTTTGAAGAAAAGTGGCTTACCAAGAGACTTTTGGGCAGAAACAGTTCGTTGGAGCATTCATATATTGAATAGATGTCCTACCAGCTCTATTCAAATTATGACACCTCATGAAGAATGTTGAGTACTTCTGGATTTTTGGGTGTATAGCATTTGCACACATTCCAGATGCTACGAGGAAGAAGCTGGACGATAAAGGTCAGAAATGTATTTTCCTTGGTATTGATGACAAATCAAAAGCTTATCGCTTGTTCAATCCTATTACCAAGAAAATTGTTATTAGCCGAGATGTTATTTTTTATGAAGAGGCAATCTGGAATTGGAGCGATAACAGTTCGTTTCAACATATTCCATTTTTTGTTGAAGAGGAAGAAGAACCAGAACAACCTTTGGGGATCAGTTCACAAGCAAGTCCAACAGTTCAAGATGCTGGAGGTGTTGAACATGAATCAGGTGATGCTCAATTCAACAATGAACGTCCTCAATGTAGCAGAGGTGCACCGATCTGGATGGAAGATTATGAGGTATATGGGATTAATAAATCTGAAAATACAGTCAGTCACTTTTCTTTATTTTCAGATTGTGATCCTATCTCATTTGCCGATGCCGTCAAAGATCCAAAGTGGAAGCAAGCCATGGATGAGGAGATTAGATCAATTGAAAGAAACGATTCTTGGGAGTTGACAAATCTTCCAGAAAATCAGAAAATCATCGGTGTCAAATGGGTTTACAAAAAAAAGTTGAAGGAAAACGGAGAGGTCGACAAGTTCAAAGCTCGCTTAGTAGCAAAAGGCTATAAGCAAGAATATGGTGTTGACTATGAATAGGTGTTTGCTCCCGTTGCTCGGTTAGATACCATAAGATTGATGATTGCTTTGGCTGCTCAAAATGCTTGGAAAATCTTCCAGTTGGACGTGAAGTCTGCCTTCCTACATGGTGAACTACAAGAAAAGGTATTTATCGAACAACCTCCTGGCTATGTGAAATTTGGTGCTGAGAATCAAGTGTTTAGATTGAAAAAGGCTTTGTATGGACTAAAGCAAGCTCCAAGAGCTTGGTATAGTCGTATAGATGCTTATTTTGCAAAGGAGGGATTTCGTAAGTGTCCATATGAACATACTCTTTATATAAAAAAGAAGGGTGCAAGGGTCTTAATGGTGTGTTTATATGTGGATGACTTAATTTATACCGGAAGTGATATGACTATGATTGAGAATTTTAAGAAGTCCATGATGGTTGAGTTTGACATGTCAGATTTGGTATGATGCATTATTTTCTTGGTCTAGAAGTGAATCAATCTGCTGATGGCACTTTTATTTCTCAAAAGAAATATGTGCAAGATATTCTGGAAAGATTCCAGATGAAAAATTGCAACTCTGTGAGCACACCAATGGAGAAGGGTCTGAAGCTCGTCAAAGAACCTGAAGGTAGAAAAGTGGACAGTACTTTATACAAGCAAATCGTGGGAAGCTTGATGTATTTGATGGCAACAAGGCCTGATGTTATGCACGCTGTAAGCCTCATTAGCAGGTTCATGGAGAGTCCAAAAGAAATGCATTTACAAGCTGCCAAGAGGATTCTGCGGTACTTGAATGGTACCAGCAACTTCGGAATTTGTTATAAGAAGAAAGCAGCTGGAGATTTGGTTGGTTACACTGATAGTGACTATGCTGGAAATCTTGAAGACAGTACATCAGGATATGTCTTTATGCTGGGGTCTGGAGTTGTTTCTTGGTCTTCAAAGAAACAACCTATTGTTACTTTGTCGACTACCGAGGCAGAGTATGTTGCTGCAATGTCATGTGCTTGTCAAGCTGTTTGGCTGAGGAACATTCTTGAAGAACTTCAGTTTAAGCAGGACGGACCAACGCCAATTTACTGTGACAATACTTCAGCCATTAATCTTTCAAAGAATCCAGTTGAACATGGACGAAGTAAGCATATAGATGTGAAGTATCACTTCTTGCGTGATCTAACTAAGGATGCAAAGATTAGCCTTATCTATTGCAGAAGTGAAGAGCAGGTCACAAACATGTTCACTAAGCCCCTGAAACCAGTGTCCTTCCTAAAGTTACGTGATCAGCTTGGTGTTTGCAAATTAAACTGAAAGATGTTTCAGTTTAAGGGAGGGAATGTTGGCACGTGATGAGCTTTGGGGTTAGTAGTTAGTTTGTTGCGCTTGTTTAGGAGTCAATAAGTTGTTTCCTAGTCTTTAGGCTATAGAAGTAGAGGAGTCAGTTTTAGATTCAGTTAGTTTTTTAGGCTATAGTTTTTTCATCTATTTACGACTCTTGTAACAGAATATTTGAAGAATGAATACAGAACACTTTCACTTGCATATTTTCTTGTTTTTGCTGCTATTAATTTCTATCACCACCCCCCGCCAATTAAACCGCTGCTGCCACCGTCGGCTGCATCGAGCCGCCGCCCTAACATCGTCAGCAGAAACCATGATGCCACTAAAAAGAACAATTAAGAGAACTACTCCAATTAAGAAAATTTATTAATATCCTACAAGGAAATAATAAAAGTAGATTCAAATTCGGCGGGTTGAGTTATGATCTTTCATTTATCCCATCTTGACTCAACCTATTGTAGCCCAAGTAAGTTTTGGACCGGATTGAGCATTAGTCCATCTATTGGTTCAACCTATCTTGACCCACTCAATTTTTACCCAAACAATCCATTTGCCACCCAGATTAATCACATATTTATTTTCATTGAGGTGAATTCTTGAGATAGGATTAGCATATGTGAATAACTCATATATCATTCATCTACTTCTCTTCTAAGATTTAATGTTCTATCAAGCGGTTTTTTTTTATTTTTTTCACTCGATGCTCAATATCTGCTTTAATTTGGTGCTTGATTATTCCGGATTCACACCGTAAATTCGAGCACTTTTTATCAAAGACGGCTCTATTTTCAAGTCTCGAATTCAGAATCTCTAATTAAGAATGACACGATACTTACTGCTCGCAACAACCTTTGATGGTCTATATTCGGACTATTTTCTAACCCACTCGATAACTATATTATTTTTTATATTGTTTCCAAGTATGTATTTATTTCATAAAAAAAGATAAGAAATCGATAACTGAATTAGATAAAGGCATCAGACAATCTAACACGAAAATATACACAATCTATTACTTAAGGTTCACCATATGCACAAATCAAGAGAAAATTTGTCCTTGAACAAACAATAAAATTCAAGCATGTATCTCTGGCATGTCAACTTGATCGCTTGTGTGTTTCTTTAGTTTAGTTCAGGGTTTTGTTCTTTTTTTTTTCTTTTTTATTTATGTAATAGGTTTTTTCATGATGTTTTCTCATATTTGGTTGCACGCGCCATCTTAGATTGGCTAAAACGCTTCAATGTTTAAATAGGTTGAAAAAAATCTTAACGCAACCCAACCCAATTAGTAGGTTGATTGAGCTGGTCACACGAACCAAGCCTATTTTGACGGGTCTATTCGTGTCGTCATCTCCTCATTTACTAGGGAGACTCAAGTATTGTTATGGGTCAAACCACATCGAGACAGACGCCAATTATTGACATTATATTACATCAGAAATCACACATTTCTTCTATTAGAGGTCTGATATTCGTTTTGAGGTCTGACTAATTTAAATTTGCATCGTAAGTCCTTCTTTAAGGGGTAAAACGTTTTTTGTCAAAATAAAAGTGAATTTGTTTTCAAGATTCAAGACCTCTAGTTAAAAATAATGGGATACTTACTATTATCCCACCACAACCTTTAGTGGTCTATCATGCTAATTTTGTAAAACCCCCGATAACTATATATTGGTTTTTTGTATTTCCTCTAAGTATATATTCATTTCATAAAAAAGAGGAGAAATCAACAACGACAATACATATATGTCATATTTTTACATGGTATTAAAGTCAGGTCTATCTTCGTTTGGGTTTTTGGTTCATGCTCCAGTTGGGGCCTGGACGTGAAGGGGTGTTAGAGTGAGTGAAAGTCTCGCATTGGTTGGGAAATGGACTAATGGTTTGATTATTTGAACTTGGTCAATCTTTCCCTCATGAGTTAGGCCTATGTGCCATATCTTTACATACACAATGTAATTTCATAAGCGGGATCTAAGGATGATGCTGAGAATTACTAGACAACACTCGACTACCTACCAACTTTCTACCCTAATCCTGACCTCCACATTCTCCCATCTAGAGTCATATCCTCGATAAGCTACAAGTATACATTAAAAAGTAATCGATATCCAATTATTTACATAGTAATAAATATTTTTCCGATCATTCTTTTCTAATCATTATGTAATATTCAGACATATAATTACAAAATACAAATACATTCAATTGCTGGCAAATCTAACCAACTATATAGTTCATGGAAAGCCACTAAGATAAGTACAAAACATTTTTTTATTCACAATATTAATCATGCATTTCTTAATTCCTAATGATCTCCAATCATTCTTTCTAATTATTAACTAATTAATTGATTTACGGATCCTAAGATCATGGAAATAATCTTATCATTCACAACTATATATTCAACTACTAAATAAAAAAAATAGACCAATTTAACACTATATATACTTGCCCATAGAAGTACATTCTCATATATCTCAAGGCTTCTTCACTATTATTTGCTCATTTCTTTTTCTTCTAATAATCTTCATAAATATTTATAAGTTACAATTAATATAATGGGTATTATCTCAGCTCGTGTTATTGGATTAGTTCTCTTAATTGTTCTTTTTAGTGGCATTATGGTTTCTGCTGACGTGTTAGGGCGGCGCATGCTCGCTGGCGGCGGTGGTGGCGGCGGCGGTGGCGGTTTATTTGGTGGGGGAACGGGTACCGGTGGAAGTCTTGGTAGTGCAAGTGGTGGCACCGGACTTGGTGGAGGAATACTTGGTGGTAAAGGTATTGGCGCGGGTGGTGGTGGAGACTAAATTAATTAATCCAAAAAGGGTCAAATATATCTCTGAACTATCGAAAAAGTTTAAATATACCCTTCGTTTGAGTTCGGGAGTATATTTTCCCTTTTCCATTAATTAATTTACCTTATGCTTGCAAAAAAAAATTCTTTTTGATTGGTTATTTATTTCTTTGATTTTGATTCATCAAAGAAGAGCTTCTTGTTTTATTCAATTCTTTTTACATATATATTATTGTATCATTTTTCTATGTATTCCTGTTTTTTCTTCCAGAGTTATAATTGTATCAATGATAATATATTTGAGTATGAATTACTTCTGTATTTGTTTTGATTTGAAGATTATTTTTTTAGACTGGCTTAGTTTGTTTTTCATCTCCTTTGGGACCCTATTAATCTTCCGGATTTACGCTTGGAAGTCCACTTTACGGTAAAACTAAACTCTCTATTAAAGGCAACTCTCAGAACTTGAATTTGAGACTTTAATTAGAAATGAAAAAGGTACGAATACTTATCATCTATCACAATATTTTGACAGTGACCCTCCTCACCTTTAGGAAAGAAAATCAAATCATGAATATACTTCCTCTATTTCAAAATAAGTGAATTTTAGCTTGAACATACCTCTTAAAATAAATTACTTTTTATTTTTTAATATATTTAAGCCATCACCATTAGGTTGTGAGCCTAATGGTGTGGAGTTTTTGGCTTGGACCTCTACCATGTTAATTAAGTAGCAAAAATATTTATAATGACTAAAGGGGGACATGGGAACTTGCTAGGAAAGGAATTAGCCTATACATAGTCTTTCCAATTAAACAGAGAAGAATTTAGCTAACAAAAATTTACATTTTTCATATCTTCTCCTGAGAATAGGAGTCTGTCGTTTATCATGTTGAAGTAGATAGTGGCGAAATCAAAAATTTTATTTACAATATTCAAGATTTAATATATACATTTAAATTTTTTTTTTTAACATATATACACTTCGAATAATTTTCTATACATAATATTTTTTCGATAAAAAGTGTTCAACTGACTGCTCTACACTATACGTGGCAACACCACTGCAAGTAGACCGTTTGCCTCTCTAGAAAGTTGTTGAAGAGAATGATATAAGGTTCTAATTCCACTTGCAGAGGCCATTTTTGCCAATAGATCATCGACTTGGTTGGTTTCTCTATAACAATCATGAGTGATGTAATAATTGATGCTTATGAGATGCTCCATGATGCTATTCACAATGTGTTTGAGCTTTAGATTGTTAGTGTCCTTGTTGATCAACATTTTGGTGATGATGAGAGAGTTCAACTCAATGTGTAACCTAGATGAAGTTTTGACCATCTATCAAAGAAAAAAGAATGAATGAATCTTGTAGGATTCCCAAGAAATCCTTCGATTTCTTCAAAGGTCCATAAAGAAAAAGAAATGTTAATTAATCAAAGGTCCAATTGATAACCACGATGTATTGTAAATATACAGTTAGGAATAATCCATTATCATTCTCAAAAAGTCCATAAGAAGTGATCCCATTTTTTTCATCAGATTCGGATAAAGACCAAAAATCTTGAACGATCGATTCGACAAAACAACTCAAAAAATATCGTTAATCTCCTCATGCTCGTTCCAAGTTTGAAAAGTATCATTTGTACAAATAAGAATCTCTTTCTTTACATGATTTCTTCTTCATAAAAATAGATATAGGATCTATGGGGCAATTACCTGTCTCAAGCACTATTCTACCCCAAACTTCACTGTAAGAGCTTCAGTTTGGTTGTTGCTTCGACTGTCAACAGGAACCGAGTATGCTATGATGAAATCTCCTCTACTGTTCCTTAGAAACACCCCTATTCTAAAAAGTGAGATGTATTTTTACTAAGGCATAATATATAAATGTGTTCTTTAACTTGGTTTCAATTGGCATTTGCGCCTTCTAACTTTGAGTATGCACAAGTAGACAATTAAACTTGTATAAAGTTGAACAAGTAGTCACACACGTCCTACGTGGCATTATACACGTAAGACGTCATGTAGGATGCGAAATTGCCACATAGGACGCCACGTAAGATGCATGTGTCTACTTGTTCAACTTTATACAAGTTTAAGTGCCTACTTGTGTACATCCAAAGTTGAAGGGCATAAATGTTATCTAAGGCCAAGTTAAAGAGTGCATTTATGTATTATGCCTTTTACTAACTTATCCTTAATAAATATTTTGAAAAACATGTAGTTCTTTAGCAGTTTTTTGGTTTGTAAAACTCTCTTTATTTTATTAAGCGTAAACTTGGAAGAATATCATTAACGTCTTTTTGATTATGTGAAACACCACTTATTTTGAAAGAAAAAGAAAAAAAATTAAAACACCACTTATTAGTAAACACGACAAGTAAAAATAATTCAAAGATAGTAATAAACAAGACAACTAAAATGGACAGGAGGTAGTAAGAAAAACAACAGTAATTAATTACATTAATAGCCTATGCATATATAATGTGAACCAAAGAATTTTGCAACCAGTACATTGAGAGACAGAGAGTACAAATTAAACTGTTGGGAGGAAATTGTTTGGTTGATCCATTAATGACAATTAGCAAACCCAATAAATGAGAGTTAGCTTGTTCAATACAAAGTTCAAAAGCCATTAAGAATGAATGGCCTACATGGATAAAGGAATGAACTTGATCAACCAACCGGCCTAATGATCAATAAAGTGAATGAAAATTATGAAAGACTGGAGGCATATGGGGAGGCATATGGGGTGATCAGGAGAAAGACAATTTACTACCTCACTTTTTGCGATTCCAGTTGAACCCTTAACAAAGTCAGTGTTGCTTTTGTGAAATCAACTGCTTGTTAAATTGTGTTTTTTCTTTTTTTGGGAATCGAGCGAGATAATATCCTAAAATGGGTGCTAGATTCAAATACTAATCAAGATAATTTTTTTTGGATAATTTCTTTATATTTGCTACAACTTTGATATATATAGTTATTGAGTACTTATGCAGATGGTGCGCAAACTGACTCGGACATATAGAAATAATAATCGCTACTTTCTCATTCCATTTTATTTGTCATGTTTTTTTTTTTTGCACACTTATTAAGTAAACATTAATTAAAAGGTAATTTGACTAAATTATCCTTATTTATTACTCATCTCTATTTAATACTAGAATATCTCTTCATATTCATGACTAAGGGCAAATGTGAAAACAAACAACTAATTACTTCCGTCGTTCCTAAATACTTGTCACATTTTTTGTTTGCATTTCTCTTAAGCAAAACATTAACTAGAGGGTAATTATTTGACTAAATTATCCTTATTTATTGCTCATCTCTATTTAATTAATACTTCTCTCTTTTGTGCCATATTAATATCTCTTCATATTTATGACTAAGGGTAAATGTGAAAATAAATAACTAATTATGTCTTAATTTTCTAAAATATAATGACAAGTACTCCCTCCAGTCCATATTAACTGAATTGTTGGGGCTTTTTTCATTGTTCAAAATAAGTGAATTGTTCAAAGATCAAGACAATTGTTAGATTTTTTTTCCATTTTCGCCCTCCTTTAAAAAAAGAATACTTTACATTTTCTAGGTACTTACACTCTTTACAAAGTAGTATTTATGATTTTACATTGAAATCACTTTTAACTATTACTTTACATTACCATAATCAAATCCCAAGACATGTTGAGTAATGACTAACTCTATTTTTAAAAATAGTGTGGGAATAATGAAAAGGGTAATAGTGGAAAGTGTTCAAATATGTCTTAAAAGAGTTTTCTTAAGGGGTGTGCATTACCTCAACAATTCAATTAATATGGACTAGGGAGTATTATGGACTATCCATTTTTCGTAAGGATGACAAGTAAAGTGAAAATAATTTCTTGCATAAATGCCGATAACATACAATAGACCCTTGTGGTCGAGCCCTTCCTCAGAGCATAATAGCAGCTTTAGTGCGCCGGGCTGCCAATGACAAGTAAAATGAAATGGAGGGAGTCGGGGAATCAACTAATTAAACACTATCAATGTATGGATAAATGAAGAATTAAATGAGACACCCTTAAAGTCAAATTTCTCACAACCAAATCAATAATGATAATTGTGCTGTTTTTGTGACTTTGTAACTCTTGTGTCCGTTTATTGGAGGAGGGCAGTTGGAAGAATTAAATACATAACCCAACATGCATTTAAGTAAAAAGAAGATGACAGTTGAGTTTTAAAAGGACCTACCATGTGATAATCTGGTGCAAAAAGATTACTAATTTTTGCTACTATATAATTGGCTTAACATAGTATTCATTCTTGCATGTCTAGGGTTTCAAAGTTTAATATAATTATGGGATTATCAACTCGTTCTCTTGGGTATTTTCTTTTACTTGTGTTGTTTATTGATTGTGTTGTGTTTGCTGATGTTACTAATGGTGTTGGAGATGAAAAACTCCTCTTTGGACATAGACGTCCCAAGTTTGGGAAGCGTTTTGGCGGTGGTATAGGTGGTGGTGCTGGTGCTGGCTTTGGAGGTGGAGGTGGATTAGGAGGAGGTGGTGGTCTAGGTGGTGGAGGTGGTCTTGGTGGTGGGGGTGGATTAGGAGGTGGTGGTGGTATAGGTAAAGGTGGTGGACTTGGTGGTGGGGGTGGATTAGGAGGAGGTGGAGGTCTAGGAGGTGGTGGTGGAGCCGGAGGAGGACTAGGTGGAGGTGGTGGACTTGGTGGTGGTGCTGGAGCTGGTGGTGGAGTAGGTGGTGGTGCTGGAGGAGGACTTGGAGGAGGTGGTGGATTTGGTGGCGGTGGTGGAGCTGGTGGTGGAGGAGGATTAGGTGGAGGTGCAGGTGGTGGTGCTGGAGGTGGTTTTGGTGCAGGTGGAGGAGCCGGAGGTGGTCTAGGTGGAGGTGGAGGCGGAGGCTTTGGTGGTGGTGGAGGTGGTGGCATTGGTGGTGGTGCTGGTGCTGGAGGAGGCTTTGGTGGTGGTGCAGGTGGAGGCGTTGGCGGAGGTATAGGAGGTGGAGGTGGTGGTGGATTTGGCGGTGGTGGAGGCATTGGTGGTGGTCATTAATTGATCAACATATAGTTCTTCCAATATCTTGCATGAACTATAAGAAAGTGATCGAGGTGTTGTTATATATATATACGTATTTTTGTAATTTTATTTTTTTGTGAGAGTACTATTGGTAAAAATGGTACTTAAACAAGAGTGTAGCATTTATCCATTATATTAAAGTGAATTTGTTCTTTAAAGCTTCTTTACATGTTACATGTAAATTTAAGCTTTGGGACTATTGTATCCAACCATATTATTAATAAAAGATGTAGTTCTCCAAGTGTGTTAAATTAATAAATGCTTTTGCTATATGTTGACCTTCTCTCTTGTTTCTTTCTGTTATGCTATTTTCATTCTTTATTTCATTTTTCATATTTATAGAGTTGGATAACACAAGAATTGGGCCTTTGATCAATTTGTTGGGTTTCTTTAAAGGTTAAAGTCTTAAAAAAGGGTGTAATATGAATTGAAAAATGATGGAAAATTAAATGGAGGGAAAATGAAAAATTAATGGAAGTTCATTTTATTTCTATCTTATTGGTAATGAAGAGGAAAACTTTTATGGTTGTATGTAAAAACATTTATTTTAGTTATTAAAGAGTTGAGAAAAGGGTCTCCCCTTACGCCATTGTCGTCATCGATCGTTTGGCTTAGGCAAATGACAAAATTTTCCTTCTTCTTTTGCACACTTTTCTGCAAAGTTTTGTTAAGAACAAAATCAATAAGTGTGTCGTGTGATATACTCTATTTGTAGAGTTTGCTGAAGTTTTGCAATTTCGATTGTTATTAATATTGCAAAATAGTGTTCCATTATATCATGGGAGGAATTAATCCAAACCTTGAGCAATACAATCTAATTCAACTCTGAAATATAGTTCATGAGGTGAAAATTGTCCAAGGGCTAAACATTTGAAATGTGGACAAGGTAAAATAAAGGTCCATACATGGTAATCAAGAATTAGGATGGGCCTCATTCTAATATCATGATATATAAAATGGACTCGTAAAGGTCTAACTCAATTCTAAAAATTAACGTATGAGAAGAGAATTATCAAGGCCAATAAGGAAACCAAGTAACTCATAATCACCCACCGCGCAATGTTGAACTCAAGAACCACTCCCCCGTATATCCAAGACTGGACATATAGAAAGTAGACATTAATATATATAAGATATGGGCCTAGACATAGAGTAATCATTATTTGAGATAGATCTAGTTCTGATATCATGACAAAAAATAAATTTTAAGTCTATTTTAATCATAAATACTAACTCATGAGATGAGGATAATTATCCAAGGCTATATATATATAAACTATATAATGTGAAACTCACATATCATGACTTTGACCCCTTTGGCTAAATGCTTGTATATCATTTATGTACTTTATTTTTGGTGTACACAAGTAGACACTTAAACTTGCATAAAGTTGAACAAGTAAACATACGCGTCGTCCTACATGACAATTCGCGTGAGACGCCACGTAAGACGCGTATATCTACTTATTCAATTTTATACAAATTTAAGTGTCTACTTATTCACACCCAGAATTAAAAGGTATAAATATCAACTAAAACCAAGTTTAAAAATAGGCTTATGTATTATATCATGCCTATAAGATTTGATTCAAATGAATTCAATTTTCACTAAAACTAATAATTGAGTTCATCATCTCCCCCACACACCAAAAGATAAAGAAGATAAAAGTTAGGATCAAGTCAAAGTGGAAAGAGTAAGAATTATATATTATATTATTTGATTTGGCAGCTTGTATTTGTCTTGTAAAATACTAGGTAAAATGCTCTGAGAAGTGTATTGAAGTTTGATAGAGATGCCTCATCCACTCTGGGAGCTCACTGCTATTGTAAATTATTTTTACACCATCAAATTTTCTTTACATATTGTAGGAGATAATTTGTCTTAATTCTAAAATTTCAAATCCTAGATTTTAAGAAGATTTATCTATAAATATCTTTTAAATAACCTAATAATGTAAGTAATATTAATGCTAATAGTGTATAAAAATTTAAACACTCAAAATTAAAAGGCGTAGAATGTCAGCTAGACCAAGTTAAAGGCACATTCGTGTATTGTGCTAAAAATTATACCTTAGCAAGTGCACAAATCATAAACTCTAAAATTGCTATACAAGATACATATCAAATAGACATAGTACATAAACATGCCTTTAACTTGATCTCAACTGATATCTATGCCTTTCAATTTTGGATGTGCACAAGTAGATACTCAAACTTGTATAAAGTTGAACAAGTAGACATACGCGTTCTATGTGGCATAATACACGTAGGACGTGAATTTCCACGTAGGATGCGTGTATCTACTTGTTCAACTTTATACAAGTTTAAGTGTCTACTGGTGCATATCTAAAATTAGAGGATATAGATGCTAACTGAGATCAAGTTAAAAAGCACGTTCATGTATTATGCCTATCAAGTATATGTATGTGAAATCTTTTAAGTTGTTAGATTTCATTAAAATTGTTAGTAGTAAAATTGGCAGCTTGAATTTTACTTTACACTATTACAAATACAATCATTGAATTGTATCAATTCAAACTTTTTTGTCCTTCTGAATAACCTGTTCTGTTTAATATTTGGCCCACTTAATTTGACAAGACAAATGCAAAAATCCATGAATTATTATTTTCAAGAATAAAAACAAGAACTAAAAGTTAGACCACATCTGTGTTTGCAAAGAGATCTGACACCACTGCTTCTATTTAGATGGCTCAACTTTTTTTCATATCTGAATCACTGTCTTCAATTGATTTATGAAATTTTCACATCACATGACAATATAAAATTCTATTTAAATATCCATATAGTTTTATTTTGAAGAATATATATATTAAATATAGAAAAAAAACACAGAGACTTGGGTTTATATAACAACATTTTATCCTACAAAAAGAAGGGATAATAGTATTTCTGGTCCCTTAGCTATTTTCATGATCCTTGTGATATACTCAGTCTCTCCGTCTCATTTTATTCGGCTCCTGTTGACTTGGCACATCTTTAAGAAAAGTTTTTAATTAAAAGTATATTTTACTAAAATTAATCTTATTAATGATATTTTAGAACTCTAAATTTGACTACTAAGTAGTACTTTATTTAATAGTAGCCAGCTTGTGCCGTAAGGTGTTGAGTGTAACCTTCGTATTTAGTTGTCATTGTTGAGTTTGAAGCCCTGAATAGACTGCTCGTGATAAGCCGGAAGAAGCTAGAAAGAGAAAAATGTAATAAAATTCTCTTGATTTCATAAATTAGACAAGTAAATTAAAACAATTATTTTTAATATATGGGCCAAGTAATATGAAATGGAGAGAGTATGTGATACATTTAACGTTTAATTAATTGAGATTTGTGTTTTTCATCGATCTTTATAAAGGAAGTATGTTATTCGGATTACTTTTTAGAAGTATATTACCCTCAAATATATATACCAATGCAAACATAACATAACATATACATAAT
This sequence comes from Jaltomata sinuosa, assembly GCA_003996215.1. NCBI lineage: Eukaryota > Viridiplantae > Streptophyta > Magnoliopsida > Solanales > Solanaceae > Jaltomata > Jaltomata sinuosa. Next base: position 250,423 of record QJPP01000623.1, on the reverse strand, counting down.
CAAATGGTAGAAGTGGAACGGTTAATAATTCTTAAAAAAATTGTGATCATTCATAAGTAAAAAGATTAAAAGTGCACATTTTGAGTAATTAAAGTTAAATATATTTAATCAAATATTATCAAAGGAGAAGAACTAGCAATTAATTTGAAGGTTAAACAAAGATTTAATCAGATTTTCTTCATGAGAAATTAATAATGTATCAGTAATTGATCTTGAAATTTCGTGTAAAATTAAGTAAAACAAGGATATACATATTTTATTAAACACTAGTAGATGAAACATATAACAAAAAATCAAAATTCATGTATAATATGCAATTACGCATAAATTACACAACTAAAACAAAGAAGAAAATAGAGTATTTATTACATATATTCTTCATATACATTATAAGTAGAAAAACAGAAAAATGTTCAACAATAGCAAGTAAACAACACCTTTTTCTATCTCATAAAGGGAAGAACTCCTGATAGAGAGCGCTTCTCCTATTAATAGGCCCTATATGGCTCAAATTCAGATTAATCGGACGGGATGCACAAATCAAAAATAAGCAAGAGGGGAAACTAACTGTAGTAGCTTCAATGGATTCATCAATTGGACTCGGGATTCGGACCACTAGGAACACTATGAGCGGCCACCCGAAATTGTCTGCTCACATTTCGGGTGGCTGTAGCCGTGGTAGTGGCAGTGGTGGTGGTGGTAGTGATAGTAGTTAATTGTTTGGAATAAACTTGAACGGTAGATTTTTTATTTGTTGGAGAGTACTCTCGAAGGGTTCTTATGTTAAATCCTAAAGAATAAGTACTCATGAGTAGTAACAGAAAGAAAAGAAGAAGTTGAACTTGTGGTTGTGTGTTTGTTTTTGCCATGAAAAAAGTTGAAGAGTAACCAAAGAAAAATTAAAACACCCCCCAATAACACTAGGGAGATCAATATCCATGAACCAAGTGGAACTTCCAAGTTGGGGAAATATTAGGGAGCTAGAAGAAATTAACTAGAAATGTTATTAGTACTATATATATGCTTGGCAAAGCTTTCTTATATATAGTATGGGAAAAGTGAGAAGCATGAACTTACCTTCATTTTTTTTGATTAGGTGTTTCGTATTTGAATTGGAGCTAACTACGATGAATATGAATTTACGTCGTGTAAGACTCATTAAAGCGAAAAACACTCTCTATCAGGATTTTTTTATAGGGCTCGAAGCTGAAACCTTTGGTTAAATATAGAGTGTCTTATTCATCCTACCAGAATTCTTATTTGGTATTCTTTTCAGGTTTCTATGTTGCCTCTTATCTATTTTTAATTTGCACAGTTAGTCCTTTTTGTGAATGGACTAATAAATAATACACATTCTAAGAGGCTGTTTGAATGAGCTTATAACTTATGACTTTTGACTTATTTTAACTTAAAACAAATGCTTTAAAATATTTTTTAATTTTATCCAAACACTATAAAATTGCTTAAAAATTATTTTGGTTCAAAAGCACCCAAAAATATGTCAATCAAAATAGACTCTAAGACTATGTATCCAAGGGTTTGGCGTAGTGATTTATAAAATGGATTGAGAACCATGAAGTCTCAGGTTCAAATCCCATCAGAAACAAAACACCTAAGTGATTTCTTCCCATCGTTCTAACCTTAGTGGATAGAGTTCGATTATTAGAAAAAACAGTCTAAGACTATGTCCATACATGTTCTATTTTGTTTGATAATTTTCTTATTAGTTCACTCCTATATTTTCTTGAAGAGAAGTTTTCATGGTTACAAAACTTAAGTTAATATTCAAATGTTAGATGCAACTACAACAACAAAGGGGGTGGTGGCGCAGTTGGCTAGCGCGTAGGTCTCATAGCTTCTGAGTAATCCTGAGGTCGAGAGTTCGAGCCTCTCTCACCCCAAACATTTGTTTTTTTTTTTTGTATTTTCACTTTTTTTTTGGTTGAAATTTTCAAATATTTTGCGCCAAAACTCCAATACAAAATGCCCCAAATCGCATTTTCAAGAAAAACTTTGGGTGAAGAAGATGAAAAAGCAACCTGAAATACTACCATTGGGACAGCGTTCAATTGCTTCAACTTTCCTCTTTCGTTCTCCAAATCAGTAAGAAATGGAACCTCACTTTTTTCACTCTTTGGGCATTTGGATTTTCACTTTTGTTGCTTAAAATTCACATTTTCTGGTTAAATTTCTTGTCTTTTAACTTGTTGGGTCTTGTTTGTGATCTGGGGTTTCATTTTTGTTGCTTAAAGTTCACATTTCTGGTTAAATTTCTTGTTTTTTTAGCTTGTTGGGTCTCATTTGATCTGGGCTTTCACTTTTGGTGCTTAAAATTCACATTTTTGGTTAAATTTCTTGTCTTTTTAACTTGTTGGGTCTTGTTTGTGATCTGGGGTTTCACTTTTGTTGCTTAAAATTCACATTTTTTTGTTAAATTTCTTGTCTTTTTAACTTGTTGGGTCTTGTTTGTGATCTGGGGTTTCACTTTTGTTGTTTAAAATTCACATTTTTGGTTAAATTTCTTGTCTTTTTAACTTGTTGGATCTCCTTTGTGATCTGTGGTTTTGCTTTTGGTGCTCATTGCTTCAAGTTTCCTCTTTTGTTCTCTAAATCAGTAAGAAGGGAACTTCAATTTTTCACTCATTGGGGAATTGGGCTTTCACCTTTGTTGCTTAAAATTCACATTTCTCGTTTGTGAGAGGTTGGATATTGACGGTTTTAGGAGAGGTAGAGGTAGACCGAACAAGTATTGGGGAGAGTTGATTAGACATGACTTGACGTAGTTTTAGCTTACCGGAGACATAATCTTAGGATACTGATTATGGTAGAAGGTTAGTACGTAGCAGTGCGTTGGCTTATTATCGTCCACATTAATAGTTGTAGTGTTGCTCCTATAGTTTCTTGTCCTTAGATTTCTATTACTATATGTTATTTCATGTACTTCAACTATCATATTAGTTTGTTGTAGTCATTGTCTAGTTACTATGTGCTATTTCTTGTATTTTCGTTACTTCTTTTTCTGGATTGCTTTGGACTTCTTTTTCCCTTGAGCCTAGGGTTTATCAGAAACAATCTCTCTACCTCACTCTACCCTCATGTTGTTGTTTAGTCAAATTTCTTGTTTTTCTTAACTTGCTGGGTCTCGTTTGTGATCTGGGTTTCACTTTTGGTGCTTAATTTTAACTTCTATGAATGAACTTCAGTTTTCTTGTTAGCTAGATCTCTCTGTTTTTAGCTTTTTGGGTGTAATTTTGGATCTGCTGTTCATTTTTTGTGCTTTGTTAAGGTCTACTGGTTGTGAGAAGAAAGTGGAAAGCAGAACTTCCAATCCAAAGGGTTCAAGCATATCTCTATCTGACTTCCTCAGCAAAAAATTGCACAAAAGTCCTGTTTTACCCGGAGTAGTTCCAGTAAGAAAGCTAAATTATTTTAGTTTCTGTCTTCGTATGAAAGTCCAGGGTCTATCGGAAACAACCTCTCTACCTCCCAAGGTATAGGTAAGGTTTGTGTACACACTACCGTCTCCAGACCCCATTTGTGGGATTACACTGGGTATGTTTATGTTGTTGATCTTCTCATGAAAATGCTAGAAATAAAAACATTTTTTTAAAAAAGGAAATTGAAGAACTTAAAATTTTGTGCCCTGTTTGTTTGTGCCATTACATTGTAACTGAATGAGAACTTGTAGGCCAATACGACATATAAGCATTGGATGGACCTGTATCCACAGTTTCAGGCTCGGTTACGTATATATGTGTAGAGAAATTTGAAGAATTTTTTTAAAGAATGTTCTTTTGTTGATTATGGACTTTGTTTACAGAAGTGCACTTAATGCCTTCAATGAGGTGTGAGAGGATAGTTGTAGCAGGAGTTAGGAGAGACAGAGGGAGGTGATTAGATAGGATATGGCACAACTTCAGCTTACTGAGGACATGACCATAGATAGGACAGTGTAGAGGTTGAGGATTAAGGGAAAAAGTTAGAAGATAGTTGAGTGTTTTCACCCTTTAGATGGGAGAGGCAGGGGCCAGGGGGCTTGCCCCATCTCCTCGTAGCCTTATTAGTAGCAGAATCTAGTTAATCGGGTAGTTTCCTATGCTTCCAGGTGTTTAACTATTTTGTTGCTTCATTTGCTTTCTTTCTATCTTGATATGTTTGCTGTCATATTTTTCTTGCAACCCTGCTTCGATTACCTTCTTGTTTGAACCGAGGGTCTATTGTAAACAACCTTTCTACTAACCAAAGGTAGGGATAAGGTCTTCGTACATCCTACCCTCTCCAGACCTCACTTGTGGGACTACATTGGGTATGTTGTTGTTGGTTTGAGCTAAATTTCTCCTTCGAAACACCTCAAGATCTGAGTATATAATTGAAACACGTGACGAGGGCTACCGGCTTCAACTAATGTCAAATATTAGAAAGGATCTAAACCTTAGCTTAGTTTTAAGTTCTGTCATTTATATCATCTGCGTTCTATATAACTACAATAAGCAGCATTCTATTTTTGCATGTATTTGGAACGTAGAACTGTTTCCCTGAGCAGCCTGTAGAAATCATTTTAGGTTTTTCCATGTCAGGATGTGCAATTTCTCTACTTGTACAACAATTTTCCTTATTAGATTTAAGTGTAAACGGGACCTAAACATTTGCAGGGAAATAAGAAATTCTCGGTGCCAGCAATTAGTAAAGACACAAGTAAGTGCGTTAATGAACAATTCAACCGTTCGAAAGATGGAGAAACAGGAATTCCAAGTGCTCTTGATTCTATTTTTGAACAATACAAGAACACCATGAAAGGGAACCAAGATGTTTCTGCTCCTAATGACTCTGGTGAGGTTTCCGTTTCCATCGCAGAAAATGTCAGACCATCAAGAAAAAGAGGCCTTATTGAAGGTTAGTCATTCTTTCAGAAATGAACGAGTTCAGCTGTTCACATGTTTGACGTGCTCATCATATTTTCTTGATGAATTAGCTTTCATGAGATTGCCTTTGGTATTTTTTTTGGTTATATTCATTTCTGAGTATCTATTTTTGTAAGACTGTAACTAACATACATGCGCGGTAAAACAAGAAGCTAATGAGTATCGCTTCTTGTGCCACTTGACCTTGCTTCCCAAGCTACTAAGCTGCTGATTCTAAATTACAATGCAATCTTTGGTTAGTTGGTATTGCTTCTCTATTTATAAAGCTGATATTACTTATATATAGTATTTGCTAATATTTCCAATCCCTGTTGTACTTGGAGAAATGTTGAACTCTAGAAGCTGAAGGGGTTATTCCTCTTGAGTTAAGTTAAGAGCTTTGCTTGAAATTGAGAGTTTGAGCTCAACGTTGGCTACATGGAGAAAAAGGCATATGACTTTTCTTCAATTATTTTCCTGAGAGATGATACATTGAATAAGATCTATCGGAAACAACCTCTTTACTTCACCTCTGGGGTAAAGGTACGGTCTGCGTATGTCACGGCCCAAACTACCGGGCCGTGCGGGAGCCTACTCTAACCACCTAGAAAGACGAACCCTCACCCCCTGTCCAACAGGTAACATGCGGAATTAAAGTAAACCATTAAATTAAGTCCCTTAAATACATGAGAAATCCTTTTTACAAATAGTTTAGAAAAATAAACAACTTAAAGAATTTGTGGAAAAACCTTTACAACAGTTAAAAGAACACCCTCTCCTAGGATCTAGTCTAAACAGGTACAAGAGCTACTACAAGATGACACAAGAGGTAAAAGACCCATTCCGCCATGGAAAACGAGGACAGAAGTTGCTGGAGATCTCATCGCCGCGAACCTATGAAACATCACCGACTTGCAACCAGACTATACCAAAAAGGTATAGCAAGAGTAAAGTCAGTACAAACACACGTACTGGTAGGCATCATCGGTCGACTCGAATCCATTCCTATCATCATATAAGAAAGCAGGAAAATACATGACTGAATTTAAATACTTGGTTCCCATCCTCCAACTGTCTTCCGCTACCAACTCCCTCAATTCCCAGACTTCCGAGTCACCCTAACCTTAAACTCCCAGTCACCTTACCCTTGACTTTCCAAGTCACCTTACCCTTGACTTTCCAAGTCACCTTACCCTTGACTTCTCAAGTCACCTTACCCTTGCTACCTTTAATACAACACTAGAGTTACCTCTAATTCCCCTTTTTCCACACATGACCCAGACCCTCCAAGGATTCTCCTTAACCACACCTAAGTGTCCAACCTGCTACCCCGGTCTATACCAAAACCAACCCTTAGCTTATCAACCATGATAATTCATGACCACCATTATTACACTTGATGACATTAATTTATGAGCACATAACCTCTTTTAAATAGTATCCCCCCCCACCCACCCCCCCCATATCCCCCTCACACATCTAGTGTTAACATGACAACCCGGTCTATCCCAAGACCAACTAATAATATGCTATAACAACCCGACCTACACCAAGACCCAACTAATAATACGTTATAACAACCCGGCCTACACCAAGACTAAACAACCAATATAACATAGCAACCCGGCCTACACCGAGACCAAACCAATAATATGCTATAACAACCCGGCCTACACCAAGACCCAACTAATAATACTTTATAACAGCCCGGCCTACACCAAGACCAAACTAACAATATGTTATAACAACCCGGCCTACACTAAGACCAAACTAATAATATGTTATAACAACCCGGCCTACACCAAGACCAAACTAATAATATGTTATAACAACCCGGCCTACACCAAGACCAAACTAATAATATGTTATAACAACCTGGCCTATACCAAGACCAAACAAATAATATGTTATAACAACCCGGCCTACACTAAGAACCTGTACCAGGCGTGGTACCTGTGCCAACCGAATAGTAACCTGTACCAGGCGTGGTACCCGTGCCAACCATTTGTTATACCCGTACCAGGCGTGGTACTCGAGCCAACCGAATGTCAACAACAACAGTCAATAGAATGAATGCACACCCTTTGTAAAGCCAACAAGTAAAAACCATTCAAACATAGACTGTAAACTGAACTTAGACATTCGACACAATTCCCCTAAGCAATGTAATGCACACAATTACATAGACAACGAGTAAAATGAATATACACATTCGCAGAAATCCGAAAGCCATCACCTACCCCTTTTCCGGGTACAAATACGAATCACCCATTCCCGTCCGAAGACTATATTCCCGGTTCACCCTTTTTATTTTAATAAACATACACGCATGCTACACGAATTCCCCTCCTAACCTTAGCAAGACCACCGCTAAGCCTCAATCCACAACCATTCCTAAAACCCCACCTAGGAGTTTCCTAATCCCGGTTCCCTGAACCTTCCCGACACACTAGTCCCGTGACCTATCAACTGGCCACAACAATATGAATAAGCTAACCACACAATACAACCCACAAGACCAGCCATTCCGTACATCCTAGAAACAACACAACCAACCCGAATCCGCCAGACTCCGTGCCCGGAGGCCTAAAACATGGATTCTCCGTTTCTACTATAGAACAAGTACGGAAAGTAAACAAGTCTAACTACTCATAAAAACCTAGCCTACCTGGGTGCCAAACAGCTGCAATGATGCGTTTCTGGCTTCATGGTTGCGTTCCCGGCTGAACATTGATCCTGGAATTCGATGTTCCAGATTCCTTTCTCGTTCTTGGTCTAAAATAATACACAAGTACATACAATTAACACACAAGGCCTGAACATTACCTGGATTATACCAAATCCCCAAACCCCAGGCCACCCATGATCATTCCACCCTTTTTCCCGGGCTTCCCACCGTTGATTCTCCTAGTTCTATCATTTTTACGGATAAAAACAGAGAATTTAACAACCTATGATCATAATAACATACTTTTAACAATACCCAAGAACATACATGCTTGGAATCCCCTTCTTTCCCCGAATTACACCATCCCTAGGTCATTCCAACCCTTTCCCAATTTCCCTCCTAGCAATTCTACCGCATAGGAAACGTATTACAAAGTTTGGGGAACAAAAGCCTTACCTTAGGGAAGATTTTTGACGGAAGAATGAGGAAAACGCCTGGAAATCGCCTATCCCTTTTCCCAAAACGAACTTGTGAAAATCTAAAGCTTTGGGGAATGTTTCTGCATTAAAACCCCGTCGGCCCGCTATAGCGGTCGGCTGCCGCTATAGCGGTCTTAAGTGGGTTGACCGCCCCTTGACCGCCGCTATAGCGGTAATTTCCACCACTATAGCGGTGGCCGCTATCGCGCCTGACCGTGCTCGTCACGGAAAGAATGTCCGAAAATCTGCCAGTTTTGGCCATTTCGCAACACACTTGCTTTCCCCCACGTCCTGAAACAACCCCTTCACGTCAAACGCGATTCTGAGAGTTCTACTTACCCTAGAGCGATTTTGAAAAGTCCTCCGGACTCCTTTATGTCTTGGTTACGCGGAAAACTAGCTTAACAAAAGACACCTAAACCTATTCTTACCCGGATTTCCCTAGACTCTACCTCGCTCCAAAACCGGCCGAGGCTAGCCTAGCCCAGAATTTCAAACTCCCAAACCCGGAGTTTTCTAACTCTAAGACTTGGCACGATTGGACTACCCGTAACGACGGACCCGGTCGTTACAGCGTACATTCTACTGGGTATGTTGTTGTATGAAACATTGAATAAGATCATTGTCCATTTCTTAAGCCCCTTAAAAACAACATTAATCCAGTACTTCCCAGAAACAGATGGGAATCCACTAGATTCTAAAATTTTTGAGGATCCTCTTTGCTAAGGGGTAGAGCTAGAAGGTTAAGTACGGGTTTGGCCAAATCTAGTAGCTTTAGTCCAAACCTCTTATTTGTATTAAGTCCACTAAATATAGACAAAAATTAAGTTTAGAATTCATTTATCACTATCCTAGAATATAGAACTCATAAAGTTCGAATCCTAGTTCCGCCCTACTCTTGGCAGTTGTAATGAAGATTGGTAATGGACTAATGGTTACTAGTGCTTGATATATTGGCTTTCTTGAGAAATAACTACCATTTATTTTAGTTCCCATGCTTAGAAAAACTATTTTCTGGTTAATCCAAATACATTTGCTCTGGAGATTTGCTATGTAAAATATTAGCAAATATCCCAAAATGTTACATGTTGGATTTCATGGAACATCTAGAATTTGGTATGTAAAACAGACCATTATCTTGCATTCTCAGGAGGTGATCGACGAATTCTTGTTGCTTAGCCTTGACAGTTTTTCTATAATGGTTTTCAAGGTAGCAGCGGAAACCAATCAGCTCGAAAGGTTCTGGCAGTTCTCGGAGAAGGTTCAGCTGAAAAGCCTAGAAGAAAAGTGAGAATGCTCGATAACATTGAAAAACCTAATACTCTCTTCAATCATTGTAAGTTCACTTAAATCGTAAAACATATTTTACTGTAATTAAAAATGCAAGTTCTCATAAAATGAAAAATATCGTCTTTTTCTGCTTTCAGATGCAAATGGAGGTGGTTGGTGGGATTGCAACATGGAAGGTGTTGATAATGAAGAAGTGGGGTGTAATGAAGTATGGGAAGGAATGGGTTCTACAACTCTCGGGGGATTGGAATGGCATTGAACTACGAGATGTGAGGAGAGAAAAGATTGTATTTTTGTGATACAACAACATACCCAGTGAAATCTCATAGGTGAAGTCTGGGAGGATAGAGTATACACAGACTTTACCCGTACCTCATGGAGGTTGAGAGATTGTTGTTGTTGAGACTCTTGATGTAGGAGTTATTAGCTTACTGTAATAAGATATGTTATCTTGTTTACTTTTGGTACATACTAATCTTCTAATCAATAAGAAAAACTTATGCAAAGGGTGTTAAATTTAACATGACAGAGAGGAGCTAGATATGCATAATATGTCATTGACGTATTTAGTCTGTGTTCAACGCTTGCTTGACTAGCTCAAAACAAAGCAGTTGGAGTGTGTAGAACGGCTTTGAATAATAGTTGGTGATTTAATTCCAATAATACCAACAATGGATGAAAGTATGGATTAATTGCATGTTGTGAGTGTGTTATTTTTAAAAACTTACCTTATATTGTTAAATAAAGGAGAGCGCATTTACTATTTGAAAATAGATGCCGCCATGTAAGCTAAAAATAAGGTTTTTTTTGCATTGGCGGAGAAAGAAATAGTAAAGAAATATGGCTATTCTGAAAAAAAAGTAGGCTAGGATGCTTTATTTGATTGAATAGATAGCTAAAAACAAAAAGAAGAGCTCAAGGAGAGGGAATTAGATGAGAACTTGCAAGAGAGCGTCCGATGAATCTAATCAAACTTCCTTTAATAACCTTTGATGATTTGGTTTTATAAACTCTAAATTTATACCCTTGTACTATCATTATATATGCATGACGCAAGTAACTATTACAAAATAATTATGACAAGTTGATTTAAGTGAAGTGTCTCCTCTCTAGGCTCATGTTAATTGTCATCGCTACTTCCATTTTGGTTCTTGCTACCCCTCTTGCCGCTTTGCATGAATAAAGTTGTGACCGTTGAAATGGTCAGGGGCAGGTAGGCTGAAAAATACGAACAAAAATTACACTTAAAGTAACATATGTTATAATTATTTTATTCATGATATTTATTAAAATTTTATTATTATTATTATTATATTTTTATCCAAATATGTCGTTTGGTTGGAAACAAGTTATCTCATGATTAGTTATTCCAGGATTAACTATCTTGGGATAAGTTATCCCACCATATATATGGGATAACTTATTCCATCACTATGGTATAAATGGTGGGATAAGTTATCCCAAACTTGGCAACCAAACAAGATATCAAAAAGTTTATCCCTAGACTATTTTTTTATCCCATGACTATTTATCTTTATCCCTCACACCAAACGACCCCTTACATAGGAGTGTTCATGGTTAAGTTTGGATCGATTTTTGATTAAAACCAAAATCAAACCTATTTAGTCAGTCTTTAAATTTCTAAAACCAAACCAAACCAAATAAAATAAAAGCCATAGGTTTGGTTCTTGTCGATTTAGTTTGATTTTTGGTTTATAACTAGCTAATGATAAATTGATAATTGTAAAATAGTTGAGACATGATAACTATTTCAAATGAACATTAAAATTAACAAAGTTCTCTTCTTTTTTTTTTGATGAATTTATACCACTAGACAGAGCGTCTAGCGGCCTTTTATTAATAATAAAATAAAATCCTCAATGTGAATAAGTACAAGCAAGGGAGGCTAGGCCTTACCTTAACAAATTTCTCTCTACTATTACAAAATGAATGTATTTGAATCTTCTATTATTTTTCAACACTATTCCGAAGCTTTTGCATGTTTAAGTTGCATAATTCTGGAGGTTACTCACTTCACATGTCTAACATTTACAAAAGCAATATACAAGTTTAAATCGAACGATCAACTCTCAAAAAATCAAAGGGGCAAGTCATTGAAGAGTAGATGAATGTCTTAGCAAAAAATAAATAAATTAAAAATCAGCAATATACCACACCACATAAAAATAATTAGACTAATTAGAGTGTTGGGTTTAGGCATTTTTTTGTAAGAAATAAAGTTTAAAAATGTTGTAGTGCATGTGAAATAAGTAGACTAAAATCAAATTAATAATTAAAAATTATAAAATATTTATAATTATTTATGAAAAACTAGTATCATATATCCAAATAATTATAGAATTATATAATTTATGGATTCAGTTTGGTTAATATTTTTTTTTTAGTAAAACCAAAATCAAATAAAATATTATCAGTTTTTGAAATCTTAAACCAAACCAAATCAAATATCGATTTTTTAAATAGTAGATACATATTCTATACAATTGTATTAAATTATTTTTTCTAAAAAAAATATTTTTTTTAGCTCAAAAAAAATTGTAGCGGAACTTTCTTTAAAAAAAACAAAAACTTAACTGCCTTTGAAAAATGGACCGAAATGGCCCACAATTGGAAATGGCTATGACTGGAAATAAAAATGACCGAATGGTCGTTTGATGGGCCAACTTTAAAAAGGCTACTTTTGAAGGAAATATTTTCTCAAAGTAGCTGGTGTCCTTTTCCCATGTTTTTAATAGTATTTTTTTGTAGGCACTATTAATTTCTAGGTCCATTCTATTAGTTTGATCAAAGATGCTTTACTAGGGACTAAAAATGCTTAAAATTATATTTAAAAAACAAAAAATAAATCTACTAATAAAAATAAGGGACAATTTTGGCTAGAAACTCTCAAGTAGTGACCATTCATGTAATTGTTTCAACTATAAAACCCTAATGAATCTAACCCTAATGACCATCCCATCATTTAGTCTGTGCCGTCTGCACAGCTACCATGATGGAAACTAGATATTCCAAGTAGAGAAAACGAAAATCCAAAAGCCATGTCCAGTTTTCATCCACTTCAACACAAGATTCAACCTCAGTTATCCCTTTATTCCACAAGAAATCATCGCAGAGATACTCTTGTAGTGTCTCATCAAATCACTCTTGCAATTCAGGTGCGTTTCAAAATCATGGCTTCCTGTCTCCACAGCTACCACTGTGGAAAATGGTGATTCAAAGGAGAGAACGAAAACCCAAAAACCATGTCCAATTTCCATCCACTTCAACACAAGATTCAACCTCAATTATCCCTTCCTTCCACAAAAAATCATTGCAGAAATACTCTCGGAGTTGCAGGTCAATTCACTGTTGCAATTCAGGTGTGTTTCAAAATCATGACTCGGTTTAATCTCTAGCCATGAATTCGTAAAACTTCATCTCCTTTCATCAGCCAGTAATAATTTTTATAATTACATCACGATTAGTGCTTGATCTTACAAAGAAAATATTAGATCGTTATCTAACGTTGCATTAACTCACAAAATTTTAGATCGTCATCTTCTCTCATAAGATTTTCAGTTTGCTCAAGAAAATCTTTAGACAGTAATCTAAAATGTCCATAAATTACCATTTTTGATGATTTTCCTTGAGAGATAAATTATTTTACTATTATTTTAAAAATCCATATGCAGCTTGTATGGATTTTAATCTTATTCTTTGATTTCAACTTCATTCTATGCCTGAAATTACTAGTTGATTGCCTCTTCTAGAATTCACAAATGTGCTTATAAAAATCTGCTCTTCTGCATCGCTCTTTTAGGATTGTTGTCTATCACAGGGGTGAATCTAGGGGGCTCACAGGGGTAAATTTAGGGGTGCCAGGGTATTCACTCGAATCCAACAAATAATTACATTGTATATATGAGATAATTTTTTTTATCATCTATATATATAGGCTCAATGGTTTAGGAAATTTAAAATTCAACTTGAGGTTCCAACTTCAATTTTCAATCATTCCGTTTTTTATTTGCGAACCCCCTTACTGAAACCTGGATCTGCCACTTGTTTATCGTTGCATTATGATAGTGTTGAGTGATTTTCTGACCTTTTCCTCCTCCTGTAGGGACGGTTTGAAATATTGACTCTCTCTGGTTCATTTCTGCGGTCTGAAATTGGCAGCCAATGGAGTAGAAGAGGTGGATTTTGTGTATCATTAGCTGGATCTGATGGACGGGTTTTTGGTGTTCTAACTGCTTCATCACCAATCCAGGTTATTGTAGGTAGCTTCATTGCAGATTGTCGGAATGAGCCAAAATTGGAAGACCATTTTGAGGCGTCACATGCTATATATGTTGAATGCCAAGCTTGGTGGTATGACGGGGGCCAAATAGCCCACCATCACGTGACACTTATAGTGGATCATCCGGTGGGCCAGATATACAACTATCATCTTCTATATTAGCATTTCACTATGACGGTCAAATGTTCTTTGGAGCCGATTTTTTATTTTATTATGTTATATGTTCTCTATGATAATATTCTGGTATAGCAGCCAAAAGATATCGTTTGGCTATAATAGATTTAAAACTTTTTAGACTCATAACATCGGCGTATGTCTGCATTACTCCCTTTGTTGTTAAATTCTTTAAGATTTAGGATTATGGAGCCTAGAGTTAATTTATGTATTTGGAACCCATCAATTGGGAAGTATAATATATTGCGAGAAGTTACGTTGAGGCTAATTTGCTATACTTCTTTTAGATATGGTTTTGGTTATGACGAGTAATATGATGAATATAAAAGAGTTCTTATTTTCAGTGTGCTTGTACTATGTCTGGACTTTTAAGCATTCCTCTTTTTTATTCTATCACTATTTACATTAAACAAAAGTTATTACACCTTTTTAATTGTCTTACTAACTGGATCAGACTGAAGAGTCTGATTTTAAATGAGACAAACAAAAAAGGAGGAAAGACCGTTCAATAAATGAGAAACTGCCAAAAGATTTTACTTTGAACTGTTTGAAAGTTATTCAACTTGAGTTATGAGATTACGAGTGGTTTGTTTTTCATTTTAAGGAAGAAAGAAGGAAAGAAAGACTAAGGAAAAAAAGACTTACATCTTTAATTGATTTGATCATTTTATAAATCCAGTTATTATTTTTTAGATAGAATTTCATACAGAGACAAAACCTCGAATCAATCATTTTTCTCGAGCCGTACGAGGATAAAACTTCCTATACGTTTCTAGGGTGGTGGGGTTGTTGTTGTTGTTGTTCATCTACATCTATTCCAATGAGCCATCTATGTAGTTTATTGTTTTTCAAAGTTCTAGCTAGAGAATGTAAATCTTATTTTAAACAGAGTCTTAAAATGCATAATTTTAATGAGAACACGCGATTTAGGAAACATAGTTGCAACCTAGTTATAACTTTTATTACCACACTTAAACCATTGTTTTTATTCAATTAGATTTATGATTGCTACATGCTGAATGGAGGCCATGGTACGTGGCACATTTTAGTGTTACAAACTTTTACATATCATGTGAAAAATTATTGATGTGCTTTCTTAACTTGTTTGGTATTCTTGAACTTTCAGAAAGTCGAAGTTTATGTGTATATGAGTAATTTGAACTCGGACTACATGGATCAAAACAATGAAGGTTGACATCTCCGTTTTGAATGTTTAATAATTGAAATTTATATAAAATGCAAGAGCATGACTCAGACGTCTCACCGAATTGTAGTTTCCCTTTCTTTATTTCTTTCTTTCTTTTTTAATCCTTTCACCTAAATTATATCTACTTGAGGTGATGGGGTGTCCGGCATTGGCCCCTACCTTGTATTTTTAATCAAATAAAAGATACATTTAGAGGGTAACATCAAAAATATTGCAAGGGATCGGAAGACCCTGCTATGCTAGTGAAGCCTATGGTGGATCAAAATGCCATCCAGAGTGCTTTTTGGCACTGATTCCGAAGGAAAATTCTCATTGATGTCAAGTTCATCTGTTGGCATGTGAAATTAGACATTGATGTGCTTTCTTAACTTGTTTAGTATTCTTGAACTTTCAAGAAGTCGAAGCCTATGTGTATATCAGTAATCTGAACTCAAATTGCATGGATCGGAACGATGAAGCTTGACATCTCCTTTTTGGATGTTCATTGTATAAAGTGCACGAGCATGACCAGGGTTGACTCAACAAGATTAGAGGGGCCAAACTTTAGAGAGAGGCCCTAAATATATAAAAAGAAAAATTCAAAGGAAAGATGTCATATATATTTTTGAGATTTATTTAATTCTTCAAGTTTTCTCTTTTTGTAAATCCGGAATTATATTTTCTATTTGACATATCTTAATTGAATAAATTGTAATAATAATTAAAACAAGAATATATACTTATGAACTAGGAATATCAACAATAACAAATTTTGAAGAAAAACTATAAATTAAAGTTAGAATAATAAAACTTGATTCAAGAATTTGATAAATTGATATAACGATATTGAAATAGTTGTTGCCCTCATTCAATAGCTTGTTGCAATTCTTGAAATCTTGAAGAAGACACCAAAAAGCAATTTTTGTTCTTTTGTAATTGTAAATAAGAAGCAACAGTAACTCAACAGGTGATAAGTTTTGGAGATAGAAAGAGTGTGCTCAATATTAAAAACAAAAATAAGTAAAGAAAGAATACAAAAGATGAATATAAGATATATAATAATGTAGGCCCAAGTTATTAGGAGATACATAAGGAATTTTAGTTTACCCACATACGAAGCTACTCCCCAAAAATTGTTCCATTCCCCTAAAAGTCCAACTTTCCCCACATTAAAATAAAAAATATTTTACTTCCTTCTCGAAAATTTCTTTTTAAATTTATAAGTACATATATTTTTTTTATAAATAAATATGCATAAGTACATCTTTAAGAAAAATTGGGGCCCCAATTTTTTGGGGACCCCAAGCAATTGCTTTAGTGACCTAGTGGCTAAGCCGGCCCTGAGCATGACTCGACGTCTCCACTGGTGCTAATTGCAGTTGCCATTTCTTGTTTGTTGTTTACGGGAGACGAATAATATTGTGTTTTGCTCATTATATCTGATGTATTTCATATCAGAGTGATGCTAAGCTAGACTAAATGTTGATCTTATGTTGTATTACAATTTTAAAAGATCTGCTATAAACCTGAGCCCTCTTTTTAGATTGTTTATACTATTAATGTAGTTTAATCTATGATGATATGTTAGTTAATATTTATGCCAAATTACCAATTAATACTTATCATAAATATGTATAATTACCTTATAAGTGACTTACTTGTGTAAATTTGTAGTTACTCTTTTTAATGTGTAATATACAGGGTTGGGTGCCAGGTTAATTAGCACCCCTTGTCGCCTATGTACTCGAAACAAATGTGTTGTGCTATCCAGTGCCTAACTTTATCTCTCCCACTTCTTGCCATTAAGCTAAGGCTCTCTGACTTGATAATCTTCTCTTTAGATCAGTCTCTACCGTGTGTATATATACTTTATTAACAAAAGTGAATCGTACATATACTATTTTTAACTTTTTGTGATTCCTCCGAAATTGCCATTTCAATTGAAATTTAGTTATTCATCCATGCGAGGATACCCCATATTTATTATCATACACTTTGCTGCTACACTAAAAACTTTCTCTCATGTGAAGGAATTCATTAATTTATTTACATATACATAAACCCTTTATAATCGAGTAACATGCTAACTTTTTGATCTTTTATCACATAGATAAAATGAGCGTGCAAACGGTACGTGCTATAGAGAAGGATAAATTGCTAAGTAATTTTACCTATCACTAAATTTTTGGTAATGTAAAAAAATTAGTACCACTGGAAAAATGATGTGATGTATGGAATGAAGTTGTTAACAATTTGGTTTTGTGCTATAAATGATTGAAAACTTTGACTATTGTTAGATTGTTCAAATGTACTTAGAAGTGAAGTGCATTATCTATGTATTGTCAAACAATAATTTTTTTCCTATTTTTGTACACAAATTGGTGATGGTTCTGCTTCATACTTTATTTCATACTGGAATATACACTAAAGTCGTTTATGAGGAAGTATTAAATAAGAAACAATCATATTTATTTTTGTACCTAAAAACATTAAAGTTAATGTCATTACACAATATATGAATATCTATCATTTTTTCTTGTACTGTGTGAAGCCTTATAAACATTTCTCTTTTTTATTCTGTCACCATTTACATGAAACACAAGTTATTACTAGATTGCAGTATATTATTCAAAGTTGAAGTTAGAGGATGTAAATTATTGTCTTGAACAGTATTAGAATACATAATTTTAACAAGAACACGCGATTAAGAAAACATAGCTGCAACCTAGTAATAACTTTTTTCCTAGTATATGACTATAATTTTTTACTAGTCATGTGAAAAATCATTGGTGTGCTTGCTTAACTTGTTTGTACTTTTGAACCTTCAGGAAGTCGAAGCTGATGTGTATGACTAATCTGAACTCTGACTACATGGATCGAAAGATGAAGCTTACCATCTCCGATTTTGATGTTTATTGAATGATCTTTGTATCAAGTGTAGGAGCATGATTTGACTCCACTAGTGCAAATTGCAATTGCCATTTCTTATTTGTTGTTTACTGGAGACGAACAATGTCGTGTTTTGTTTATTGTATGTGTTATATTTAGTATCTGAGTAATATGAAGCTAGACTAAAATGTTGATCTTATGCTTTATTACATTTTAAATACACTGCTATAAACCTGAATTCTCTTTTCAGATTGTTTATACTATTAATTTAGTTTAGATCACCACCTGAATTTTGTCAGCTCCTTAGGTCTATAAGTTTTTTTTGTATTTACTGTGCTTACAGATCCCCCTTTTTGTATTTTTGCATCTATTCGTTGCCTTAACGAAATATCACTTACTTCATCAAAAGCAAAAAAACTACAATGACATGTTAGTTAACATTTGTACCATATTACTAATTAATACTAGTTATAGATACCGATAATTATCTTATAAGTGACTAACTATCTTGTGTAATATTTTTTATGAGTAATCTGAACTATCTACATTGATGTTTATTGAATGAACTTTATATAAAGTGCAGGAGCATGACTCAGACGTCTTCACTGATGCTAATTGCAGTTGTCATTTCTTATTTGTTGCTTACTAGAAATTAAAAATATTGTGTTTTGCTAATTGTATCTGTTGTATTTAGTATCGGAGTGATATTGAGTTAGACTAAATGTTGATCTTATGTTGTATTATAATTTTAAAGGATCTACTATAAACCTGAATCCTTTCCTCACTTTGCTCTCTTGGTAATTTTGAAACTGGTTTAACTTCTAAATCTAAGTCCTCCTTCTATATGTTGTCAAGCAATAATTATTTTTCTATTTTAGTACACAAATTGGTTCCTACTTTATTTTATACTGGAACATACACTAAAGACTTTATAAGGAAGTATGAAACGACTGTATAAATATTATATCAGAGAACGTCAAAAGAATAAAGTTTACTTAATTGAGTGGAACAAGCTCTATTCATTACAAAGAAAGTAGGATTTCAATATAAGCTCACAAAAATATGAATATTCCTAAGTAAAAAAATTATATCAAAGAACATCAAAAGAATAAAGTTTTTCCAAGTCCTAATTACTTTGAATGGATTTGTCAGTTTGTTGAATATATTGTATCCCAGATATTCCATGGGAGATTAGTTTTGTTAGTTATCCAATTTATCTTTTAAATATTATAGTGAGCATCTTTACTTCCTTATTTGGGATCAAGTTCAATCGATTTTGTCATGTTCTTAATAGTGCTTTTTGTAGACATTGAATTTTTAAGGGTCCATTTTATTATTTTGATCAAATTAAAGGAGTTTCACTAGGGACTAAAAATGCTCAAAATAATATTTAAAAGACAAAAACAAACCTACTCCAATAGATAAGGGACAATTTTGGTTAAAAAATCTCAAAAAGTGATCATCCCATGTAATATTTTCAACTATAAAACCCTAATAAACCTAACCCTAATGACCATCTCATCATTTGATTTGTGCCGTCTTCTTTATCAGAATCATTTCTTCCTTTTGCAAAATCTGCACAACTACAATGGTGGAAACTAGAGCTTCAAAGAGGAGTAAAGAAATCCCTATCCTTCCACCAGAAATCATCCTGGAGATACTCTCAAAGCTACCCGTGAAATCAATGTTGCAATGCAGGTGTGTTTCAAAATCATGGCTTGATCTAATCGCTAGCCCTGAATTCGTAAAAACTCATCTCGCTTCATCAGGTGAAGTTTTTTTGTCCCTACAAAGGAAAAGAGATATGAGGGGGAAAATGGAAAGAGCACGGCTGAACCTGAAAAAGAGTACGCTAGAAAATAAAAAGTTGCGTAAAGAAATTGAGAAACTCAAACGTTGTTTGGCTTTGAAAAAGGATTCAGTTGGTGAGTGATCCAGAAATTTGCTCGCGTTTAGGGAGGCCGGGTGATGCAAGACAGAAGTTGATAACACCAAGTGGAAAATGACTTGAACTTACATCGAGTCTGATTTGCTATACCTCCTTTAGATATGATTTTGGATATAATTGAGTTATATGATGAATATAAAATAGTTGTTATTTTCAATGTGTTTGATGAGTTAGATGATGAAAATAAAATTATTGTTATATTCAATGTGCTTGTACCATGTGGAGCCTTATAAGCATTCCTCCTTACATAAAACAAAAGTTATTACTAGATTGTAGTATATTATTTTTCAAAGTTCAAGCTAGAGGATATAAATTATTTTCTTGAACAGAGCCTTAAAAAGTATAATTTTAACGAGAACACGAGATTTAGGAAACAAAGCTGCAACCTAGTATAATTTTTATTACTAGTATATCATGTCACACTGTTAATTTTTTTTTTTTGATAATCTCTTCTTTCGTGAATTAATGGTCGAACCTTGTTTCACTCTAACAAACATTGTGATGATAGAACAAACAGTTTGAGCGAGACACGAGATTTAGACAAAGCTGCAATAGTGATGAGGGTAGAGAGAACTACCATGTCAGAGGGGAGTTCAGGGGAAACCCCTATTTGATAAAACTCTAATAATTTAAATTAGAGAATGAATAAATAATCTCATATTTATTATTTTCAACAAGAAGCGGATCTACTTTGCTAATTATAAGTATTGAAAAGCTAGAAGACGCATCAACTACAACAAAATATTAAAACCTTAATACATAGATAGTCTTCAAGGGTGGCTTCGGGGTAAAGCAACTGAAGCCCCTGCTTAGCCTTGAATAAATATAGACCCCAAAATTTAGTCTTATATGATATAGTTATTACGTAGCAGGAGTAATAGATAAAGAAAAAGTTTGATTTACGCAATGTTTTTTCTAAGGTCATTATTTAAATTGTTTCTATTTTTTTAAAGTTGTGTGAATATAGTCCTCAGGAAATTACCTTTCTGAACAACATTAAATTAAAAAAAAAGGGCAGCCCGGTGCACTAAAGCTCCTGCTATGCGCAGGGTCCGGGGAAGGCCCGACCACAAGGGTCTATTGTACGACATTAAATTATCTTCTAATATTGTTCATATATTTATAAATTTTACAGAAAAAAATGTTATGTTGTATCTAACTTTTGCAATAACTTATAAAGCTTTAGACTGTAGTCTAACGTTTTTTCATAATATTTTCAATTTATTAAAAAGGATATTTGGATCATGGTGTAAAAGGTTCATAGGTTGTAAGGAAAATAAAAAGATGATCATTTATTAAACATTTTTTCATTTTGAGACAATCAGTGAAAAGTTTAGAAGAAAAAAATGAATGACAACTAAAAGATATGAATTTGATTATTCAAAACTCAATATATATTAGAAAACTATATAATTAAAAAAAATAACTTTGCAGCATAAGCTAGAGAATAAGTTTTAAATTAAAATAAATTCTATTTTTATTAAATAACTTTAAAGTGTCTTCTTGAGGTTTGACTTTAGGCCAAAATTTTTGTTAGACCACCCCCAATAATCGGTCGTCCTCTCCACCTATTCGCCTCCCCTACTAATCAACTTTCCCATCTCCCATTCCCTTTCGTCTATTTTCCCTTACTTTCATGTTCTGCAAGATCGGCATCATAGAAGGGAGTTTTCCGGGAAAAGGAAGAAGAAAGGGAGGGGGATGGTTGTTTGGGTGTTCTTTTTTTAAAATAAATCTTTTGAATTAGTTAAATAATTTTTCAAAAAAGGAAAAGCTAAAAATAACTATGACAACTATTTGGGCCCAAATGACATATGTCATCATTTTATTTGCGAACATACCAAATTCTAGAAAATAAGCAAAAAAAGAAAATCACTTAATTTCCAACAAAACATTTTCCTCATACCAAACACATCCTTCGGGTCTAATAAATACACATTTATTAAGATTGACGTAAATTAACAGAGGTCAAAGTGTCAAAATGAAAAGTGTGAACTACTTTCGAGGACCTTTTTAATTAATACATTTTTAGTGATCATCCGCACATAGATTTTATAAAACATAAAAACCCTTGTGATACTCTCGAGGCTGCCATCATCTAACATTTCCTTTAGTTTGTGCCACCGTCTTCTTTTCCTTCCATTTGCAAAATCTTGCACAACTAAAATGGTGGTGGAAACTAGAGCTTCAAAAAGGAAAAGACAGATCTCTTCCATTCCGGAAGAAATCATCGTGGTGATACTCTCGAAGCTGCCCGTGAAATCACTGTTGAAGTTCAGGTGTGTTTCAAAATCTTGGCTCTCTCTAATCTCTAGCACTGAATTCGTAAAAACTCATCTCCATTCATCAGCCAATGACAAAGAATACATCTGCCATAGGGTTATTTTGATAGACTTGAGATGCAATCTCACAGACTGTTCTCTACAATCCTTGCTTTACAACCCAATTACTGAGGCATCTGAAATCGATTATCCTATGAAAAACTTTAATATCAGGTGGTGTGATACCGCCAATGGATTGATTTGTTTGGCTGGTATGATTAAATCTTCCAAATCAAATAGTATCACAGAGATATGGCCTAGTCCTGGAGTTAATTTATGTATTTGGAACCCATCCATTAGGAAGTGGAAGATAGTGCCACGAGTTACATCGAGGCCGAATGTTTGTTGTCTATCTTTTAGATATGGGTTTGGTTATGATGAGTTAAATGATGATTATAAAATAGTTGTTATGTTTGATGATAATCCTTCGTCCAGGACAAATGTCAAAATTTACAGTCTGAAGACAAATTCTTGGAAAAGAGTCGGGGATTTTCAGCGCGGCTCTCTATTAGGTTGTTCAACTAAGTCTGTCAAGGGGAAGCTTTATTGGAGGTTACTTTTAAGTGATCATGAGTACACCATCGTTTCTATGGATTTAGCAAATGAGACATGGGATAAGGTGGAGAAACCTGATTATGGAGAAGGCAAATTCGACTTGACCTTGGGAGTTTTGGGGAGTGATCTCGTAGTACTTTGTAACTGTGAGAGAAATTCTGATGTGTGGGTTATGAATGATCATAGAGTTGAAGGATCTTGGAAAAAGATGTTCACTATCAATCGCCTTGATTGTCCTGTGACTCATGACTATGACTATTGTCCACACTCGATCATGCCATTTTCCCCACCATTTTGCCAGACATACAAGGGTGAAATTTTACTTTTGTATCACTCACTTTTCGTGATATATAATCCAAAAGATCGTTCAATCAGAAAAGCAAAAGTTACTGATTTAGAGTGTTGTCTTGCGGCAGAAATTTTTGTTGAAAGCCTTGTTAATCCGCTTGAGCTGCACTGACCGGCAGCCCTTCAAGCGTCTGCTAACTGAAATTTCCTTAGCTGTGAAGGAACAAGATCTGATGGGGAAACTTGAAAAATCACGACTGAAGGAGGAACGGGCTATGCTAGAAAATGAAATACTGCCATTGCACTTGCGGTTTCTTGTTTGTTGTTTACTGGAGAAGAATAATGTTGTGTTTTGTTCATTGTATCTTTTATATTTAATATCAAAGTGATATTAAGCTTGAGTAAATTCTGTTTTTATGCTATATATAAACCTGAATCCTCTTTTTTTTTTCTTTATTAAACTATATCTAGCCACCCCAATCCCTCTCATCGGGAGTCAATAGTGGTCCTTCCACACTTTTCTCTCTCGATGATTTTGAAACTGGTTAAAATTATATATACACTAATAGAGTAGTATTGTTTACACTATTAATGTAGTTTAATCTATGATGAGATGTTAGTTAACATTTGTACTAGATAACCAATTAATACTTGTCATAAATTACTATAATTACCTAATAAGGTACCTACTTGTGTAGGAAAAAAAAACCACAATTTTAGTACATAAAATTTAAACTCTTTTAGATGTGTAATATATAGGGTTGGGTGGTCAGGTTAGTATCCCTCGTCACTCTTTGCCCTTAAAACTTCGCTCATGTGAAGGGATACATTAGTTACTTACATATACAAAAAAGTTAGTTCTTACCTTATTTGTATAACATAATTTTTCATGAAAGGAATTCAATTGAAATCCTTTATAACTAGGTGTAAGAAACACAAAAAAGAAATGGTCACGTGAAATTTCTATGAAAGGCTCTCCACATCTATTAATTAGTAGGAGTAAATTTCACTTTACACCCTTAATTTTTTTAAATAGAGATATCAACGACAGTAAAATTTTAAATAACAAAGTCTGTATATCAACTTCCCAATCATATGAATCACTGTTTTTATGTTCCAGGTACACTGAGTTACCATCTTGTAGTGATCGAATTTATAGCTATTCCCATATTTGCAAATTATGGGAGCCGATTTTCCATATTATGTTATATTATATGTTTTCTATAACAATATTTCACTATATATAGCAGCCAAAAGATATCCTTTGGCTGTAAATTGGAGCCAGGAGTTATTTTATGTATTTGGAACCCATCAATTTGGAAATGTAAAATGTTTCCAAAAGTTACATTGAGTCCAATTTGCTATACCTCTTTTAGAATAGTTGTTAATTTAAATGTATTTGATGAGTTACACGATAAATATAAAATTGTTGTTATTCTCAGTGTGCTTGTACTGTGTGGAGCCTTATAAGCATTCCTCCTTACATGAAACAAAAGTTATTACTAGGTTGTAGTATATTATTTTTCAAAGTTCAAGCTTGAGAATGTAAATTGTTGTCTTGAACAGAATCTTAAAAGGCATAATTTTAACAAGAACACGAGATTTAGGAAATAAAGCTACAACCTAGATAGTAATAACTTTTATTACTAGTATATATATCGTACCACACTGTTAATTTTCTCTTTTTGATAATCTTTTCTTTCGTGAATTAATCAATGGCCGAGCCTTGTTTCACTCTAACAAACATTGTGATGAAAGTACAAATAGTTTGAGTGAGACACGAGATTTAGAAAATAAAGCTGCAATAAACATGAGGGTGGATAGAACTACCATGTCAGAGGGGAGTTCAGGAGAAACCTCTGTTTAATAGGACTATTAATTTAAATTAAAGAATGAGTAAATAATCTCATATTTATTATAAATTTTCAACAAGAAGTAAATCTATTTTGCTAATTATAAGTAATAAAAAGCTAGAGGATGCATCAACTACAACAAAATATTAAAGTCTTAGTACATAGATAGTCTTCAAGGATGGCTTCGAGGTAAAGCAACTGAAGCCCCCGCTTTAGGCCTCAAATATATAGAGGCCCCAAAATTTAGTCTTATATGATATAGTTAATACGTAGTAGGAGTAATTGAGAAAGAAAAAGGTTTGATTTTTCTGGTCATTATTTAAATTATTTTTATTTTTTAAAAGTTGTGTAAATATAGTCCTCAGGAAATTACCTTTCCGAAGAACATTAAATTATCTTCTAATGTTGTTCATACATTAATTCATTCTACATAAAAAATATTAGACCGTGTCAAACTTTTGCAATAACTTATAAAACTTTATAAGACTGTGCTTTAATATTTTTTCACAATTTATCAAAAATGATATTTGGATCATGGTGTAAAAGGTTCATAGGTTGTAAGAAAAATAAAAAGATGGTCATTTACTAAATATTTTTTTCTATTTTGAAACAACCGGTGAAAGTTTCCGAGTAAAAAATGAATAACTAAAAGATATGAATTTGATTATTCAAAACTCAATATAAATTAGAAAACTATATAATAAAAAATTTAATAACTTTGCAACATAAGCTAGAGAATAAGTTTAAATTAAAATAAATTTCATTTTTATCAAATAACTTTAAAGCGTCTTCTTAAGATTTGACTTTAATTTAGGCCACAAGATTTGTTAGACCACAATAGTCAATTGTCTTCTCCACCCATTCGCCTCCCCTGCTAATCAACTTCCCCATTTCCCAACCCCTCTCGTCTATTTTCCCTTTCTTTCATGTTCTGCAAGATCGACACCTAGAAGGGAGTTTTCCGGGGGAGGAAGAAGAAAGGGAGGGGGGATGGTTGTTTGAGTGTTTATTTTTTTAAAAAAACTTTTGAATTAGTAAAATCATTTTTCAAAACAGGTAAAACTAAAAATAACTATGGCAACTATTTGGGCCCATATGACATATGTCATCATTTTATTTGCCTACATACCAAATTCTAGAGGATAAGCTAAAAAAGAAAATCACTTAATTTCCAGCAAAATATTTTCCTTATACCAAACACACCTTTCGGGTCTAATAAAGACACATTTATTGAGATTGAAATAAATTAACCCAGATTAAAGTGCCAAAGTGAAAGTTGTGAACTACTTTCGGGGACCTTTTTAATTAATACATTTTTAGTGACCATCAACACATAAATTTTATCAAACATAAAAACCCTAGTGATACACTCGAAGCTGCCATCATCTAATATTTCCTTTGGTCTGTGCCACAGTCTTCTTTTCCTTCCATTTGCAAAATCTTGCAGTACAACTACAATGGTGGTGGAAACTAGAGCATCAAAGAGGAGAAAACAAATCTCTTCCCTTCCCGAAGAAATCATCTTGATGATACTTTCAAAGCTGCCCGTGAAATCACTATTGCAGTTCAGGTGTGTATCAAAATTTTGGCTCACTCTAATCTCTAGTCCTGAATTCGTAAAAACTCATCTCCATTCATCAACCAATGACAAAGAATACAACTACCATAGGGTTATTTTGAAAGACATGAGATACAATCTCACGGACTGTTCTCTACAATCCTTGCTTTACAACCCAATTACCGAGGCATCTGAAATCGATTATCCTATGAAAAACTTTAATATCAGGTGGTGTGATACCGCAAATGGATTGATTTGTTTAGCTGGTACGATTAAATCTTACAAATCAAATAGTATCACAGTGGAATGGCCTAGTCCTGGAGTTAATTTATGCATTTGGAACCCATCCATTAGGAAGTGGAAGATAGTGCCCCGAGTTACATCGAGGCCGAATGTTTGTTATCTATCTTTTAGATATGGGTTTGGTTATGATAAGTTAAATGATGATTATAAAATAGTTGTTATGTTTGATGATAATCCTTCACACCGGACAAATGTCAAAATTTACAGTCTGAAGACAAATTCTTGGAGAAGAGTCGGGGATTTTCAGGGTGGCTCTCTATTAGGTTGTTCAACTAAGTCTGTCAAGGGGAAGCTTTACTGGAGTTTATTTTTAAGTGATCATCAGTACGCCATCGTTTCTTTTGATTTAGCAAATGAGACATGGGATAAGGAGGAGCAACCCGATTATGGAGAAGGCAAATTCAATTTTATGTTGGGAGTTTTGGGGAGTGATCTCGTAGCACTTTGTAACTATGAGGGGAATTCTGATATGTGGGTCATGAACGATTATAGAGTTGAAGGATCTTGGAAAAAAATGTTCACCATCAGTCGCCTTGATTGTCCTGTGACTTATGACTATGACTATTGTCCACACTCGATCATGCCATTTTCCCCACCATTTTGCCAGACACACAAGGGTGAAATTTTACTTTTGTATCACTCACTTTTCGTGATGTATAATCCAAAGGATGGTTCAATCAGAAAAGTAAAAGTTACTGATCTAGAGTGTTGTCTTGCGGCAGAAATTTTTGTTGAAAGCCTTGTTAATCCCCTTGAGCTGCACTGACTAGCAGCCCTTCGAGCATCTGCTAACTGAAGTTTCTTTGGCTGTGAAGAAACAAAAGGAACAAGATCTCATGGGGAAACTTGAAAGATCACGGCTGAAGGAGGAAAGGGCTATGCTAGAAAATGAAATACTGCCATTGCACTTGCGGTTTCTTGTTTGTTGTTTACTGGAGAAGAATAATGTTGTGTTTTGTTCATTGTATCTTTTATATTTAATATCAAAGTGATATTAAGCTTGACTAAATGATGTTCTTATGCTATATATAAACCCGAATCCTCTTTTTCTTTTTATCGTTAAACTACATCTAGCCACCCCAATCCCTCTCCTCGGGAGTCAATAGTGGTCCTTCCACACTTTTGGTCGGATTAGCACCCTTCATCACCTCTGTGCCCTTAAAACTTTTCTCATGTGAAGGGATACATTAATTTACTTACATATACAGAAAAGTTAATTCTTACCTTATTTGTATAACATAATTTTTCATGAAAGGAATTCAATTGAAACCCTTTATAAGTATGTAGCCTCCCCCTGAAATTAGGTGTAAGAAACACAAAAAGAAATGGTCACATTTATTAATTAGTAGGAGTAACTTTCACTTTACACCCTTAATTTTTTTAATTGGAGGTATCAACGACAATCAAATATTAAATAACAATGTTTGAATATGAACTTCCCAATCATATCAAAATGAGGATGGGTAATATCTCGTTGCTTGGGTCAATGTTTTTGAAGCCTATTTTTTAATCAAGCCATCACCATAAGGTTGTGAGCCTATGGTGTGGGGGGTTTGGCTTGGACACCTTCCATGTAACATATCAGTAGAAATACTTACAAATAATTAGAGGGGGACATGGACCATGCCTTTAACGGGCAAAAAAGATTGGCCGAGCAATCTAAAGGGAAAGGAATTCGCCTACAAGTTCCTTTCCAAAACTATAAACGAAGTTAACTAACCACAAAATTACACTTCTCAATTCTTCTTCTAAAAGTAGGGAGTTAGCCATTTATCAAGTTGAAATAGCCCCTTTGCCACTTGTAGAAGCAAGTTTTGCCAAGAAATCCGCCACTTGATTGGCTTCTCTAAAACAATGAGAGATTTGATGATTAATACTACGAGGGGAGATTAGAAGTACTGGCTGGCCACTATGTGATTGAGCTTCATGTTGTTAGTCTCCTTAATAAAATTCACTTTCAGATATTTTTAGTGGACTCTTTCTTCCTTTATCTTCTAATTAGCTCAATCTCTGTTCTACTTAGTTGCAATATGGTTAAATCCATGGATTGTTAAGCTCGCTAATTCGTAAACTCACAAAACCCCATGAAAATAGAACACCACTAGGAATTTCATTAGAACAATACAGTACAACACAATACAATACGATACGTTACAACCATCTTCTCTCGTACTTTAATAGGAATATTAAAGCACTAGAGTTTTATTCAATACAGAACAACTAGATAAATTAGAAAGCTACAACCACAAATTAATAATTTAGTGTCATAGACACATACTTTTGTGGCAATAATTTTTGTTAATTCTTAGATGCAACTTTTTAAGCTTTCATTAGCGCAATAGTTCTCACTGCAGCTTGTCATGCAACTTCCAAACTTTTCATTACCTGCAAAATTAATCAGAAACATAGTAAATACATATCGTGTTACTAATTGTGCGAGACTTCTTTTTATTCTCACAAACGTTATAATATGTTAAAATTTGATAGCAAAAAAAACAAACAAGTATAGCAAGACAAGAAGTGTTAGTTACCAAGAAATTTGTAACAATGGACAAGGGTACATCCAACATTACAAACGCGATTTTGAGTTTGAACCTCATCCGTAGTATCAAGTGATTCACGAACAATGCATGTGATAGGGCACGAAGTAATGCAGAGGCCGGGTACAAAGCCGCTCTTATTACACGCATTAACACAATCCATCACACATGTTCCGTAGTCTCCAACGATCGCCGCATTATTCTCTGTAAACAAAAGCATTGCAAGGAACAACACCAATACAACTTTCAATGCCATAATTGGGAGAGTTAATTTGCACTGTGGTGAGTTATATAGTATGGTTGATGTAAAAAGAAGGTCCTCAGACTCAACTATTTATAGAGGAAACATATATTACTCTTTTATCCTAATTTATGTGGCAAAATAGTGTTCACCTTTTTTATCCCTTTAAAATAGAGTGCACGTTGGACAAAATAGTCATTTCATTATTTTTTTAATATTTAAGATTATTTTGGAGTGGAGCCTTGGAGTAACTGGTAAAGTTGTTGTTAGGAGTGTACATGGACCGGGTTGGGTTCGGATTTTTTAAATACCAAACCAAACCATTCGTGTCGGATTTTTAAATTTATAAACCAAACCAAACCAATAAAAGTCGGATTTTCCAACCTCGTATTTTTTCGAGTTTTTTCGGTTTTCTCGGGTTTTTCGGGTTTTTTTTTGATGAAGTCTTCATACAAACATATAATTAACTTGTGCTTCAAATATTTCTTTAGCCCGAGCAAAATACAATTATCTAAGGTATTTCTTAAAAAAATAACACAAAATATATTCATTTTATTTGAAATTTATGAAGTGAGTGATGGCAATAAAATATTCAACCAAAAAAATAATTAAATCGCATAGAATAAATATTGCATATTAATAAATTATAATAAAAATAATCATAATTTAAAAGTATTAAGTCATGCTAAAATAAGTCTAATAAGTTTTAACTACATGACTAAATATTAAACAGAAAAATAAACTAGTTTATGTATTTATGTAAAATTAAAGAATAAATATCTAGCATGATTGTCATTCATAGTGTTGAATTTAATAATCTTTTGTTAAAATTCGTATTGATTTGAGTTACTAATATTTATGGGTTGTAAAAAAACTAATTGGATCATTTAAAATTCTAAGTTTAAACTGAAATAAAATGTTGAAAGATAAAAACTATAGAAAAGTTGAAGAAATATTTATAAATTACATCACAATAAATATTTTTACAAATAGTATATATGTAATATCGGATTGGTTCGGTTCGGTTTGACTTTTTTTAGTTAAAACCAAACCAAACCAATTATAGTCGGGTTTTTTTTCAATACCAAACCAAGTCAAACCAAACCACTAATCGGGTTTTTTTTTGCGGTTTGGTTCGATTTGCGGTTTGATTCGGTTTGCGGTTCGATTTTGTACACCCCTAGTTGTTGTCACGTGACCGGGAGGTCACGAGTTCAAGCCTTGGAAATAGTCTTTTGCAGAAATGCAAGGTAAGGGCGCTGCGTATAATAGACTCTTGTGGTCGGACCCTTCCCCGGACCTTGCGCATAGCAGGAGCTTTTGTGCACCGAACTGCCCTTTTTTTGTCTAGATACAAAAGTGGAGTAACTTTAATCTAAGAATTTTTATATCATCAGATTATATTTACCTATTATATTGTCAATGATATGGCTGTTGTACATAAAGTTACAGTGAGATCTCACAACGTTGAAGTTTAATTACCAGAAAGAAAGAAACAAAAACGGAGAGGGAGAATGAAAATGACTTTATCATATATGTTTTGAAGCTAAAAAAAAACGTGTTCACAATTCTAGTATTGTTTATATATATCAAAATGATTTTTAAAAATATGAACACAGGGTTTGAGCTAAAGTTATTAAATTCTATCGAACTCGTAGCTAAAGGGGGCTCCGCCCTTGTTAGGAAAGACCTCCCAAAGAATGCTAGGGATTGTCCAAGGATGGATCAAATCCAAGTGCCTAATTTTAGCTAAGTGGATTTCTTACTTATCTTGTGTTTGGTACAGAAGCAAAAAAATATTATCTTAAAAACTTTTGTACAAAATTTAGACAAATACTATAACATGTGAAGGTGGTGTAGGGGGTGTGGGGATGGGGGTACGGTGGGTGGCTATGAAGATGAGGAGTATTGAAAGGTGGAGAAAACACTGTCAATGTGGAATGTCATATGTGTAACTTGTTTTTCATACTTTCATTAGGAAAGTCATTTTTTCTCATTTTTAAGAAATTTATTTTTCTAGAGAAATAATTTTTAAAAATTTTAACCAACCAAATATAAGAAAATCAAAAAACCATACCACACACCCATGTCTCTATGCAAATATGTAACATGGAGGTTTCTCCCACTTTTTTTTGGACTTTTGACTTCTTGAACTTAGTTATCTTTTTGTTTTTGGAAATGTAACAATACATGATGTGGAGATAACATGTACTATATTTTTGTTATTAATAACATGTACAAATGAAGTTAGGGATACCTAACTAACTTGATGTAGTTGGAAAGGTAAGGTTGGGAGAGGATCTCCTCCAGAAATGAGAGACAATATATTTTGTTTGGAGATTGATCATGCAATTTGAATCTTAGCATGAATCATATTTTTCATAAATATATTTTTTTATAATTTGTGTAAATCATCAAAAAATTATTAATTTTTACCATCTTATCAAATATGTAAAATCACAATTAATAAGTGAAGTATCAAATAACCTAAAGTATTCCATTAAAAATCTCATATTTTCAGCTTGCGATTATATTTTATCACAAATTTCAAATTCAAATAATTTTATAAAGATTAACTGGTTCATAACTCAATAATAGTACTAATTAGTTATTCTTTAATATAATTCTCCACATTGTAGATCAACCTCTTCATGTGAAGTATGAGTCATTTTTATAAAATTTAAAATTACGGAAATATTTGTTAAAAATATATAAATTTATGAGTCAAATTTTATATCTAAAAAAAATTAAAATCATGATTTAATATCTCAAATCATTTTTTTTTTTTAATTTTTTTTGAGATTTCAGGATCCCAAATTATATATCTAAACACCAATTTTAAATTATAATTTCTTATCGCAGATCCAAATACAATTTAATTTTAAATTTGTGCTTCAAATAACACTGTCAAACGATTGGTAAGTTTCATGGTAAAAGCAGCTTTTTAGGTGAGATCATTAATTTCATCAACAAATGTTCTTTGGAAGTAAGAAAAGAATTAATAAGAGCCAAAATTCATCAGAATGTCACTCTTTTGCAACTTAATTCGATTTTTAGTCCGATATTTTATATCATTGAGGTGGCATCATCCTAGATAATTACCAGAGAAAATTGGAGGGATATATACTGGAGGGAATCCTCTCCCAGTAAGGTTTATGTCCCCCTCTTTCATACGCAGGAATAAATTTCACCTACGAATTTGACAGAATTCAATAATTTCGACATATACCATATTCTTGTTATTGTGTCTCCATTAGTTGATTCACATTAAACATTAAGCATATTTGTTGTGAGATGAGGTCATGGCGGAGCCTGAATTTAAACAAAAAAAATAAAAGAATGTCACTCTTCTGCAACTTAATTAGATTTTTAGTCCGATATTTTTTTCCGTGAAGCGATAGTAGCTACACACCAGATTCACCACTGAATTTAATGATCTGATGACTTTTTTTTCAAGGAGGGATGCAACACCAGGACTTTCCAACTTTGGTTAATTAAGTAAAAACAATAATAATAATAATAATAATAATAATAATAATAATAATAATAATAATAATAATAATAATAATAATAATAATAAATAAGATTATTTATGTCTTCTAGAAGTCTGTTTGCCCTTGAAATATCTATCAAATGAAAAATGAAAAAAAAAATCCCCATTGAAGTCATAACAAATAAAAAAAAATAGGATAAAAAAGTCTACATTATTTGACTCTTTGAATCATTATTTGGTCAAATTAAATAGGAAAGATGGGGCGATGTTTCCAATGTGAAATTTATTCAATTTTTATATAATTGTGCTAGAAACGTGCTATGTTTTTTTTTTCAAATATATTTTATTACTTTCTCCGTATCACTTTATTTGTCATCCTTACTAAAAATAGATGATTTAAAATAATTATCATTTTAAAAAATCAAGTATAATAGGTTGTTTTCACCTTTACCCTTAATCATAAATATAGAGAAATATTAATATAGTGCAGAAAAAGTATTAAATATTGAGGAGTAATAAATAAGGATAGTTTAGCCAAATGCATTCTAATTAATATTTTTCTTAAAAGCCATGTAAATAAAAAATGTGACAAGTAAAGTAGTTTGAAGAGAGTACTTCTGCTTTTATTTCACTCTTTTCAACTTTTTTGAATGAATAATTTCATACTCTCTTCGATTCAATTTAATAGCTTGTTTGGCCAAGCTTATTACTTGCCAAAAGTGCTTATTGTTCTCAAAAGTATTTATTTTTAAAATTAAGGTGTTTGACCCAGCTTTTGGGAGAAAATAAGTGCTTCTGGAGAGTAGAAGAAGCTATTTTTCAATCTTTTAACCTAAAAAAAAAGAAGCTATTTTTCAGAAGCTAAAAAAAGTAGTTTCTCCTTAAAAGCATTTTTTTGAAAAGCACTTTTAAAAAATTTGACCAAACACTAATTGCTGCTCAAAAGTGTTTTTTGAATTTATTCACCAAACACAAATTGCTTCTCATCAAAAGTGCTTTTAATAAAAGCACTTTTGAAATAAGCTGATTTTAAAAGTTTGACCAAACAGGCTATATGAGAAAATTGAGCTAGAGCACTCAATTCACCATTTATGAGAACTTAGAAACAAGGAAGAATGAGAGGAGAGAAAACTGTAACTGAATCAAAACTTGGATAAGAAGAAAATGAATTGTCTTGTTGATCTCTCCTCTCTATGACTACATATATAGTTACTGCAATGAGCCCAAAATATCTTCTACTCTAACCGACTCTGTAAAGTGACAGCTCAGCTAAACTAACAACCTAACTAACTCAGCTAACTACTTAACTGACTAATGAAACAGTAACTGTGATGTACAGTAATTCAATGGAACAGTAAAAACAGAAAATGCACAACTTCAGCTCTGTATTCTTAGCTTAGCACCTCAACATCTTCAATATTCCCCCTCAAGCTGGAGTGCGCAGAATGTTCAGCACACCAAGCTTGCCCAACAAATGTATATGCTAAGCATGGCCTAAACTTTTGGTCAAAAGATCAGCTGGTTGGTGTTGTGTGGGTACATGGACTGTGTGAACCAACCCTGACTTGATCTTGTCTCTAATAAAATGACAATCTATCTCGATGTGCTTTGTTCTCTCATGAAACACTGGATTTGTAGCTAATTGAATAGCAGATTTGCTGTCACTCAAAATTGTGACAGGTCTCAGAATAGGCACCCCCAACTCTGTGAATAGACCTATCAGCCAAGTAACCTCAGCCACAGCTGAGGCCATACTCCTATACTCAGCTTCAGCTGAACTCCTAGAAATAGTCTGCTGTTTCTTGGACTTCCAGAACACCAAAGACTCACCAAACTTGATTGCATAACCTTTGACTGACCTCCTAGTATTAGGACATACAGCCCAGTCTGAATCACACCAATAAGTGAGTTCTGTAGTTGGTTTAGCTTGCAATCAAACTCCTTGTCCAACTGACCCCTTCAAATATCTGACCATTCTAGTGGCTGCTTCCCAATGAGATCTCTTGGGATGTTGCATGAATTGACTGAGATTCTGTACAACATAGCTAATATTAGGCCTAGTGATGGTTGCATATAGGGTTGTTCAAATCCGAACCAACAATAACCCAATCGCAAAATTAGCTTATTGGCTTATTGGTAATGGAGTTTCAGATTAATGGTTGGTGAATGGATAAAATTTTATAGTTAATGGCTTATTGGTGTGGGGGAGGATTACTCAATTTTCTTATTGGATAAACCGTTAACCCGTTAAGAAATATCATATTTATATTTTTACTCCTATATATATAAAGTATCTCTTGTAAACTCAAAAACTAGAACCCGATTTATTATTCTATTCATTTTTTAGCTTAGAAAATAACGAGCCACTTATTGTGACCTCTAACCATAAAGCACATTCCTCTCCCTGAAACATAGACGAAACCTGAAATTAATTCTTAAATCAAAAGACAAATTATTCTTTGATAACATGAAGGATCGCGACAAAAATGAAACAATCCCAATGCGTCTTTCACAAAGTTCGATATGAAACTGAGAAATTCCAGATCATATCAAAGAGTTGATTTTTCTGCTGACCCAGTAATTAGAAAATATTTCTACATAGTCTACAAGAAAACTTTCACTTGATTCTATGTTATAACCTATTAAAAAAATTGTATGAACAAAACTCAAGAAGCCTAAACGATTGATAAATAGATGAACACAATATATACAAACAACTTAGTCAGTGAAAAAATAGAGAAGATATTGGTAACCGTTTGATATTTCAGTGTCTCTTAGATTTATCCGATACACCACCCAATAACCGTCCATTAATTGCTAATCCGATACCGAACCAACCATTATCTTATTGGTTGGCTAGTAGATTAGTATATTTAAAAGCCGATAACCAATATGCTAAACCGTTAAGCATAATTATCCATCTAATCTGCCCGATAAGCACCCCTAGTTGCATATATTAGCTTCCCTAAGACTCTTTGATAAGAAGAAGGGTCTTCTAGAATTGTATTTCCATCAAGGCCAATGGCTGTATCATGATCCACTGAGGTTAGCCTTAGATTAGATTCTAAAGGTAGCACCACTGAGCCCCATGTTAGAAATTAACTCTAATATGTACTTTCTTTAGTTCAATATTACTCCAGTGTTTGATCTCAGAACCTCTATCCCCAAGAAATATCTGAGCTCTCCAAGATCCTTTAACTTGAACTACTGATGAAGAACTGCCTTGGCCTCATTGATCAGTTGAGGACTGCTGCCAGTGATGAGTAGATCATCAACATATACCAAGATGATCACTATCCCCTCCTTCCTTGTCAAAGTGAACAAGGAATAGTCATGTGAGCTCTGAGTGAAGCCAGCAGTAACCAAAGCATTAGTAAGTTTGAGGTTCCACTACCTAGAGTCCTGCTTGAGGCCATATAAGGATTTGAGCAACTTGCAAACTCTAGTCTCTCCCTTGTGTCTAAAACCCTCAGGCATCTCCATATACACCTCTTCATCCAAATCACCCTGTAGAAATGCATTGAAAATATCCATTTGCCATAAAGACCAACCTTTAGAGACTGCTAAGGCAATAACGCATCTGACTATAACCATTTTGGCCACAGGTGAAAAAGTATCATGATAATCTAGACCTTCTTGTTTACTGTATCCCTTTGCCACAAGTCTAGCCTTGAACCTCTCCACCTCTCCATTAGCTTGGTATTTGATCTTATACACCCACTTAGAACCAACAATATTCTTGTCTGGGGGGAAGAGGTACTACAGTCCAAGTGTTGTTACTTTTCGGTGCCTGAATCTCCAGCTTCATGGCTTCTACCCATCTCTCATCCTGCACAGCTTGCTTGAAGGTATGAGGTTCAACTAAGTTGGAGAACTTGGTGAGATAGCTATGGTATGAACATGTAATCCTATCATAGGACAAGTAACTGGCCAGTGGATACTTGCAAGAGGTGCCTTTGTTTGGAGCTGCATAGTCCTTCATCCAAACTAGTTTTCTGGTACATCTGGTGGTATTTCTAGGCAGTGCTACAGATGGTGATGGTGATGGTACCTCATCGTCTGAAGGCAATGGAACAGTAAATGAATCCTCAGCATTGGAAGGCAACACAAGAACTGGAGCATCCTCATGACCAACATTGGTCTGAGGTAAAGAACCTCCTGAGGATTGTGCATTCTGATCAACAATGATATCATCACTTGTAGTCATGAACTATTCTTCAAACATGCTAGTATCAGCTGATCTCAAAGGAAATGAGGAATGAGACTCATGCTGAGATCTCATGAAAGGGAAAATGTGTTCTTGGAAAATAACATCTCTATTCACATAAAACTTCTTAGTATGCAAATCTAGTAGTAAATATCCCTTCTGTGTCTCAGAAAAACCCATTAGGACTGCAAGTCTTGCCCTTTCTGAAAACTTGTCACCCTTAGGAATCACAGATGCATAGCACAAGCAGCCTATCACCCTGATGTGAGACAATGATGGTGGTTTGGCATATAATACTTCATATGGACTCTTCCCAGATATGGCTGAGGAGGGTAATCTATTCATTAAATAGACAGCTGCCTTAATACAACAACCCTAAAACCTGATGGGCATGTGTGACTGAAACCTAATAGCTCTAGCTATATTGAGGATGTGCCTGTGCTGTCTTTCCACTATACCATTCTGTTGTGGAGTATCTGCACAACTACTCTGATGAACAATGCCCAAGTCTTGAAACAGAACTTTGCAATGAGAATTAAAAAACTCTGTGCCATTATCAGTCCTGATAGTTTTAACATGTGATCCAAACTGAGTACTTATCATTGAAATGATAAGCTTAATAGCTACAATGGTTTCAGATTTTAGTTGTAACAGATGCACCCAAGTAAACCTACTGTGATCATCTACAATAGTAAGAAATTAGTGTTTCTTATCAAAAGTAGGTATTTTATAAGGACCCCAAAGATCCATGTGTACCATATCAAATGCCATATCAACTCTAGAGTTGCTAATGGGAAAAGATAACCTGATCTGTTTAGCTAAAGGACATACTGAACATTCATTCAAACATTCTTCACTTGCATTATTTGCTGACAAATGTTAAAGCTTTAGAGTTTGGACAGATGGATGCCCAAGTCTTCTATGCCATAAGCTGCAATCCTGCATGGATACTCCTGCAGCTACCATCTGTTTGTCCTTTATTTCAGCAAACAAGTTTATTCCCTTCTCACTTCTGAATATGTACAGATCTCTACTTTCCTTACCAATCCCCTTTACCTGCCACTGTAAAGGTCCTGAAAGTCACAAAAGTCAGGGTAGTAAGAGACAAAACATGATAGTTCCCTGGTTATTTTGGATACAGCTAACAAGTTAAGCTTAAAGTCTGGCACAAACAACACATTCTTCATGACCACACTTCCAAATATAGATGCTTCACCAATATGTGTGATGTCAGCCATCTCTCCAGTAGGTAAATTTACCTTGTTCCTTGGTGACTTGGGAACATCATGACCTTTTGTTTAACATTCTCTTATCTGATGCTATGTGATGAGTGGCACCAGAATTCACTATCCGCTCATGAGTAAAAAGGTCAGTCATAGAGCAAGTAGCCATACCTGACATGTTGACTTGCTTGGTTTCTTGTGTCTCTTTGTTCAACATATTCAGAATCTGCTTATATTCCTCTTCTGTAAATCCTTGTGCCTTAGCTACACAAGCATTGTTCACTTCATAACTTATGGATGCCATCTGACTTGTTTCACCTTGACTTGTAGAAACAGTATTTGCTGAAGTAGAAGCTTGATGATTCTGATTGAATTGACCTCCTTGAGTACCAAAACTTCCTTGGTTGCCTTGTCCTCCATGAGAGTTATTCCCATATGTACTCCTCTGATTTCCATGACTAGCTTTCTTCCTTAATTTCCAGTCTGTAGGGTAGCCAATTAATTTGTAACAGTTATCCTTGGTGTGTCCTGTAAAATGACAGTACTCACATTTCTTTCCTTTGTAGTATTGAGCTCCTTGAACTCCTTGATTCCTACAGCAATTGGATCAGTCTTCTCAGTGGCAGCTACCACACAAGTAGAGTGTTGTATCTCATCTTCAATAATCATAGCATATGCTTGATTAATAGAAGGTGTAACTCCTTTCAACAAGATTTGCCTTCGTGCCTGATCATACGACTCATTCAATCCACTCAAAAATTGAATCAATCTCAGTTGCGTCATGTGATCAGCATACTCTTTCGATTTTGGACAAGCACAACATGGTGTGGGAAACACAACATCATATTCACCCCATAGATGTTTCAGCTTTTTGAAATAAGTAGAGACAGAATCTGTACCTTGTGAGAGAGTAGCAATCTCTCTATGCAGCTGATAGATCCTCATTCGATTCACCTTATCAAACCTTTCCTTCAAATCCTCCCACACAGCATGAGCATTCGTAGCATATACTACTCCACTCAATAATTCTTCACTCACAGTGCTCATTATCCATGATAGCACAATAACGTTACATGTATCCCATTGTTCGTGTAGTTCCTCTCTGTATAAACCTTTAGTGCACGCACCAGTAACAAAACCATATTTCCTCTTTCCTAACAGTGCGATCCTCATTGATCTACTCCAAAGCGCATAATTTTAAGATCCAGTTAACTTGATAGGGAACAATATTGATCCTGAAGCATCCGATGGTCCAATGTACAGAGGATCATTTTGATTGATCTTCAAAGCAGTCATTTCTACAACTCTCAATCTATCTCTACAACAATTTCACCTAGATTCTTCGAGATCTAAACTTGTCTACGCAGAACTAAGCATAGCCTGCTCTGATACCATGAGAAAATTGAGCTAGAGCACTCAATTCACCATTTATGAGAACTTAGAAACAAGGAAGAATGAGAGGAGAGAAAACTGTAACTGAATCAAAATTTGGATAAGAAGAAAATGAATTGTCTTGTTGATCTCTCCTCTCTATGGCTACATATATAGTTACTGCAATGAGCCCAAAATATCTTCTACTCTAACCGACTCTGTAAAGTGACAGCTCAGCTAAGCTAACAACCTAACGAACTCCGTTAACTACTTAACTGACTAATGAAACAATAATTGTGATGTACAGTAATTCAATGGAACAGTAAAAACAAAAAATGCACAACTTCAGCTCTGTATTCTTAGCTTAGCACCTCAGCATCTTCAATAC
This sequence comes from Jaltomata sinuosa, assembly GCA_003996215.1. Taxonomy (NCBI): domain Eukaryota; kingdom Viridiplantae; phylum Streptophyta; class Magnoliopsida; order Solanales; family Solanaceae; genus Jaltomata; species Jaltomata sinuosa. Next base: position 210,247 of record QJPP01000623.1, on the reverse strand, counting down.
TATAAGTATCTTTTAGCCTTTTAAATTTAACCCATCTAAATTTTATTGTAAGAAATCACAATAGCATTAACTATTATGTAAGGCCGAGGTAGAAGTCTAGAAATAGGTTCGGTTGAATTCATTAGCTTTCACTTAAATATATATCTGTGTTAAAAAACTCATTAAATATATACATACATTAAATTTTGAACCTAGTTATTATCACCTGAAATCGACATTCTAAAAAGCTAGAATCCATAAAACTAGTACTCCTACATGTTTCTTGAGCTATTTTATTCACAGGTGAAAAATGTCTTTAAAATTTATAAATTGTAAAGGGAAACTAATACAAGTTTTATTTTATTTTATAAGGAAATGAGATAAGTTAACTCATATTTTCTCCTTTTGCACTAAGCCCCTTAGCTTTCATAGAAAGTATCAATCATGAAACACTATTATATATGATGATTAATTAAGTTATAATTCTTCATTAACATGAGCATATTATTAAATTAGTGACCAGATTAATTGCTGACAGCTCTTAATTGCACTACACATGCATGTGAGACACAAAAAGATTCTTTTAAACTTACAATAATCCAAAAATATTCATAACAAAATGACATGGTGATTAATTAACCCCAATCATGTTGTATTTAAACAATTAGGTATGTTATTTTACCAAAAAATACATCAATTCAAACAAGTGACTTATATATACACGTTACTTTATTGTGATTAGTTTGGTTAAAATTGACAAAAGAGCTCCTAATTTCAAGCAATAATTAGAAGTTAAGAGGATTTTAATATTAATTAAGTTGTTGTAAGGAATAATTGTTAACGTCTTAGTTAATATATTTCTGTCACATAGTTATGTAAGGATTTTCAAAGATATTAGGTGTTCATATTGTTATGAAGTTGGTTGAGAATATTCATAAGATCTCGGGTTCAATTTCAACAGAGATAAAAAAAAAATATTGGGTGACTGTTTTACATTTATCTTAGCTTTTGTAGAGTTCGCTGATATCTATTGCTAGTGAGAGTTGTTGATATATATCCCGTAAAATTATAATCTAGGCGCACATAAAATAGCACGGACATCGCGATTACAAAAAAAAATGAAGACATTTTCTATGGTATCTAGACAAAGTTCAAAGTTGAGTGACTTTTTTATTACACACAAAAAAAAAGTTTGTGACTTTAATATTGTGATACTTAAACAAATTAAGTGTCTTTTTTTGTTACTACAAAGATAGTTTAATTATGACTTTGATCCAAAATAAAAATTGAATAACCATCAGTAAATAAAAATTACCCTATTTCTGCTAAAAGAAAAATGTGTCTACCAATTTATAACAACAGTAATAATATATTTAGTATAATATAATCTCATAAGTGGAATATACGGAATAAGATGTACGTAATTTTTACTTTTATTTTTATGGGATAGAGAAGTTGTTTTCGATATAGTATATATTATTTTAGATACTGAAATTTGAAGTTGTAAACATCCATCATATTTTGCTTATGCATAACTTTAAATTTAATTATCTATGGAAAATAAGGTCAATGGTAATTGAGGAAGCCAGTCAAACAAGTACATCCCAAAGTAGAAAAACAAAATTTTACTGTACTCCTTATAAGTGGGAGTTATCATAATTAACATGTTTATCCACAAATATTTTTGAAGTTTCAAGGTTTTTGTGCTTTAAGGATGTTGTACTTGATAGCTCTTTATGGTAGTACCATTCCCATGATGGACAAAATTCTTTTTTAAAAAAAGCATACCACTTTTGAATAATTATATTCCTTCTGTCCAACGTACCATGGACACATGTGAACATTTTTTGGTGAATATGTTGTCCCCACTCTCTACAAACATTTTCAAAATAGAATTTAAGTTTTATATATCGTTACCGCAAAATGATTCAATTTCTCATTGGTTCTAGTCGTTTTAAAACCTTAATGATTGAACTATGGAGAGATCAGTCAAGTGATTTGCGAAGCATGTTACTAGATTATAATATTGCTTTCGCACTTCTTATAGTAAGGTCATTGCATTAGTCAACCAATATGATAGCGAATATGTTGTGCGTTAAGCTGAGTTATTTATCTTTTTGTATCATCAAGTCATTTAAAGGATGTTTATAAGTAAGGAAATTAATATCTCTTTCATTTTATCGACAATAATATTTTTTCTATCTTCATAATGTAGGGGTAACATTGCGTACATATTGACACCATCTCTCCGGACCCCACTAATTGTAAGACTATATTGGGTATATGTTATTATATATTGTTCTCCTTAAAAAGTAGGTTTGAAATTATAAAAATAAGATATGTTAACTGCTATAAGTACTCTATAACATGTAAAAATGATCTGCCGATATAAAAATTATTTAAAATGACAAAAATAATTGAAATTCCATCATATGTGCATAAATTTTAGATTAAAATGGCTGAATTTCAATCATATGTGCTTGAATTTCAGCCATATAAAACTTAAAACACCACATATTTCAAAGTTTTTCTGAAGTGGATGGACACTACTTTATATCATTTTGAACACAAAAAATTATAGTTGTTGAAGTTCTAGAAATTTTCCTAAACTAAAGTCTTACAGAATCTTTTGCTTATCCATGTCTTCTAATTTATTTATTATGTATTTATTTATTTATTTATTATGATCAATGAGAATTTAAAGGATGTTTATAGGTAAGGGAATGTCCCTTTCATTTTATCGAAAATAAATAATTTTTCTATCTTCATAATGTAGGGGTAAGGTTGCGTAAAATGACGCCATCTCCCCAGACAACTACTAATTGTAAGACTATATTTGTTGTTCTCCTTAAAAAGTAGATTTGAAATCATAAATATAAGATATGTTATTTACTATACAACAAGTAATTAAAGATCTATTAGTATAAAAATTATTTATACTAACGAAAATGAATGAATTTCAATAATATATGCATGAACTTTAAACAAAATGATTGAACTATAATTGTATGTATTTGAACTTCAAACATATGAAATTTCAAACACCACATATATGAAATTTTTCCAAAGTGGGTAGACACTACTTTATATCATTTTGAACACAAAAAATTGAAGTTGTTGAAGTTCTAGAAATTTTCCTAAACTAGTAAAAGTTTACAGAATCTTTTGCTTATCCATGTCTTCTAATTTATTTATTTATTATGGTTAATGAGAATTGACAAAGCCAGTCTAACAAGCTCACCCAAAGTAGAAAAAGTTAATTTAAAAAGTAAAATTCAAAATTTTAAAAAATAAAATATATTACTATTTGTTATAGTAGATAAAAATAATCTGATAATATAAAATTATTTACACTAAAGATATGCATTATTTAAACTTTTTAGTATAAAATTCTTTTCTCCCTTTAATGTCACACTTTTCTTTTAGTTTATTTCAAAGAACATAATCTTTTTACATTTAGAATTAAGTCAATTTCAACTTCTCATTTATCTTTATAGATATTATTACAGTTATACAAATATTTATGAATCATTTAAATTAGCGTTGAGTCAAACATGACGCCACTCATTCTAGGTTAATTTTACGAGATCATTATTATTTATTTCATTGCACTAAAATTATTGAATTACAATAAATTTTTAACAAAAAACTAACTCAACTTTACTTTCTAAATATAAAAAGTAGTTCACTGGGTCTTTCGATACAATCAAATAGAAAGAGCCCTTATACAATAAATAAAAGTTGTTGACATTCTAGAAATTTTTCTCAACTAGAGAATTAAGTCCTACAAAATCTTTTGCTTTTGCTTGTCTTGTTCATTTATTATGGAGATTTAGGTTGATATAGAAATTAAGATGGTCAATGAGAATTGACAAAGTCAAGTCAAACAAAGAAAGCCCAAAGTAGAAAAACATTTTTTAACTTTCTTTTACATAAAAGTAAATTCTTGCTTTATTACATCTTAAAAATGGGAGGTATACCATCAACACATTGGTGGTATCGGATCTTAAGGTTTATGAATTTTTATAACGATCTCACGTTAATATATAGTAATAATATGAGATCACTATTATATATTTTTATTTTAAAAAATATTGAATTAATATTTTAAGATGTATTTTTTTTTTCATCATATTAATATAAGAAAGATTGTAACTTACAATATATTTCGTATAATTTTCGAATATCTAAATTATAAATTGAAAAAATTGAATTAATTTTATGTAATTTAGTTTCAAAGATTAGTCACGATCAAAGCCCGTCCGTGCAGTGTGCTTCTTTCACGACATGTTATAGTCCTGAGTATTTTTCGATGATCTTCTAGCAGAGGCAGAAATCCTTGCTCTTCGGACTAAGATGCTAACTTTGCCGTGAAAAGAGTAATGAAAGAAAAATCACATAAATCAAAATATAACAAGTAAAATTAAATGAAAAGATATTATTTATATTAATTTAAGGTTGCCGTAAAACCAATTTCTAGAAGTAAAGACAATAAATGAGACAACCTTAGGTCATGTAAGAATAAAAAAAACAAGATGCAAAAAAAGAAAAGAAAATACAATTAACAGCTGGGGTTCTTGAAAGGCCAAATGGGGTTGAGTCATATCTTATCATAATACACGTTCTTTCACTTTTTTTATATCATAAAAAAGTAGTCGTACTACTACAATAATTATAAGCAACTCAGCACAACACATGAATAGAATTATTCTATGCTATCACATGGTTAGTGATAAAATGGTTGAGATCCTCCGTTCTTAATTAGAGATTTTGGGTTTGAGCCGTTGAAAATAATTTTGTTTTTGTTGAAAACAATGATGAATTTGGAATTTTTACTGAGGTGTTCGGAAAATAAAAACGCAGTACCTAAGATTTGATTTGGAACCTCATGATAAATTTTGAACCCCTAAATCACTGAGCTAACCTCTAATATTGTGTTCATTCGAAATCTATATGCGTATATAAAAAATAAAAAAATTACTTTCTATATATAATGTATTTTTTGCCGAGAAGGTTCGGGTGAACACCCCCCGCCCAGTAGCATAACCATTGACAATGATGAGTGGTCAGTTAAACATCCTTCGTCGAAAAATTATACTGTAGTCTGTATATATAAGAAGTTATATAAAGTATATAGGTTACAAATTGCTTTTCGTACATATATATTAATTCTTGAACACCCTTAACTAAATTTCTGCATCACTGCTCTCGCCTCCTCATATCCACCCCTAGTTGGGAGCGTGGCCTCCAGGAATACGCTCTGCAATGTATAAATTCGAATTTACTTTGTCCCAATATCGATATCGAATGTCGAGTAAACAATACAAAAAATAATTATTTTATTTATCAAACAACGTGGCTATTTGGAATTACTATTGTTATTTAATCACCAATATCTTTCAACATATCTTTTTAATAATTCTTTAATAGAAAAAGAACGTTTTAAAATATCCGTTTCAATAGCGCACCATGTTCCCATACTGTTATATAAATACCCCTTAGCCTTTTAGTCCTTTTCAATCAACTCTTATAACTTTCCAAAAAAAATTCTCAGTGTTAGAGAAAAAATTCAAGAAAATTTCTTGGGCATCTCTAAAAAGACCCCCCACCCCCACCCCCCACCCCCTACAAGGGAGGGAAAAAAAGAGTGTAGGATTTTGATTGGTCCAAAAAGAAAATGGAACCAATAGATTTTGGTAATTTGAGAGGGAGTAGTTTGAGGGGAAGTGTAAGAGGAAGTTTAGGGGGAAGTTTAAGAGCAAATAGTAATTCAATATGGAGAAATAACAATGTATTTAATCGTTCATCAAGAGATGAAGATGATGAAGAAGCACTTAAATGGGCTGCACTTGAAAAGTTACCAACTTTTGATAGATTAAGAAAAGGTCTTTTATTTGGTGGACAAGGTGGTGGAGCTAATGAAGTTGATATACATGATCTTGGTAATCAACAAAGTAAAGATTTGATTGATAGGCTTGTTAAAGTTGCTGATGAAGATAATGAGAAGTTCTTGTTGAAACTCAGAGATAGAATTGATAGGTATGTGGAAGATTGAATATTTTGAGTTTGTCTATTTGTGTGTGTGTATGTTGTTGTTGTTGTTAGAGGTGGATCTAATGCGGGTTGTGTAGTTTAGTCTAGCTCGGTTGGGAGGCACATTCAAGATTTGAACTTTATGACATCCCGTGTGATTTAGTTTAGCTTGGTTTTTTTGTCTATTGGTGTGTATGTTGTTGTTGTTGTTGTTAGAGGCGGATCTAAGGCGGGTTCTGTAGTTTAGTCTAGCTTGGTTGGGAGACAAATTCATGATTTGAACTTTATCATGTCCCATGTGGTTTAGTTTAGCTTGGTTAGGAGGGAAGATTCAATATTTGAACTTTATCGCGTCTTGTGTGGTTTAGTTTAGCTTGGTTAGTTGGGAAGATTCAAGATTTGAAATTTATCGCATCTCGTGTGGTTTAGTTTAGCTTGGTTAGGAGGAAAGATTCAAGATTTGAACTTTATCATGTCTCGTGTGGTTTAGTTTAGCTTGGTTAGGACTTAGGAGGGCAGATTCAAGATTTGAACTTTAACGTCCTATGTGGTTTAGTTTAGCTTGGCAGATTCAAGATTTGAACTTTATCACGTCATCCCGTGTGGTTTAGTTTAGCTTGGTTAGGAGGACAGATTCAAGATTTGAACTTTATCACGTCCCGTGTGGTTTAGCTTAGCTTGGTTAGGAGGGAAGATTCAAGATTTGAACTTTATCACGTCTCGTATAAATTACCAGGGTCAAAATATGTTACATGTGCTTTTGGTGGGTATTTTTACTGTATATATAGAGTTTGAACGGAAGCTACTAAGACTAGATGTACTCGTAGCTTATTCACTAAGTCCCCCCTTGCATATCTACCATAGCTTGGTTCGGATACATATTCGAGATTTAAAGTTTATAAGTTTGGATTCAGAATTTTACACTCATTATGAACTCACGGACTTTAACCTTGGATTCAACTCTTCGATTTATTTCAAAATTTTTGTGGTTTGACATATTTTTTCGTTTTACAGAGTTGGGCTTGATTTGCCAACAATTGAAGTAAGATATGAGAATCTAAAAATCGAGGCAGATGCATATGTAGGAAGCAATGCTTTGCCTACATTTATCAACTCCATGACTAATGTTATCGAGGTAAAAATCTGAACCAAAATCTCGATTTCCAAATCTCAAAAACTCTGTTTGATTGAAAAAAAGTTTGAAACTAACTCTGTTTTCCCTTTTCGTGTTTGTAGGCGATGTTGAATTCTCTCCATATCTTACCAAGTAGAAAGAGGAAACTCACTATTCTTAACGACGTGAGCGGTATCATCAAGCCTTGCAGATTAACTTTGCTTTTAGGACCTCCTGGTTCCGGAAAAACTACTTTCTTATTAGCTCTGGCTGGAAAGCTTGATTCTGAACTTAACGTAAGTTCATTAGTACCAAAAACCAAACGGATTTAAGTTACATACATTGACGATTTTACAATTTTTTACCCTATCTTTGTAGTTAGCAGATAAGTTACCATTTTTGTCATGTTACTTATTGATGTTTGTATTAGAAACATTTAAGTTTAATTACCTATAAGTGACCTGATCTTGTGAAATCTTTCTACAACATCACACTAGAGGATTTAAGTTAAATACACTAATGGTGTGTACATGCTTTTAAACTATCGATTGTAGTATAACTCGTGATAGCAGGTCAACCTTTTTTACCAGGTTGCGTCAATTAATGCTTAACGTAGAGATTTACCTGTAATTATCTTGTAAGTCGCCTGATTGTGTATTTTTTTTCCCCGGGAAATCAGGTTAGTGGGAAGGTGACATATAATGGACATGAAATGAATGAATTTGTGCCACAAAGAACTGCTGCTTATATTAGCCAGCACGATTTACACATCGGAGAAATGACTGTGAGAGAAACTTTGGAATTTTCGGCCAGATGCCAGGGAGTTGGCTCTCGTTATGGTTAGCGTTTTTTTTAATTAAAAAAAATTATTTTTTCCATGAAAAATCATTTTTGTTGAAATTTAACTAATATATCTATATTGATTGGTGTTTCTTGAATTATTTTTTTTACAGAAATGTTGGCTGAACTGGCAAGAAGAGAGAAAACAGCAAATATCAAGCCAGATCCTGATATTGATATTTATATGAAGGTAATAAATAATATTTTTCCATGTGAATTATTAAATATTATCCCCACCTGCTAGTACTGATGAAACTGAATTATTGTTGTAAAATAATATAGAATCATGTTAGCATGTGATTTTTTTTAAAATATTCTCCCCGCGCACTTTTGGCGACCAGATTTTTAAAAAAATATTTGAAAACTGTACCATTCTGAATTAACAAATGTTGTTAGGAAATTGTTGAGTTGTTGGGACTTGCTTTTCAGGAACTTTATAAATAAAACCAATGTGGAAGATAATGTAAAAAAATGATCTCCTTTAATGCAAAGGTAATTGGACCCACCACCGAACGAATTTTCTGATTTTTTTAATGGGATAAAAACAGATCTAGTCAAGCAAAAATTTTAGTAGCCATAAAATTAAATTTGTAAAAAATAGTCATAGATTATTCAAATAAAAATCTTTAAAATAGAAAAAGAATCCCTAAATAGGGGAGCATTCACACACAAGTATCTCATGTCATGTATTATCTCCCAACAATCATCCCTTTATATTCTCTAGCAATTATATCATTCCTTATTATTTCCAAAAAATTCAAATATAAAGTTGAGAAAACTTGGACGAAAATGAAAAAAAAAATAACGTTACCAGATTTTCATCAAAACTTTAAAATTTTTATACGTATATAATAAATACATAAATTATTGCATAATTGTCATATAATGAATACACATTAATTATACACATATTTTATAATGATTATAAATTTGAGGCAAAAATAATTTTTTTTTATCAGATCTCTACCAAAAAATCTAGAAAATTTATATATGTATAATAAATGTATATATCAATGTATAATTAGTATGTAAAGTGTACACATCATTATATACATATTGTATAATAATTATACACTAATTACACAATATATATATACTGTATAATAATATTATACAATGTATAATTAGTGTATAATGTATACGCACCAATTATATAACTATTGTACAATAATTATACACTAACTACACAATGTATAAATAATTTATTTTCTCTGTCTTTCATCTTCTTTTAATATTTATGTTGATTACATAAGTAACAAACTAAAATTCGAGACATTACAGTTTTGAAAACGAAACTCGTGTCTTAATGAAGAAAGTTGTGTTAATTTTGAATAATTTATTTTGGTTCAATAAATTATTCATTTATTGAACTTGTTTCCCAAATATTTTGATCTCTAATCTTGTTCGTGAAAATATCATTATGGAAAAATAATTGGGTTTTGATTTTTTGGAAAGGGAAAAGCAGAAAATTAAGAGGAGAAGAAAATTGGTTAGGAGTGAATTGAGATTGAGAGAAAATTAATATTGGTATGAAGAGATATATATTATCATATGTTAAGGGATATAGATATAAATAAGATTTGTATCTATCCTTACCCCTACAAATACGTAATTAAAATAAAAATTCTATAATTATTCAAACTATTAGTCTGGCTAATAAAAGTAAAATGTGTGGAAGATGATTATAATGGGGTTATCAAAATAAAATATGGTTATTTTGAGTTTAAAACTTATATGGGCTGCTATTTGAGTTAATTTTTCTTTTTTAATTGGCAGAATTCAGTGTTTACTTGCCAGCTGAGGCCAAATTTGGGTGTTTGTTTATGTATTAAACATTCGTTAGTTGTTATGTTGAAAATGAAGCAATGGTAGAAAGAGTAAAAGTTGAAGAAAAGAAAAGAAAAGAATTCTACTGAAAAAATGCAGTCCGATGCATTAGGCTCTAACTATGTGTGGGGTCCGATGCAATAAAGGGCTAGACCATGTCGGGTTTACTGTACATACAGTCTTACCTTGCATTTATGCGAGATTATGTTTTCAAAGTTTTGTAATTCCTAATAAAATAACATCTTACTAAGAATAACTAGAAATCATAAATTGATGTTTATGATCTTCAATATTTGATGACAATGTAGGCAGCTGCAACAGAGGGACAAGAAGCTAATGTTGTGACCGATTATGTTCTTAAGGTAACATTAGTTATGTCGAATAATTTCTCTATTATCTTGACAACGAAAAGGCAGAAGAAATTTAGTGACTAAGTTATATTTGAATGCTATGTGCAGATTTTGGGACTGGACATTTGTGCGGATACTATGGTGGGAGATGAAATGGTAAGGGGTATTTCAGGAGGACAAAAGAAGCGTGTGACAACAGGTGAAATGCTTGTTGGACCGTCAAAGGCACTTTTCATGGATGAAATCTCTACTGGATTGGATAGTTCCACTACTTATTCCATCGTGAACTCTCTAAGGCAAACTGTGCAAATCTTGAAGGGAACTGCTGTGATATCTCTCCTGCAGCCAGCGCCCGAGACCTATGATTTGTTTGATGACATTATTCTGTTATCAGATGGTTTAATTGTCTATCAGGGCCCTCGAGAAGATGTCATTGCCTTCTTTGAATCCATGGGTTTCAAATGCCCTGAAAGAAAAGGCGTGGCTGACTTTTTGCAAGAAGTATGTCTTATAATAAACTCCCGATTGTTATAGTTGTCAACACAAGCACTGATGCATTTTTGTCCTAATAGTGGAAACTCTAAACTTCTTGCAGGTGACATCGAAGAAGGATCAACAACAATATTGGGTGAGGAGGGATGAGCCTTACAGGTTTATCACGTCAAAAGAATTTGCTGAGGCATATCAAGCATTCCATGTTGGGAGGAAACTTGGGGACGATCTTGCAGCCTCGTATGACAAGAGCAAAAGTCATCCTGCTGCTCTGACAACTGAAAAGTACGGTATAGGGAAGAAACAGCTCTTCAACGTCTGCACTGAAAGGGAATTCTTGCTAATGAAGAGGAACTCGTTTGTTTACATCTTCAAGTTCTTTCAGGTGACTACTTAGTTATTAAAAAAATTAACTTTGTCAAGTCTCTGTCTCATCATATTTGCTTGCAAATACTAATGCCTCTCTTCATTTTGATCTATTTTCAGCTTTTAATTATGGGATTCATCACGATGACCATCTTTTTCCGAACTGAGATGAAACATGAAACTATGGATGATGGAGGAACATATGCTGGTGCTCTCTTTTTCGTGGTTGTTATGAATATGTTTAATGGAATGTCTGAGCTCGGGTTGATAATTTATAAACTTCCCGTCTTCTTCAAGCAAAGGGACCTTCTCTTTTTCCCTTCATGGGCTTATGCAATTCCCTCATGGATACTCAAAATCCCTGTAACATTAGCTGAAACTGCTCTCTGGGTGTTTCTCACTTACTATGTCATAGGATTTGATCCGCACCCTGCAAGGTACGTGAAGAAAAAGATGATGCAAAATAAAGGTCCGGTTACCTTCAACTATTTCCTTTTCCCCGTGATTACTAATCAGAATTTTGTTTTTGCAGATTGTTCAAACAGTTCTTGCTACTCATATTGGTAAGCCAGATGGCATCAGGGTTGTTTCGATTCCTTGGGGCAGTTGGCAGGACCCTTGGAGTTGCTAGTATAGTTGGATCTTTTGCTCTACTTTTACAATTTGCATTGGGTGGATTCGTTCTTTCACGAGGTATATTTGGTCATTTATATGTCTACAGTAGCTCTTGCTTTGCTTAAACCGACTAATGTTAAATTGTTAATCATCTACTTTGCCTAATGCTGCAGACAATGTGAAGAAATGGTGGATATGGGGTTACTGGACTTCACCTATGATGTATTCTGTGAATGCAGTCCTTGTGAACGAATTTGATGGAAAAAGGTGGAGACATGTAAGTTTCTCTATCTACTGCAGCGTGCAAATAATTAATTTCCTATATGAATGCTGAAGCTCATTGTAATCAAACCAGATTCCACCAAATGGAACTGAGCCACTTGGAGATGCTGTTATAAGAGCTCGAGGTTTCTTCCCAGATCCATCGTGGTACTGGATAGGCTTTGGCGCACTTATTGGATTCACAATCCTGTTTAACATCTTCTACAGTATTGCACTCGCTTACCTAAAACGTGAGTATCTCTCTAATTTCTCCATCTATATTTCCCCAAGGACAAAAAATATTAAGTGTTTAGTATGAATATCTACAGCATTTGGTAAGCCGCAAGCTATGATACCAGAAGACAGTGAAGAGGCCCAGTTAATTAGCACTGAGAAAGAAGACTCTAATAGTGAGGGTCAGAGTAAGAAAAAAGGAATGGTTCTTCCATTTGAACCGCATTGCATCACCTTTGATGAAGTTATATACTCTGTCAACATGCCTCAGGTGACTAACTAGCCGGGAATTGTTATTGATCGAATTAACAATGCTAATCTAATCCCCCATTCTCAACAAATATGTTACTAAATTTTCACGATACTTGCAGGAAATGAAAGATCAGGGTGCCACTGAAGATAGATTGGTACTTCTTAAGGGTGTAAGTGGAGCTTTCAGGCCCGGTGTTTTGACAGCTTTGATGGGAGTTAGTGGGGCTGGAAAAACAACATTGATGGATGTATTGGCCGGAAGAAAAACAGGAGGATATATTGAGGGTGACATCAGGATTTCGGGCTATCCTAAGAAGCAAGACACATTTGCACGTATATCTGGATACTGTGAGCAGAATGACATCCATTCACCTTATGTTACAGTTTATGAGTCATTAGTATACTCCGCTTGGCTGCGTTTGCCTCATACTGTTGACACAAAGAGCAGAAAGGTTGGTTCTTATGAAATTTTTTCTTCCATAACACGAATCTTGCCCAAAGATCAATTAAACACTGTAAAGAAGGTTGAATTCATGTAAAAAAATTCTATTTATTTATCCTTGTGCAGATGTTTGTTGAGGAAGTCATGGAACTTGTGGAGCTTGGACCATTAAGATCAGCCTTAGTTGGTTTGCCAGGGGTCAACGGTCTCTCAACTGAGCAACGCAAAAGGTTGACCATCGCAGTGGAGCTAGTGGCTAACCCTTCTATCATTTTCATGGATGAACCAACCTCAGGGCTAGATGCAAGGGCTGCTGCAATTGTTATGAGAACTGTTAGGAACACTGTTGACACAGGAAGAACCGTTGTTTGTACCATCCATCAGCCTAGTATCGACATTTTTGAAGCCTTTGATGAGGTGAATTTGATATTTTTGAACTCAATCAAGCTATTCAGTTTTTTTCCTAGAATTTTGTCATCGAATACTGATATAAACACCACTTTGCAGCTCTTTCTAATGAAACGAGGAGGACAAGAGATATATGTTGGTCCATTGGGTCGCCATTCTTGCCATTTGATCAAATACTTTGAGGTAAGTTGTCAAACTGAGAGAGCTTTCCTTTTTCGAGTTCATACGATCAAATACTAAGCTGAGTTTTCTTGTGTTCAGTCAATGCCTGGGGTAAGTAAAATAAAAGATGGCTACAATCCAGCAACTTGGATGTTAGAAGTCACAACCTCGGCTCAGGAAATGCTGTTTGGGGTTGATTTTACTGATTTATACAAGAAATCAGACCTTTACAAAAGGAACAAAGCATTGATTAGTGAACTGAGCGTGCCTCACCCTGGTACAAAAGATCTGCATTTCGATACTAAATACTCACAGACATTTTGGACTCAATGTATGGCTTGCCTTTGGAAGCAACACTGGTCGTACTGGCGTAATCCTGCTTATACGACAGTCAGATTTCTGTTTACAACCATGATTGCCTTGGTCTTCGGGTCAATGTTCTGGGATCTTGGTGGTAAAGTGTAAGTCCAAACCTACGAAGAGAAAAAGACAGTTACACAAAGTAGAAAATACCTTTAATTTCTTAATGTTGAAAGCCTATCTTTTTTTATTACAGGGATAAGAGCCAAGATCTATTTAACGCAATGGGATGCATGTATGCTACTGTTCTCTTCCTCGGTACACAAAATTCATCATCAGTACAGCCTGTTGTAGCCGTTGAACGTACAGTATTCTACCGAGAAAGAGCTGCTGGAATGTATTCTGCCATACCCTATGCCTTTGGACAGGTGAACATAGAGTTCAACTTCTTATAAGACAATCTCGAGTTAATTTCACATATGATCACTGAGCTTTACCCACTATAAATTATCGCATTAAAGTAACTTCATCTTATCCACAGTAAAATCCATGAAACTGTTCTATATCATATTAAAGTAACAAAACTTTACCGTCTATAAGAGTAAAGTCACAATGCTCGTGTTGCATCCCTCCATTTGTCGAAACTATGCTGGTTTTCCTTATAAGAAAAAGTTAAAGTCACGAAATATTATCCACTATTACAACGGGAAAGTCACCTAGATGGATAGTTTTTGTTATTATAGTAGAAAAAGTTTATTGACCATATGAGGAATTTTCTTGACAATTTTAGGTTAAAAGTCTAAATTACTTATAAAACTTTTTCTATCTTGCAGATTGTCATTGAAATCCCTTATATCTTTATGCAAGCTATTTTCTGTGGTACCATTATGTATGCTATGATTGGATTTGAATGGAAAGTCGAAAAGTTCTTGTGGTACATGTTCTTCCTGTTTTTCACCCTCTCGTACTTCACTTTCTACGGTATGATGACCGTTGCTGTTACCCCAAATGTAAGTGTTGCTCAAATTGTCGGCGCCTTCTTCTATGGAGTATGGAATCTTTTCTCAGGATTCATCGTTCCACGACCTGTAAGTTCTTGAAACACTTCCATTCTTTTTTACATCAAAACTGATTTAGAGAGCTCGTAAAATGACACGTTCTGTCTATTTTTTTTCGTTTTCATTAAAAAAAAAAACAGCGTATGGCCATATGGTGGAGATGGTACTACTGGTGTTGTCCTGTTGCTTGGACCTTATACGGTTTGATTGCATCACAATTTGGAGATCTCCAGAATAAACTTACTGATGATGAAACAGTGGAACAATTCTTGAGACGTTACTTCGGCTTCAAGCATGATTTTGTTCCTGTAGTTGCAGCCGTGGTTGTCGGATACACTGTTGTTTTTGGCTTCACATTTGCTTTCGCTATTAAGGCGTTCAACTTCCAAACGAGATAAAAAGACGTTATCTGCTGGAAGATGTATGAGGAAAGTTGAATAAGAGATTGATTAGTGGTGAAGGCAACGCGTGATCAAGCATTGTCTCCACTGCTCGTGAAATGGGGAAGACGCGGTCAGTATAAGGAATTTTTCTCGAGCTCGAGCACGGGCCAGAGATTGATTTTGAAACTACTGTATATAGATTTCCACTTGAACAAGTGTATGTTCTGTTATTATTCTTTATGAATTCCAAGTTTTCTTTTTGGTGTAAGAGCTAGTAAATTGTTAATGTTGAATTAGAATGCAGTGACCTTTTTTTCTATCTAAACACTTTAGCACACCGGGCTGTCCCTTTTTCTTAAACACTTTGAAAAACAATATTATTCAAATTAAGACAATTAGGCTAGGGATAATATATAAATAGACAATCAAATTGGGCCTCAGCTGGCAAGTAAACACTCCTACTCTGACTATGCACATCTAGACACCTCGACTTGTCTTCACTATGTCGGTTGAACACTCCAACTTACAAAATAATCATCTAGACACTTCCAAAATTTATGTTCACGTCAGCGTCCGGTGTACACGAGATATAGCTTGGGACGAGTTGGAGCGTTTAGTTGTCAGTTGAGACCAAGTTGATGTGTGTCGTGCATTCTCAAAGTTGGAGTGCTTACCTGCCAGCTAAGGCCAAGTTTGAATGTCTATTTATGTATTATGCCGTTAAGCTTAAGTTATTATGCCTCCATCAACTACCATATTCCAGTAGTTAGTTTTATTAACTATAAGAAATTGATAAAATGATTAATGTAAGAATTTGTGAAAATATTGCTTACTGGGGAAACTACATCTACTCATTGATACTATCTTTTTCTTTTCTCCAAATCATCTATTTCACAAGTCCACAATCAAGGATGCACTGGGATGAATAAGGTTTCTCCACCGTTAACTAAACAAGAAGTCTTTGGTAAAACCCAGAGAATGGAGAAAGTCCTGGTAGGAACGCTTCATGATAAATGGACTTCACACGATGCTAATCTTGGAGTACATGGGCCAGTAAATTTCGAATACCAGATGGTTAAAAGAAAGCTCATCTATTCCTTTTCTTTTCTATCCTTTTTTGAAAGGACACATATAAAGAAGAAATGATATAGAGAACCCCAATATTTATGAAACTTTCTGACATTTCATGTTTCACTTTACTAAAAAGGAATCATAAAAAGTTTCAAACTCAATAAGTCCATGTGTTTGGTTATATTTTTGCTGAGGATATTTGAAATAATATTTATACTTGAACGTACTTAAAATATAATTTTAAAAGTAAAAAGTGAGTTTTAAAAAATGTTATAAGTTATTTTCAAATTTTAGAATACAACTTCAAGTTAGATTGAAATTTTCATGATCAAATATTGATTTTCAAATAACGTAAAAAATTATTCCAAAAAAAGTAAGTAATGTTTACGGCCAAACGGGTACTAAGTGTTTTTGGAATTGAGTACTCAATTGGGCATACCTTCCTCCACATGAGTTGTTTGCCTGTATGTGTGTGTATCTAAGCCCATCTTATTACTTAGCATTTTCTCTTACATTTTTCAAATTTCTAGAGTAAATTAAAAAAGAGATTAATGTGAGAATGAAGACACCTAATTTGTGTTAATTAACATCAATTCTTCTATTTCTTTTGGAATAAAAGTGTACAAATGTGAGAATTATTATTATTTGGAAAGTTGAAGAGGTGTTTTTCCCCACTATTTTTCAAATATTTTAAATTATAATAACAATAATAATAAATTATTTCCATCTAGTAGATATCCTGGGCAGAGAAGTTCACAGGTTGGTTTGGGTCGAAATCAAAACCAAACCATAATGTACTTTTTTTCTTTCAAATTGAGTCTTCACTGAAAGTGGAGAAATGAAATCAAAATTGAAAGAGCCAACAACTGGATGATGTCGCCAAGTTGATGAACCCCCTTAAATTATAAATAATTTTTTTTATGAAAATATATATAAGATATTTAAAATTATTCATTAAAATAATGTATTATGTATATATAATTATAAAAATTATATGTATAATTTATCGGTTCGGTTATTTCTTCGGATTGTTTTTAACATAACCAAAATCAAATCAAATATCATCGATTTTTAAAAATATAAAACCAAATCAAACCAGACTCAAAGAAAAATAATTTTTCGATTTGGATTGATTTTTACCCAAACCGTGAACACCCCCTAATCCTGGGTTCTATTTATTTAGACTCCCCCGGACCGTTCTTACTTAAAATAAATAGTTGTCATTTTAAAAAATCAATGTATAATTTATCGTTTATTTTCATCTTTACTCTTACTCATAAATATGAAGAGATATTAATGTAGTCCAAAAGAGAGAACTATTAAACATTGAGGAGTAACAAATAATGACAGTTTAGTCAAATTACACTCGAGTTAGTGTTTTTCTTAAAGGACGTGTAAACAAAAAATATGACAAGTAAAGTAGTCCGGAGGAAGTATTACAACAACAACAACAACATACCCAGTGTATTCCCACAACGTGGAGTCTGGGGAGGGTAGAGTGTACGCAGTCTGTACCTCTACCTCAGAGGTGAGGTAGAGAGGTTGTTTCCGATCGACCCCCAACTCAAGACTGATCCGGAGGGAGTATTATAATATGAATTTCCTCTTGTTTCTTTTTTTTTTTTCCTTCTACTTATTTAGTTTTTCAAGAAAGGCTTTGGACACATTAGGTGTCTCATTAACTGGCTAATACTTAACCATTAAGACATACAAGTGTAACAAACAAACTTTTTTCAGTTTGCTTTATACAGACAGAATTGTAACACAAAACTTCAAACTCAAATTTTCCCCAATGGATTATTTTCAGTTGCTGCCGGAGGGTTGTGTATCTGATATTCTCTCCTTCACTTCCCCGAAGGATGCCGCGATTTCGTCGGCAGTTTCCCGGGGATTCAACTCCGCTGTTGAATCGGATGTTATTTGGGAAAAGTTTTTGCCAGATGATTACGAAGATGTTGTCTCGAGATATATCTCCATGCGGGTTTGCTCATCTAAAAAGGAGCTTTATTTTAGTCTCTGTGATTCCCCTGTTCTAATTGATGGAGGTAAAATGGTATGCATCCATTCCAATCTAACCTTTTTTTAGAACTTTGTTTTAGCTGTAAATGTATAATTTAGAGAGTATACTAAATTAATTAATTTGGTCAAATTAGTTTTTATGGTATCAAATGGGGCTTAAAACACAACCACAGGCAGAGAGACGGAGCCAGAATTTGGAGCTTTTATGGGGTCGGAAATTTAGGTTTTTTTGAGTTACTCGGTTCTAAATTAATAATTTGCTCGTATTAGATGAATTTCTTAAGACCAAGAAGCTTTTTTTTTTTTTGGCTTGTTAGTTAAGTATACCAAATTAATAATTTGGTCAAATTAGTTTTTATGGTATCAAATGGGGATTAAAACAAAACCACAAGCAGAGACGGAGCCAGAATTTGGAGCTTTTATGGGGTCGGAAATTTAGGTTTTTTTTTTTGAGTTTACTCGGTTCTAAATTAATAATGTGTTCATATTAGATGAATTTCTTAAGACAAATATAGGGTTTGAACTAAAACTATTGGATTCGTACATTCTAGCTCCGCCCCCCCTGATTGGCACTGGTGTGCCGGACGAATTTATTGGGTAAATTATGATGCACGTGAACCCATGGTCTCTCCAGAAAATTAGGTATCTTCTTGTACATATTATCTAAAAGTGGTATAATATTATTTGTTGGCACCCACGTTCCAAGAAGATTGAATGGTGCACTTTGTGGAATGTTGAATTGTTTTACCTAGAGGAGTACGGATCATTTCCCAATTATTGCATGTTTTTTCCTTTTTTTTTAATGGTGCACCCATGTTTTTCGAAATTCTAGATTCGCCTCTGCTGATGTGGTGTAATGGTAAAGTTCATGTACCTTTGACGCGAGGTCTCAAGTTCGAGTCTTAATCAGAGTTGATATCTAGGAATTGAGTCGCGCGTATTAGATAGGAAGCCCTAAAACCCATTATAACGTGCTTTCAGCAAAACAAATCTGAATTAATCGACCAATGGGTTACGGACACCATTATGACAATTATGGCACAAGTACCCCCTATACTATACCTCAAGTTGCTATGACACACATAAACTTTATGGAGGTCCTATTACCCCTTAAACTCATTTTTTTTGTATTTTTGTGCTCCTTTTTGTTGACGTGGCTGCCAAGCGGCAGAATATTTTTGTGCTCCTTTTGTGCTGACTTGGCAGCCATATCAGCACAAAAGGAGTACAAAAATACAAAAAAAAAGTTCAGGGGGGTAATAGAACCCCTGTAAAGTTAAGGTGTGTCATAGCAACTTCGATTATAGTCTGGGGGTACTTGTGCCTTATCTCTAAATAGTTTATCTGAGATTTTATTTTATTTTATTTTTCAAAACAGAGCTTTTCACTTGATAAGAAAACAGGGAAGAAATGTTATATGATATCAGCAAGAGAACTTGCTATTTCATGGGGAGTTGATACACCATGGTATTGGGAATGGATATCTCACCCGGACTCCAGGTTCTTATATTTTTCTCTCTTCATTTTCATGATTTTATTGGTCTATACTCTGCTAATAAAGAACGAGTTTAAGTTATATACACTGTCACTGTGAAGAGTTTTTTACGCAATTAGGCCACGCAGAGGATAACTAAAGTCTACAAGTAAGCTCATTAGAATGTGTAATAAAACAGGTTACCTACTACAATAGGTAAATGAGATTAATAGAAGACGCCCAATAGAGCATTCTGGATAGGCGTGCGTCCTCATAGAGCGAGGGGTAGAAAAGTTTAATAGAAGACATCCAATCTATGGTAGAAGAGAAGGTTCCCGCGGAACAATTATTTATTTTAGTTCAGGATTCTTCGTGTCTTCTTTTTTTCTTTGGGGGGGGGAGGGGGGATACTGACAGTATATATAGCTTAAATTCATTAAATGCAGATAATATTGAGACAATACATTTTGTTTTGCAGATTTTCTGAAGTGGCTCATCTGAAGGGTGTAAGTTGGCTAGATATACGAGGCACGATTGGAACACAAATGCTGTCAAAAAGAACCAAATATGTCGCTCATTTAGTGTTCAAATTGGTAGAGGGACATGAGGGACTAGAAATGGCTAATGCATATGTTAGATTTGTGAATCGTGTGAGCGACAAGGAGGCCGAGGAACAAGCTAGCATCGTGAGTCTAGTCGAAAAAAAAAGTTAAGAGATGCAAATGTAACGTGAAATGTCCACGAAAAAGAGTCGATGGATGGATGGAAATAGAATTGGGGGCTTTTTTCAACGATACAGGAGACGATGGAGATGTTGAAGCGCGATTGATGGAGATTACGCGGCTTCATGGAAAAGGTGGCCTTATTGTTCAAGGAATGGAGTTTAGACCAGAATGAAGAAAGATGTACAATGATCCTATCATAAATAGCTTATGTTGTTTTCTTGATATAAAAACAGTGATATTTTATGGCTGTTGGCTAACTTTACTTCAAGTTTGTAGAAACTACATTATTATATAAATAAACCTAGAAAAGTAAAATAAATGAGATTGTTTGGTCATACATGTTCTCGTTGATTTTAAGATGCACCGACTTATACATATGGAACCATGGTGAGTAAATGCGTTAAAAGGAATTGAGGTACGTAGACCTAAAATCACATGAAAGGAAGTTATTTCAAAACTTATACGTGTGAAACCATGGTTAGTAAATGCGTTAAAAAGAAACGAGGTACGTAGACCTAAAATCACATGGAAGGAAGTTATTTCAAAAGATCTATATGCTATTGGAATTGATGTTGAAATAGCTAAGAATAAATCGAGCACATAGTAAAAATAAAACAAATGAGATGGTTTAGTCATGTTCTGCATTGACCTCCAGATACTTAATGAGTTCGGTAGAATATTATTCACATTTAGTGTTTACACTAGATCGACTAATTATCATGGTTAAATCATATATTAATTAAGTATTTATTGCATGAAACCATAGTGAACGGAGGTGTTATAAGGAGACGAGGTGGACCTAAAATCACAGGAGAGTTGTTTCGATAGACCTACAATTTAATTTGTATGCAGACCTTGCAAAAAGTAAGGCACAATGGAAGAAAAAAATTAAACAAGCGATACTTTGGTCATACGCTTTCTGAGTCTTTTAGTCCAATCACACATTTATACGTCAAAATAGAGATCTTATTATACTTGTTATTTTTATTTTATATAATATTGGTCGCGATAGACTTAAGTAAAGTTTGAATAAGTTTTGACTCTTTTATTTAGTTAATCTAAAAATAAAGAAAAAATTGTATACTTATCTGTACTTATTACTATAACTCATGACAATTTAGATTTCGAAAATCTCTTCCCTTTTGATTATTTAATATATATAAAGCTTGAAACAAAAAATACTTTGGTTCTATTTCTTATTTATAAAATTAATTTTGTAAGAATTTTGACATGAATTTTTCTTAGTCCATTGCTCCCATGAATCATTTTGAAAGGTTACCCGAAGGCTGCATATCTGAAATAATTTCGAAACCAACTCTAGCAAATGTAGTAAGATCAACAATTATATCAAAAGGATTCAAATCTGCTGCTGAATCAGATGAAATTTGGAGAAGATTTTTGCCCTCAGACTATCAAGAAATAATCGATAGATCTGAGTTTCCTCCGATTTGCAACACCAAGAAGGAGCTTTTTTTTAGTCTCTGTGATTCTCCCATTCTCATTAATGGAGGCAGACTGGTAAAATCTCATTTTGATGCGGTTACCTTTTATGCTTTTATTTATGTTTTAGTGACGATGGTATCTGAGTCAGTTCACGTGAACCTAAATATTTATTAGGTACTTGCTACCTCTCACCAGAGGTAAATTCAAGTTTTATATATTATATTTTTAAGATTTTTAACATTGAAATTATTATATCTTTTAAAGTTTTTGGTTCATATATACTATCTGTTACATTTATCATGAATGTTTACACATAAATATATATTTCGCTGTATATTGAAGTATAAGATTCATATGAAAGTGGTATTAATACACTACATCTGCTTCTGCTTCTGCTTCAGCCTCTCACCAGCACAAGTACCAATCAATGGTGGAGTTAAAAATTCATATAAGAAAATTAAAAAATTACTAGGTGTCACTCCTAGGATTTAAACTCGTAATTAAAAATAATCTTTGAACACCCTCTGCTACTAAACTAGAACTTTTGATTCAACAGTTCATATATAATAATTATAAAATCATTTTTATCATATTTGAGTCGGTGTAATTTTGAGCAAAGGGGATTCAATCAAACTCTTTGACGTCCTTTAGTTCCACTTGTATACCAGGTAACTCAACAGCTCAAGCAGGTGGAAAGAAATGATCACTCAATGTTTTTATCTTTACTGAAATTTAAAATATAATCTCTTATAATTCTCAATCCAATTCATTTATCACTTGCTATATCTTTCTTGAGGTTCCCTTTTGTACTTTTTAATTTTTTCCATAGTCCATGCAACTAAAAAATCGATCGAATCATGTTTTATTCTGTTTCACTCTCCAAAGTTTAGTGTTATTTGAAAAATTGAACAATGTGCCTTTGGGTGGTTGATAGCTATCGTATAAATTGTATCATATTGTTATTTTTAATACAATATTTGTTTTGGTTGTTACTTAAATTTTGTTGTAACGTATCATTAAATTCATCATTATGTAACGAGCAATTTGGTGTGGCCATGTCACTATGGTAATTTTATTTTCTTGTCTTGACTTTGTTTATTACTTTATATCATATTTTATCCTTCCCCTACCTTTTTCCTATAATAACTCTACCCTATATGCTACTTTCTTTTAATTATAAGATTATAAGTTGTTCTTTAGATTGTTGATCCAAACATCATATCATCAAAAAGAATATAATGTTATACATTATGAAACTATATTTGTGTAACAACCATCCAAACAAGTGAGTTGAAAATGCTTGGGAATGAAAAAAAATAATAGGAAGCACTTTCTTAGATGTTTACGTAAATTTGGATTGATCGAATTATAAATACAATACTATACATTTTGATATTGTTTGATGTTTTTTTTTTCTCAGAGTTTTTTTCTTGATAAGCATAGTGGGAAAAAGTGTTTTATGATATCCCCGAGAGAGCTTATAATTTCGGGGAGAGATAATGCATATTTGTGCCAATGGAAGAAACACCGCAATTCCAGGTTTATCTCTTTTAATTTTCTTTAAATGTTTTATGACAATGCATTTGCTCTTTCTTTCATGAAAATCAATAATAAGTGTTGACATAAATGAACTGTGTATATTGAAGTAAAGTACATTTTTGCAGATTCTCAGAAGTGGCTTATTTATGGGGTATTCGTTGGTTTGACATCCGTGGCAATATTTCTAGGCAAAAGTTATCGAAGAGAACAACATACGTTGTGTATCTGGTGTTCAAATTTGAGCGAGATGCAATTGACACTCTTTTAATTGGTAATTCAGTTGTTAGATTTGTCAATCCTGAGCTGAAGAACGACGAGAAGTTGGTGTAATTAATGCTCAAAGACGAGCTGATGGATGGATGGAAATAGTAATGGGGAAGTTTTTCAATGATGCAGGGGAGGACGGAGATGTTGAAGCACAATTAATGCGGTGTTTTGGGATAGTGCTGCTTCTTTGTTCAAGGAGTAGAGTTTCGACCAGAATGAAGAAGACAAAATTCCTTTTGCTATGTTGTAGGACCCGTGTACATCCTCCAAGAATATACTAATTTTAAAGGATCTGTCACACACCTAACGACATTTTTTTTTGTTCAGCATTAACATGAAACTGGGGAGATCAGGTTCCCTGTATTGTATTTAATATTAGCTGAATGTTGGTTCAATTTGTACAAGTACATCTTAAGTATGAATTTGCACTTTTAGTTCAAGCAAACTGTTTTCGTCTTTTCTGATATGTTCTGTTTCTGTGTGAAACCATGGTGAGTAAATGCATTAAAAGGAAACGAGGTATGTAGACCAAAATTCACGTGGAAGGAAGTTATTTCAAAACTTATATGTGTGAAACCATGGTGAGTAAATGTATTTAAAGGAAACGAGGTACGTAGACCTGAAATCACGTGGAAGGAAGTTATTTCAAAAGATCTATATGCTATTGGAATCGATGTTGAAATAGCTAAGAATAAATTGAGGACATAGTAAAAGTAAAACAAATGAGATGGTTTGGTCATGTTCTGCATTGACCTCCAAATACGTACTTACTGAGTACGGTAGAGTCTTATTCAGATCTAATGTTACACCAAATCGACTAATTATTATGGTTAAATTATAAATTAATGAAGTATTTATTGTATGAAATGATAGTGAACGGAGGTATTGTAAGGAGACGAGGTAGACCTAAATTCACTGGGGAGTTGTCTTGATAGACCTACAATTCCATATGCAGACCTAGCGAAGAGTAAGGCACAATGGAAGAAAAAAAAAATAAGCATACTTTGGTCATACGCTTTCTAAGAGTCTTTTAGTCCAATCACACATTTGTACGTCAAAATAGAGAATTTTTCGTACTTGTTATTTTTATTTTATATAATATTGGTCGCGATAGACTTGACTGAAGTTTGACTCTTATATTTAGTAATTTACTAATAAAGAAAAAAATTGTATGCTTATCACTACTTATTACTATAACTCATGACAATATAGATTTCGAAAATCTCTTCCCTTTTAATTATTTAATCATATAAAGCTTGGAACAAAAAAATCTTTGATTCTATTTCTTAGTTATAAACTTTTGTAAGAATTTAAACATGAATTTTTCTAAGTCCATTACTCCAATGAATCATTTTGAAAGGCTACCCGAAGACTGCATATTTGAAATAATTTCAAAAACAACTCCAGCAGATGCAGTAAGATCTACAATTTTATCAAAAGGGTTTAAATCTGCTGCTGAATCAGATGAAATTTGGAGAAGATTTTTGCCCTCGGACTATCAGGAAATAAGCGATAGCTCTGAGCTTCCTCCGGTTTGCAACACCAAAAAGGAGCTCTTTTTTAGTCTATGTGATTCTCCCATTCTCATTGATGGAGGCACACTGGTAAAATCTCATTTTGATGTGGTTACCTTTTATGATTTTATTTATTTTTTATTAATGATGGTATCTGGTCCAGTTTGCGTGAACCTAAATTATTTATTAGGTACTTGCTACCTCTCACCAGAGGTGAATTCAAGATTTAAGCTTTATGGATTACATTTTTAAGGTTCTTAACATTGAAATCATTATATCATTTAGAGTTGTGGGTTCATATCTACTATCTGTTGCATTTATCATGATTTTTTACACATAAATTTATGTTCCGTTGTATATGGAAGTACAAGATTCATATGAAAGTGGTATTAATACTCTACATCTGATTCTATCTCTCACCAGCACAAGTACCTTTGGGTTGTTGATAGCCATCCTATTAATTGAATCATATTGTTATAATAAATACAATATTTATTTTGATTGTTATTTAAATTTTACTGTATCGTATCATTGAATTCATCATTATATAATGACCAGTTTGGTGTGGCCATGTCATAATGGTATTATTATTTTTCTTATTTTGACTTCTTTTTTTTTTTTTAATTTTCAAACTTGATCATTGATGATGGCAAGAATTACAGCTTTGAGTTTGGCATCCCAAACTTTTACATGATCAATGAATAGAAACTCTATAAAGGCTCTACTAACTAACACCAAAAAATGTCCAAGTTATTTTGGAGATTAACTGGACATGATATGCTATGCTAAAACTAAGGCGGGTCGTAGACAAGATTGGAAGGTTTCACTGGTTTTGTTCTAAAAGATGGGAACTCCCACCTATCCATGTTGGTAAGACCTCTGACTTGCTTAGGTAGAGGAAAAGGAGTTGAAGACATGAATTCCCTTGCAACTTTATATCTTATTTTATCCTTTCCCTTACATTTTTCCTATAATAAATCTACCGTGTATACTACTTTTCTTTATAAGATTATAAGTTTGTTCTTCATATTGTTGATATGTGACATAACATTGTATCATCAAAATAATATAATGTTAGACATTATGAAACTATATTTGTGTAACAACATCCAAACAAGTGAGTTGAAAATGCTCGGGAATAAATAAATAAATAAGAAGCACTTTCTCACATCTTACGTGGTGTGAATTTGGATTGATCGAATTATAAATACAATACTATATATTTTGATATTGTTTAATGTTTTTTTTCAGAGTTTTTTTCTTGATAAGCATAGTGGGAAAAAGTGTTTTATGATAGCGCCGAGAGAGCTTATTATTTCGGGGAGAGATAACGCATACTTGTTGTGTCAATGGAAGAAACACCCCAATTCCAGGTTTATATCTTTTCATGTATCCATCATTTCATCATTAACAATCCATGCATTCCTTGCCTTTTAAATGAACTGCATATATTGAGTAAAATACATTTTTTGCAGATTCTCCGAAGTGGCTTGTTTTGGGGGTTTTCGTTGGTTTGACATCCGTGGCAATATTTCTAGGCAAAAGTTGTCAAAGAGAACAACATACGCTGCGTATCTGGTGTTCAAAATTGCACGAGATGCAATTGACAGTCTTGTTATTGGTAGTTTTGTCAATCGTGAGGCTGAGGAACGACGAGAAGTTGGTCTGCTTAATGCTCAAAGAAGAGCTGATGGATGGATGGAAATAGTAATAGGGAAGTTTTTCAATGATGCAGGGGAGGACGGAGATGTTGAAGCTGGATTAATGCGGTATTTTGGGATAGGCCGCCTCTTAGTTCAAGGAATAGAGTTTCGACCAGAATGAAGAAGATAAAATTCTTTTTGCTATGTTGCAGGACCCGTGTAGTTTCTCCAAATATGTACTATTTTTGAAGAATCTGCCATATATCTGACGATATTTTTGTTTGATCAGCATTAACATTAAACAAGGGAGATTAGATTCTGTTTATTATATTGAATATTAGCTGAATGTTGGTTCAATTTGCACAAGTACATCTAAGTATGTAAAATTTGCACTTTTAGTTCAAGCAAACTATTTTCGTCTATTTTGACAGAAATTGAGCTTGGTTAGCATGTACTTTGGTTGGTTAGTGGACAATGGGGTTGGCAAAGAGGGAGGTGGATTCCAGAAGGGAAGCATATGGAACTTTTTCAGATTTCTGGATGAATTATAAGTAGTTTAAGGTATATGATTTAATAAAATCTTATTGAATGCTAAATAATTGCTATACAAAAGTAATTACTATGAAATAACTTTCAAAAACTTACGGCTTTGTAGTTTGCCATCCTCATTGTTATCCGTCATCAATTAGCATTAATGAAGAATTTAAATTAAATTTTGCTCATTAAGCATCTTATATAAATGAAAATCAAGAATGTGTAACCCTCACAATTGGACGAAATAAATTTATCATGTATGTAACAATTTACTTTTGCACGGCCTGTTTTACTTTCGTTTTGTTCTACATAGAAAACATTTTCATATTGTATTACTGTCTAATCTAATACAAATTTTGGGAGTTATCTTCACACAGTCTGTAGTATTAAGGTAAAGTCTATTTATTTCTTGATGTATTCCTTGTTTCTTGTGATATATTTGTTTGTTTCCTATGAAAAAATCGTATTTGTGCATAAAATAGTATTTTGATCAAATTCTATGATATGTTTTTCTGGTTGATTCTATTCTGTCAATGATCCGTTTATGTGGATGCAGACATAATGTTGTTGGTGCATTTTTTACCTTTATTTTGTTGCCAAGTAATTTGTCTAGTCATTGTTTAATTGCACCATTTTCAACAAGAGGAGAAATCACGCTTTACTGGAAATAAGATTTTTTTTCCTTCGTAGTTGAAACGGACTAATGTATTTACTCGTCTTATGTTAATATAGACATTAGTAGCTGGAAGTTTAACATAACTGCCCTTTTCTTGTAGCAGTGATATCAATCTAACATGAAATTGAACTTCAACCTCTTGGTGATTTGGTACATTTATATATTATCTTTAACGTCTTATGCACTGCAATTTCTAACCGATCCTTCTAAGTACACCTGAACAACTGTTTTCAATTTTGTAAGTCATGTCATGTAAGCTTAGGTTCGTTTTAAAATTTTAGATTTCTTTTTTAATTGTATTAAAAATCAAGTAATTTTATTAATTTTTCACTATTTATAAGCGCCAAATCTAACACACTTATATTTAGCTAATTTTATATAATATGGAACATGAATCTGTGATTCTTTTTCATATTTGCTTGTAAAGTGGTTTTTTTAGGATTATTTTTTGGACAGAAGGACGTACAAATAGAATGAAAGATTCTTTGGGAGTGTATCGTTCCAACAAAACCTAAACTTAGCACTTGTGTTCAAAACAAAATTAAGTATTTATTATATGAAACTATAATGAACGGAGGTATTATAAGGAGACGAGATTGCCCTAAAATTACAAGGGAGTTGTCTCGATAGACCAACAATTCCATATGCTGACCTAGCGAAAAGTAAGGCACAATGGAAGAAAACATAATTATATAAGCAATACTTTGGTCATACGCTTTCTAAGAGTTTTTTAGTCTAATCACACATTTATACTGTAAAATAGATCTTCTTGTACTTGTTATTTTTATTTTATATAATATTGTGTTGCGATAGACTTAACTGAAGTTTGAATAAGTTTGACTAGATCTTTTATTTAGTTAATCTACAAATAAAGAAAAAAATTGTATGCTTATCTGTACTTGTTACTATAACTCATGACAATATAGATTTCGAAAATCTTTCCCTTTTGATTATTTAATCGTATAAAGCTTGGAACAAAAAAAATTTGGTTCTATTTCTTAGTCATAATTTTTATAAGAATTTTGACATGAATTTTTCTAAGTCCATTGCTCCAATGAATCATTTTGAAAGGCTACCCGAAGGTTGCATGTCTGAAATAATTTCAAAAACAACTCCAGCAGATGCAGTAAGATCTATAATTTTATCAAAAGGGTTTAAATCTGCTGCTGAATCAGATGAAATTTGGAGAATATTTTTGCCCTCAGACTATCAAGAAATAATCGAGAGATCTGAGCTTCCTCCGGTTTGCAACACCAAAAAGGAGCTCTTTTTTAGTCTATGTGATTCTCCCATTCTCATTGATAGAGACAAACTGGTAAAATCTCATTTTGATGTGGTTACCTTTTATGCTTTTATTTATTTTTTAGTAACGATGGTATATGATCCAGTTTGCATGAACCTAAATTATTTATTAGGTACTTGCTATCTCTCACCAGAGGTGAATTCAAGATATAAGCTTTATGGATTACATTTTTAAGGTTTTTAACATTGAAATCATTATATCTTTTAAAGTTGTAGATTCATATCTACTACATGTTGCATTTATCATGAATTTTACACATAAATTCATGCTCCACTATATATGGAAGTACAAGATTCATATGAAAGTGGTATTAATACTCTGCATCTTCTTCTGCCGCTCACCAGCACAAGTACCAATCAATAGTCGAGTTAGAAATTCATATAAGGGAATTAAACTCGTAATCTAAAGCAATGTTTGAACACCCTATCCTACTAAACTAGAATTTTGGATTCAACGGTTCATATATAATAAAAAGAATTTGTTTTTTCCATATTTGAGTTGGTGTAATTTCGAGCAAAGGGGATTCAATCAAACTCCTTGACGTCCTTTAGCTCCTCATATACTAGGTAACTCTGCAGCTCAAGCAGAAAGAAATGATCACCCAGTATTTTTATCTTTACTGAAATCTAAAATCTAATTTCTTATAATTCTCAATCCAATTCATTTATCACTGCCTATATCTTTCTTGATGTTCTTTTTTGTACTTTTTGATTTTTTTTCGTAGTTAATGCAACTAAAAAGATCGAACTAATCATGTTTTATTCTGTTTCACTCTCCAAAGTTTAGGTTATTTGAAAAATTGAACAATGTGCCTTTGGGTGATTGATAGCTATCGCATTAATCGTATTTGTTATATCATATCATTAAATTCATCATTATGTAACGACCAATTTGGTGTGGCCATGTCATTAATTATGATATTTTTATTTTCTTGTCTGACTTTGTTTATTACTTTATATCCTATTTTATCCTTTACTCTACCTTTTTCTATAATAACTCTACCTTGTATGCTACTTTTCTTTATATGGTTATAAGTTTGTTCTTCAGATTGTTGATATGTGACATAATGTAACGACAAAATATAATAGAATCTATACAAACATTCTATCTTCAAAACTATTTAATGTTATACATTATGAAACTATATTTGTCTAACAACCATCCAAACAAGTGAGTTAAAAATGCTTGGGAATGAAAAAGCAATAGGAAGCACTTTCTCAGATCTTACATGATGTGAATTTGGATTGATCGGATTATAAATACAATACTATACATTTTTTATATTGTTTAATGTTTTTTTTTCTCAGAGCTTTTTTCTTGATAAGCATAGTGGGAAAAAGTGTTTTATGATAGCACCGCGAGAGCTTATAATTTCGGGGAGAAATAATGCAAACTTGTGGCAATGGAAGAAACACCACAATTCCAGGTTTATCTCTTTTCATTTTCTTAATTTGATTTACAAGTTCAAATTAAGAAGTCCACTGAATATGTATAAATATTGTTATCTTGAACTCATAAACTCAATATTCTGAATCCGCTATTGAATCATCGGCTTCACAAGAAAATGGATGTCAACCATGAGCATGTAGTGTGGCTCTTTAAGACTCCTTGTGAAGGTTTGCATTAGTAGATTTAAACTTGAGAGATTCAACTAGTACCAAATTTATTGTACTTTTGAAATTATGGTTTTAGACTTTAATATTTGTTAAATTCTCATAGTTTTGCACGTATGTTTTTCGTGTCAAAAAAATTGAATTCAATTGACCGCATTATACCAAAGCTCTGGGGACTCTCCAAAAATGTTGCCGCACCCGTGTCCAATCCTCTAAAAAATTGCACTATTTTTGAAGGATCCAACACACACCTATCAGCATTTTTGAAGAGGCCGAGCAACATAATCTTTCAGTATCGATTACAGAATGATCATTAAGCAAAAGATGAGAAAATTCATGAAAATCAATAATAACTGTTGACAAAATACATCTAAGATGTATCCATCTTTCATCATTAACAATATCCCTGCATTCCTAGCCTTTTAAATGAATTGCATATATTGAGTAAAGTTATACATTTTTGCAGATTCTCAGAAGTGGCTTATTTCCGGGGTTCTCGTTGGTTTGACATCTGTGGAAATATTGCTAGGCAAAAGTTGTCAAAGAGAACAACATACACTGTGTATCTGGTGTTCAAATTAATGGTAGATGCATTTGATGGTCTTCTAATTGGTAATGCACTTGTTAGTTTTGTCAATCGTGAGGCTGAGGAACGACAAGAAGTCAGTAGAATCGGTCTGCTTAATGCTCGAAGAAGAGTTGATGAGTGGATGGAAATAGAAATGGGGAAGTTTTTCAATGATGCAGGGGACGATGGAGATGTTGAAGCTCGATTAGTGGAGAGTTTTGGGATAGGAAGCCTCTTAGTTCAAGGAATAGAGTTTCGACCAGAATGAAAGAAGACAAAATTCCTTTTGCTATGTTGCAGGACCCATGTAGATCCTTAAAAAATGTACTACTTTGAATAGTGATGAATGTTGGTTCAATTTGTACAAGTACACATCATTTGGCTAGAGGAAAAAATTTATGTATATTTCCTTGGGCACATTATAATATTCATTATAGGAATGCAAAATAGTCCCTTAAGTTTGGTCTCAAATTTAAAATTCTCTTGTCTATATATTGGTGCACTAATAGTCTCGTGTAAAAATTTGCACTTTTAGTTCAAGCAAACTATTTCCGTCTATTTTGACAGAAGTTAAGCTAGGTCAGCATGTACTTTGGTTGGTTAATTAGTGGACAATGAGGGAGGTGGAGGCGCTCTTGTTTGAATTCTGAATTTGAAGTTTATGGGTTCCTACAATGACCTCAAGTTAATATATAATTATGATCGGGTTATAGATATGTATGCAAGACATGGGCCAGTCTCAAATAATTGGGCCTCAACAAACAAAGACTATCATGTTTCTGTAGGATTGCGCCTATTTCGGGATGGTGTTTAATTTTTGTCCCTCAAATAAGTGATCTTTAATTTTTGCTCCTACTGCTCATTAATGAAAATTTGTGACCCAAAGTATTCTTAACTATGGCTTAATTTCGCAAGGCAAACCTTTTAAGAGAATGTTTGCCCCAGGGCATAAGTTCAATACGATCCAATTCCTTTTTACTTTCCTTTTTTGGCAACTTTTTAATTTTACCTTTTTGGCAACTTTCTATTTTTAACTTTTCCTATGACATGTTTAAGACCATAAGATAAAATATATTTCAGTACATTTTACATATCTTTAATTTAAAACTACAAGATTAAAAAATACTCTTAACTTTCTTAAGCTTTGTGCCAATACAAGAGCAGACAAACAAATTGAAACGGGGGGAGTATATATGAATTTCTTCCTATTTCCTTTTATTTTAGTCTTTTGAGAAAGTTTTTTGGATAGGTGTCTCATCGACTAGCAAAATACTTAGGAAAAATTAGACAAAATATCCATTGTGTTAAATTTTTTACACATAAAAAGCCCACTTATCATTTACTACCTAAAATGACCATTCGATCAAAGTTCCTACCTAAAATGGTCATTCGGCCAGCATAATTACCATTAAAATGTCCATTCGGCCTTTGTTATTGCACTTGAAGTGCATATTGCTTCTTTTCTCTTTGTTTATCTTTCTTTCTTTCTCACCTTCCATAATTTTCTCTTGCTTCAAGGTATAAGTATTGTATAAATAGTGTATATAGATGTATACATATCTCTGATACATAGCTATACATTATATATACATGATTTATACACGATCGATACATTACATATACTTTGTATATACATGCGGCTATTTTTTTTTACAGTGGTACATTTTCATAAAAAAAAACCAATACTTAACCGTTAAGACGCATGAAGTGTAAAACTCTCGAACAAACTTTTTAGTTTGCTTTATATAGAGACTTCACAAAGTGAGGAAAACTCAAATTCAATTTTCCAATGGACCATTTCAGACATTTTATTGTAGCTGTAAATTGTAAAGTATGAAGCTTTTTTTTTGGCTCGTTAGTTGAGTATATGAATAATATATCAAAAATCTACTTTTATGGTATCGAATATATGCAGAGTCGGAGTCGGAGTTGGATTTGAAGTTTATGAGTTCAGGATTTTTGTGTTTTTGAGTTACTCGATTCTAAATTAATAATTTTGTACATATTAGATGATATTCTTAAGACAAATATAGTGTTTGAACCAAAACTATTGGGTTCCATTTTCTAGCTTGGCCCTTGACGGCTAGTGTGGTATAATGGTAAAGTTCATGTACATTTAACCTGAAGTCTCGAGATCGAGTCTTAATTAGAGTTGGGATCTTCAGAGTTGAAATGTAGGAATCGAGTCGTGTTCGATAGGAAGCACTAAAATCCACTATAATGTCATCATTATGACAATTATTAAAATTAAAATGAATTTTTTTTTCAGAATGGACTAAAAGTAAAAGAGTGTGAATATATTATAATGGGATATTACTTTTATGAGTACAAGAAATTTCAGCTAATTGTCTGATGTGCTCTGTATCTGAGATTTTATTTTATATTTCGAAACAGAGCTTTTCACTTGATAAGAAAACAGGGAAGAAATGTTATATATTTGAAGCGCGATTGATATATTTGAAGCGCGATTGATGGAGATTACGCGGCTTCATGGAAAAGGTGGCCTTATTGTTCAAGGAATGGAGTTTAGACCAGAATGAAGAAGAGATTATTGTACAATTACTATTTTATAGTTGTTGGCTAACTTTACTTCAAGAATGTTGAAATGTTTCAAAAATTTTCCTTGGTCTGTATTGTATATACCTACTGAGTTCGGTAAAAACTTATTCATATTCGATGTTTACACCAAATCATACTAATTTATCATGGTTTAATCATAAATTAATTAAGCTTTTACCGTATGAAACCATAGTGAATGAAGGTGTTAAAAAGAGACGAGGTAGACCTAAAATCACAAGGGAGTTGTCTCAAAAGAAAAATCTATATAAGTGATACCAGTTATTTGAGACTTAAGGTTACATTTCGATCATGTCAATACATTTACTTAGGTCCAATGCTTTGTCTTTTAGTCCAATCACACATTTATACGCCAAAATAGAGATCATATCGTACTTGATATTTTTATTTTATTTAATATTGGTCGCGATAGACTTGACTAAAGTTTGAATAAGCTTGACTCTTTTATTTAGTTAATGTACAAATTAAAAAAGAACAGTGTATGCTTATCTGTATTTATTTCTATAATTGACAATATAGATTTCTAAGATCTCTTCTCTTTTGACTATTTAATCATATATATAAAGCTTGAAACAAAAATAACTTTGGTTCTATTTCTTTGTTATAAAACTTCTAAAAGAATTTTGACATGAATTTTTCTGAGTCCCTTGCTCCAATGAATTATTTTGAAGAGTTGCCAGAAGGCTGCATTTTCGAAATAATTTCAAAGACAACTCCAGTAGATGCCGTAAGATCAACAATTTTATCAAAAAGATTCAAATTTGCTGCCGAATCAGATGAAATTTGGGGGAGACTTTTGCCCTCTGATTATCTAGAAATAATTAATCGATCTGAGTTTCCTCCTGTTTACAACACCAAAAATGAGCTCTTTTTTAGTCTATGTGATACTCCCATTCTCCTTGATGGAGGCAAACTGGTAAAATCCCATTTTGATTTGGTTAATTTTTATTGATTTTTTGTTTTGTAATGATGGTGTCTGAGTCAGTTTGCGTGCACGTACCTAAATTATTTATCAGGTACCTACTACTTCTCACCAGAGGTGAATTCAGAATTTGAGCTTTATGAATTCAATTTTTAAAGTTCTTAACATTGAAACTATTATGTTTCTTAAAGTTGTGAGTTTGTATCTACTATTTGTTACATTTGTCATCAATTTTTCCGCATAAATTTACGTTCTGCTATGAAAGTACTAGGTTCAGATGAATCTGATATTAATACTCTACATATGTTTCTGCCTCTCAAACCCCACAAATACCAAGCAATGGCGGAGTTAGAAATTCATATAAGGAGATAAAAAAAATGACTAAAGCAATTTTTGAACCCTCTCTTCTACTAAATTAGAGTTTCTTCCTAATGTTAAGCGGATTCAACAGATCATATATAACTAAAAAATTGTTTTTACCCTCTTTATGTCGGTGTAATTTGGAGCAAGGTGATTTAATTGAACTCCTTGCCTTCCTTAATTAGCTCTGCTCCTGATATTAGGTAACTCTGATAGATAAAGTAGGTGGACGGAAATGATCACCTAGTATTTTTTTTATCTTCACTAAAATTTAAAATCTAATCTCTGATGATTATCGATCCAATTCATTGATCGTGGGGCTTATATCTTAATTACTTTATGTTTTTCTTTTTATACTTTTTGAATTTTTTTTTCGGGGAGGGAGGAAATACGGAGTGCCAATTTTATTCTGTTTCACTCTCCAAAGTTTAGGTTATTTGAAAAATTGAGCAATGTGCCCTTTGGGTGGTTGTTATCTATTGTATTGTATTGTTATTTTAAATATAATGTTTGTTTTTGTTGTTACTTGAATTTTATTATATCGTACCATTAAATCCAAATATTGTATCATCATACAATACATTATGAAACTATATTTGTAACAACCATCCAAACAAGTGAGTTGAAAATACTTGGGAATGAAAATGTAATAGGAAGAACACTCTCGGATCTTACTGGTGTGAACTTGGATTAATCAGATTATAAATACAATACGACACATTTTGAATATTGCTTAAAAGTTTTTTTTTTCTCAGAGCTTTTTTCTCGATAAGCATAGTGGGAAGAAGTGTTTTATGATAGCACCAAGAGAGCTTATAATTTCAATGGGTGACAACGATCACGTTTGGCATTGGGGGGAACAACCTAATTCCAGGTTTATCTCTTTTCGTTTTCTTAATTTGATCTACAACTTCATTGCTCTATCGTATAAATGCTTTATATGCAATGCATTTGCTCTTTATTTCTCTCTTTTTGCCCATTTATTTCAAAGATTGTATAGTTATTTGTGTGGTTATTATAAAGATTGTTTCTTCGTTTGTATTGATAAAATTAAGGGAATGCATATTTATTAGAGTTTATGTCATGTACACTGAGAGTATAAAGAATAACGTGCACTATCAGGTTAAGTTAACCTATCACAATATGTAATTTTTCATATCAAGTCTGATATGGTAACCTATAAAATAGATTAAGAACCTACTTTAACAAGTTAAATTACCGTAGAGTAGTTGTAGATTCAACAAGAGAGATTAACCGAAAAAGACTAGTCTATTAGGTGGTAGAGCCCACTCAAGCCTATAAACTCCTAATATTTTTATTTTCAATCAATGAGGGTCAATAAGATGGTAAAGATTCCTCTACAGTTAAGAAAAGTTTGTTCGCGCCCTTGAAAGAAGTCTCCTTTAATAGGAAGATCTTAACTCCCCCCAACCATAGTGGTCTTTGTACGGCGCGAACTCGGATAGTGCGCAGGTTCTGTCAATGTTTTGATCGTAAAAAGAAAAATCTTCTATAACAAGTTAAATTGAATAGATAATACTATTTATAACTCGATCTTTTAAAGGATTAATATTTTTTTTAGTTCAACCATCCGGTAACCAAAGCCAACTAATCCAAATTCGCATCTGGTAGACCTGCTAAGGAAATAAGGCCCAACATATCATCAAAAATAAATTTATAAAAATTATCATTACATATGTTTCTTTCAATACTTTTGCAGATTTTCGGAAGGGGTATATCTTCGCAATGTACGTTTATTGGATATTCGTGGAAGAATAGGAACAGAAATGTTGTCACCGAAGACAGATTATGCTGCTTATTTGGTGTTCAAATTGACACGTAGGTCCTACGGACTTGAATCTGCTAATTCAATTATTAGGTTTGCTAATTACGAGAGTGAAACTGAGACGGAAAAACAAGCCAACACTCTGCAACTAGCAACATTGCCCATAATGAGAGGAGATGGATGGATGGAAGCAGAATTGGGATATTTTAATAGCAAGGAAGGTAGTGATGGTCCTGTTGAAGCAAGATTGATCGAGATTAAACGTCTTGTTGACAAAGGTGGCCTCATTGTTGAAGGAATTGAGTTTCGTCCCAAAATAATTGAATACAAGTCGTCAGAGGCGGATCTGAGTTTTTAAGTTTTACGGGTTCTGAACTATAATTCTTTTTGCTTTCTGGCTTTGAGATACATTTTTATACTTATTAACTGAATTTCTGAATATAAATGCAGAATTTGAGCCAAAGTTGTTGGGTTCTACCAAAGCCATAACTCTATTATGGCTTTGAAGTGTGCTCAAATTGGCTTTCACATTATGATCATTAGAAAAAACTCTAGACTTTAATATATTAGTGATTTATGTTGCTCTTATTTCCAGAGTTAGCATTACGAGGTGAGCACGTCCCCAATAATATCTGTATTACGAGGATTCATACTGTGACCCCTTCTTTATTCGAGCTTGAAACTAGCAAGTCAAGATAAGGATTATGAAAAAGTACGATCTGAATGGATATATAATGTTTAGAGCGCATAAATTTTATACTTGTGAGATAAACCCATTATGACAAAAAAAATATACATATGTATTTACTTGTAAATATCGGTGTTTATATCAAATCAACTATTATAGGTATTTCTTATGGCACACTGTTTTAAACTTCCAACTGGAACATCTAAATGATAAAACAAATAACATACTTTAAGTCAATCATACCAATTTGCCTCGATCAAGAAGAATCAGAGAGTTACAGAGGCTGAACTAAAGTTGTTCTTGGAAGGAAAAATCATTAGAGAGCCTGATCTAGTAATCAGATGGCAAAAATGTCTCCCAGACAACATCGGATTCTGCTGCAGACATGAATGTTTGCGAGACAGCTGAAGATCTAGCTGCATCTTTCAGCGATGTTAAGGAGAGAATTTCCGATATGCAACCTTCAGGAAGAAACCAGAAACAGTCCATCGGAAAAATTCAATAGATTAATGTTGCTGAATTTCTGTACTGTTTATATTGAAATAAAATAAAGTTATAATACATAAATGTGTCATTTAACTTGGTCTCAACTGGCATCTATGGACGGATAGTTCCACCACTTATTCTCCATTTGTCGCAGCTTCAACATGAAATCTCTACTGGATTGGATAGTTCCACCACTTATTCCATCGTGAACTCTCTAAGGCAAACTGGGAAAATCTTGAAGGGAACTGTTGTGATATCTCTCTTGCAGCCAGCGCCCGAGACCTATGATTTGTTTAATGACATTATTCTGTTATCAGATGGTCTAGTTGTCTATCAGGGCCCTCGAGAAGATGTCATTGCCTTCTTTGAATCCATGGGTTTCAAATGCCCTGAAAGAAGAGGTGTGGCCGACTTTTTGCAAGAAGTATGTTGGCAGGATATAATAGTAAACCAGATGGCATCACTCATCAGGGTTGTTTCGATTCATCGCAGCAGTTGGCAGGAGACCCTTTGAGTTGCTAGTATAGTTGGATCTTTTGCTCTGCTTTTACAATTTGCATTGGGAGGATTCGTTCTTTCACGAGGTATATTTGGTCATTTATATGCCTGTAGCAGCTCTTGCTTCGGTTAAACCGATTAATGCTCTTTCACGAGGTTAAATTATTAATTATCTACTTGGCCTAATGCTGCAGACGATGTGAAGAAATGGTGGATATGGGTTTATCGGACTTCACCAATGGTGTATTCTGTGAATGCAATCTAGTGAATGAATTTGATGGGAAAAGGTGGAAACATATAAGTTTCTCTATCTACTTGGAGCTGCTGTTGTAAGAGGTCGAGGTTTCTTCCCAGATGCATCGTGGTACTGGAAGGCTTTGGCGCACTTATTGGATTCACAATACTGTTTAGTATCTACTACAGCATTGCACTCGCTTACCTAAAAAATTTCAAGGAGTAGAGTTTCGACCAGAATGAAGAAGACAAAATTCCTGTGCTACGCCAGGACACTGAGTGTCTCTCTCTTTTGGACTATGTTGCAGGACCAGTGTCAGATCCTCCAAAAATGTACTACTTTTGAAGGATATGTCACACACCTGGAGACATTAAATATTAGGTGAATTTTGGTTCAAAATTTTCTCTTATTTATACATTGGTGCACTAATAGTCTTCATTTTATTTCTATATAAACAGTACATAAATTCAGCAACTTTAATGTATTGATTTTTTTCCGATGGATTATTTTCGATTTCTGCCTGAAGGTTGCATATCAGAAATTCTCTCCTTAACATCGCCAAAAGATGCAGCTAGGTCTTCAGCTGTCTCGCAAACATTCATGTCTGCGGCAGAATCCGACGTCGTCTGGGAGACATTTTTGCCATCTGATTACCAACAAATTGTTTCCAGATCAGGGTCTCTAATGGTTTTTCCTTCCAAGAAACAACTTTACTTCAGCCTCTGTAACTCTCCGATTCTTCTTGATGGAGGCAAATTGGTATGATTTCTTAGTTTTCCCCTCCTTTTTGTGTTTGATTTGTTTTTCATGAAGAGTTTGGTTTTTATAAAATCTGATTTAGTAGTAAGATCGCAACATCATGAGCTCGAACACTATGCCACCTGTGGCGGAGCCACTTTTATCCGAGGGGTGTCAATTGATACCATTTTGCTAGAAAATTACACTATGTAGATAGATAAAAAAGAATTATGTATATATACTATCTTTTTCGATTGTTTATTTCTATATATTTTGAATCCTATATGTGAAAATCCTAGCTCCGTTCACTGGATATCAGAAGGACCACGATCTTCATTCAGTGATGACTGAGAGATCATATGTGTTGG
This sequence comes from Jaltomata sinuosa, assembly GCA_003996215.1. Classification (NCBI taxonomy): domain Eukaryota; kingdom Viridiplantae; phylum Streptophyta; class Magnoliopsida; order Solanales; family Solanaceae; genus Jaltomata; species Jaltomata sinuosa. Next base: position 170,084 of record QJPP01000623.1, on the reverse strand, counting down.
AAAGGAAAAGAAAATCTAAAGGAGAAAGTGAACAGAAAATAGAGCAAAAGAGAAGAAAAGCTACTACACTTCTTTTGTATTTCTGATACTTCTTGAGACCAACGAGAACTGCCAATAAATAGGCTTGCAGTGAAACTTGAAATACTAAAATCTAGGTCCACTAATTAGCTACTTATCTGTCACAGTATCTAAACTATCTTAAATAAAGGGAACTAACTAACAACTCCTGAAGACTGGGTCAAATATTTTTAAATCATTTCTCAACAAAATGTGTGTCATTTCCTTCTTAAGTTTTATTTTAGTTGTAAATGCGTTGCTTTCGTGAATACAAGAATATTCGACTATTTGTCAATGAAAAAGGGTCCTACGGTCTATGATTGTGTAGTATGTACGGTTGGAACAGTGGAGGTCATGTCACGTAGGAAGGGTCTGCACCAGATAAGAACAGGCCAATGAATGGTCTGTCACATTCATAAGGGTTGTAAGGTGGTCTGGGTCAAGGCCACCTTTCAGGTAGCTAGTCATGTCAAATGAGCGCGGTTGGCCCGTTGTGATTCCAATCGGACATAGTAGGTGGTCTATGGCCTTTTTCGGCCTTTTTGGTTTGTTTTTAAATCCTAATGTTTTGTGTTTATGATTTGATCTGTCAAGTAGAGTTTTTCGCTGGATAAGAAGACGGGGAAGAAATGTTTTATGGTTGCAGCACGAGAACTTGGTGATATATCGGGTGGTACACCAAAGTATTGGGAATGGTTGTCTCACCCGGACTCCAGGTTTTATATTTTTGCGGGTCCTTTCCATGTACTCTAAATTTTGAAAGAAATTACTTTATTAAATATAATTACTGAGAAAGTGTAAATTTTTTGTAGATTCTCTGAAGTGACTATACTTACTCGGATCTGTAGGCTTGATATCCGAGGCAAAATTGAAACTCGAATGTTGTCGAAAAGAACCACTTATTTTGCTTATCTAGTGTTCAAATGGGGAGATGGATTAATTAGTGGCTTTGGAAAAGCTAAGGCAGTTGTTAGATTTGTTGATTCTGAGAGTGACCATGAATTGGAGCAACGAGCTGAAGTTGTCCGTTTTTCAGGAAGAGGAACGCTACCCTTGAGAAGAGGTGATGGATGGATGGAATTAAAAATGGGGAAAATTTTCAACGATACAGGAGAAGATGGAGATGTTGAAGCGCGATTGATGGAGATTAGGGATCTCGGTTTGAAACGCGGACTCCTTGTTCAAGGAATTGAGTTTCGTCCAGAATGAATAAGAGAATGATCCTCCTCTTACTGTGCCTTTTGTTTTGGTCTCATTTGTATTGATTCAATACTTCTTAATATGGTCCTTCTCGAGGAACGTATCGAGAGAGAATTGCATTTGGTTAGATAATGTGTCGTTTGTAAGCAAGGATTATCAAATATTTAAAAGATTTGCTAGACTAGCAACTATTTCTGCCAGCTTCTGCTGCCATTGTAATTGTTCTATATGATGCTCTAAATTTATTTATCTAGTCAAATTTACGAAATCACATGTTTCTGTTGACGGAGGTTGAGCTTGGTCAGCATGTACTTTGGTTGGTTAGTGGACAATGGAGTTGGCAAAGAGGGAGGTGGAGCTCTTGTTTTGCCTAGCTGAGGCGGATATGCAGATTTAAAGTTTATGAGTTCCTGTGAACTCGCATATTATTCTCTAGATCCACCGCCCCTGTGCTGGGGCTCTTTTTATAAACAACTCACTGATATATTCAGGAAAATTAGTTTGATCTCGAGCTAAAAGTGCACCAGTCTTACATACTTGAAGGATCATTAGTGTACCAAATATATGTATATCTGGTGCAGCTATTAGGACTATTTTAGACCTTTTATCGTATTAATTGTGACTAATAAGAGTTTCCATTTATTATTTCTTTAATTTGATTTAAACATACTCTATTGCCAATTTCTTAGTTGCTAAGAAGAGTTTTTTTTTTCAATTGCGGGTAGGGGAAAGGGAAATGGGAGGGGATTACAAGGTGGGGAATCGAACCCTCACCGACACGGTGAAAGTCTAGGTAGTCAACCAACCGAGCTACTAAGATTCTCCGCTAAAAAAACATTTAAATTTTTGGTTTCTTGTCTTGGAAAGACATTTGTTGACTACTTGGCTTTGGTTATCCATCAAAGAAGTTTCAAAATCCTGTGGTCTTTTATTTTATTTCCGTCTGTGATTTGATCTGTCAAATAGAGTTTTTCGCTGGATAAGAAGACGGGGAAAAAATGTTTTATGGTCGCAGCACGAGAACTTGGTATTATGTGGGGTGGTACACCAGAGTATTGGGAATGGTTGCCTCACCCAGACTCCAGGTTTTATATTTTTGCGGTTCCTTTCCATGTACTCTTAACTTTTGAAAGAAATTACTTTATTAAATATAATTACTAAGAAAGTGTAAAATTTTTGTAGATTCTCTGAAGTGGCTAAACTTAATCGGGTCATTTGGCTTCATATCCGAGGCAAAATTGAAACTCGAATGCTGTCGAAAAGAACCAAATATTTTGCTTATCTAGTGTTCAAATTGGAAGATGGATTTTATGGCCTCGGAGATGCTAAGGCATTTGTTAGATTTGTTGATTCTGGGAGCGACAATGACGGGGGACAACGAGCTGAAATTGTTAGTTTTTCAGGAGAAGGACCTAGAATGACGCTACCCTTGAGAAGAGGTAATGGATGGATGGAATTAAAAATGGGATATATTTTCAACGATACAGGAGAAGACGGAGATGTTGAAGTGCGATTGATGGAGAATAGGCATTTCGGTCAGAAACGCGGTCTCATTATTCAAGGAATGGAGTTTCGTCCTGATTGAAGAAGAGATGGATCTTGCTCTTACTATGCCTTTTGTTTTGGTCTCATTTGTATTGATTCAAATACTTCATTGTATGGCCCTTCTCGAGGAACATATCGAGAGTGAACTATATTTTGTTAGATAATTGTTCTATATAATGCTCTAAATTTATTTATCTAGTCAAATTTACGAAATCACATGTTTATGTTGACAGAAGCTGAGGCGGATATCCGGATTTAAAGTTTATAGGTTCCTGTGAACTCGCATATTATTCTCTGGATCAGCCGCCCCTGTGCCGGGGCTCTTTTTTATAAACAACTCACTGATATATTTAGGAAAATTAGTTTGATCTCGAGCTAAAAGTGCACCAATTTTACATACTTGAAGGATCATTAGTGTACCAAAGTATATTGTATAAAGGACAATTTCGAATCGAAGGCCAAACTTAAGGAACTATTTTGGACCTTTTCTCATATTGATTCCGTTTTTTATTTCTTTAATTTGATTTATACATACTCTGTATTGTCAATTTCTTAGTTGCTAAGTACGTTTGAATATTTAGTTTCTGAGAAACTTATCAGAAGTTTCTTGGAAAGACTTTGGTTGACTAATTCACTTGTAGTCTTTATTTGTTTCTCTATATAATCAATACAAAAATTCAGCAACTTTAACCCATTGATTTTTCTGATGGACTGTTTCCGATGGATGCCGGAAGTTTGCATATCGGAAATTCTCTCCTTAACATCGCCGAAAGATGCTGCTCGGTGTTCAGCTGTCTCGCAAACATTCATGTCTGCAGCAGAATCTGACGTTGTTTGGGAGTCATTTTTGCCCTCTGATTACGAAGATATTTTCTCTAGATCAGACTCTCTAATGGTTTTTCCTTCCAAGAAACAACTTTACTTCAGCCTCTGCAACTCTCCGATTCTTCTTGACGGAGGCAAAATGGTATGATTTCCTTGATACCCTGTTGCTGAAAATTTACACTGTGTAGATAGGTAAAGAAATTATGTATATATATATACGTATATGTGTCGAATTTTCTTGACTTTTTCGTCTGTTTACTTTTTTATATTTTGAATTCTCTTAGTAAAAGTTCTAGCTCCATCCACTAGATATCAGAAGGAACACGTCTGGATTCAGGCCGCCTTTCACGTAGCTAGTCATGTCAAGTGAGTAGGGTTGGCCCGTTGTGATCCCAATCGGATCCACTAAGAATAGGGCAGTTACTACCCTTACCCGGGGCCATTGAGTGGTGTAGGACCTTTTCGGCTTTTTGGGTTTGTTTTTAAATGAGTGAAGGGTCAAAAACACACCTAAACTAAGTATCCCGATTTTTGAATTTCATACTTGAACTATCAGTTGTGTGACTTTCTACTTGAACAATCACCAATTATTTATCAAAACATATTTCAAGTATCAATTGTTCACGTTTCCTACTTGATACTTTTGTGTCTGTTATTTGATCTGTCAATAGAGTTTTTCGCTGGATAAGAAGACGGGGAAGAAATATTTTATGGTCGCAGCACGAGAACTTGATATTAAATGGATTCATGCACCAGCGTTTTGGGAATGGTTATCTCACCCAGACTCTAGGTTTTATATTTTTCGCGGTTCCTTTCCTATGTATTATTAATTTTGAAAGAAATTACTTTATTAAATTTATTTATTAAGAAAGTGTTAAATTTTTTGTAGATTCTCTGAAGTGGCTAAACTTAATCAGATCTTTTGGCTTGATATCCGAGGCAAAATTGAAACTCAAATTTTGTCGAAAAGAACCAAATATTTTGCTTATCTAGTGTTCAAATTAGAAGATGGATTTTATGGCCTCGGAAATGCTAAGGCAGTAGTTAGATTTGTTGATTCTGAAAGTGACAATGATGCGGAACAACGAGCTGAAATTGTTCGTTTTTCAGGAGTAGGACCTAGCACGACGCTACCCTTGAGAAGAGGTGATGGATGGATGGAATTAAAAATGGGAAACTTTTTCAACGATACAGGAGAAGACGGAGATGTTGAAGCACGATTGATAGAGATTAGGCATTTCATTTGGAAACGCGGTCTCATTATTCAAGGAATGGAGTTTCGTCCTGAATGAAGAAGAGAAGGATCCTTCTCTTACTATGCCTTTTGTTTTGGTCTCATTTGGATTGATTCAGGTACTTCTTTATATGGTCCTTTCCTAGGAACGTATCGAGAATAAATTGTATTTGGATAGATAATGTGTGTTGGTATGTAAGGATTGGTTGTTTTAATAAGGTACAGAATGTATTATCAAATATTTAAAAGATTTGCTAAATCAATAAATATTTCTTTATGTACTTGCTGCCACTGTAATTGTTCTATATAATGCTCTAAATTTATTTATCTAGTCAAATTTACGAAATCATGTTTATATTTTTGGAACATAATATGTAGAGGTTTTTTTTTGGGGGGTGGGTGGGGTGGGGGGAGGGGGTAGGTGATAGTCAACAACTCAAACAATCGAAATGCTGAATAGCGGTTGAATTTTTTTTTTTTAAAAAAAAAGAAGATAAAAACAAATTCTAAATTTTAGATTATATTCAAAGTGAATTGGTAAAAAGAAAAAGGAAATAATAAATATGTGGTTGGATCTTTTATTAAATAACTCAAAATAAAATATTATTTTTGTCATTTATTCTTTACAATCTTAGTTACCCAACTTAATTGTTTAACATAATTTTAATAAGAGACAATTAAAGTACCTAGGAATGAATAATATTTAATTTCTTAGATACACCTATATTTTCCATCCATTAAAGCATATTACTTGTGTTCTTATAAAACAAATCTCATTTAATTTCCTTAATAATTCATATATCAATTATCACCAACTGTTTATCAAAACACATATCAACTATCAATTATTTACTTTTTCTATTTGAAATGTCACCATCATTTAGATAAAAAAAAAAGTGAAACAATTGATAATTGAAATGTATTTTAATAAGGACCCGTTTGCCCATGAAATTTTTTTACTTTTTTTTCGGAAGTATTTTTTCACTTTATTTGATAATCAGTACTTGGTCATGAAAATTCCAAATACAAGAATTTGAAAAACAGCCAAAATCATAGTTTTACTTTTTAAATTCTTTTTTTCAAAAAAATCCTAAATTCTTTATTTTTTATAAAATAGCTCCATTTAAATTATATTTCATGTTTAAATCATATTTTATGTTTTTAAAAAATATATATTTAATAATAATATATAACTAAATATTTATTGCAAAAATCATGACCAAAACTCCAACTTCAACTTTGAAAATTTCAAATAAAGTGAACCTTTTTTTAGTTTCATGGTCAAACGCCCATTAAATAATTGGTGATAGTTCAGATAGAAAACTCGCACACCCAAACAACAACAACAGCAATAACATAGTCAGTATATTTTCACAAAGTACGGTCTGGAGAGGGTGGAGCGTATGCAATCTGTAGCACTATCTCAAAAGTGAGATAAAGAGGTTATTTCCAAAAACTCGCACACTCAATAATTTAAATATGAAACTCGAAAAATTGATATTTTTTACCATTAATTTTTTTTTTCAAGACTTTAGTTAGACTTAGTTTTCAAAGTTGTCTAATTTTTGTCCACCTAGATATGTAATCATATTTATTTATTTTTTTTAAAAAAAATTAAATATTTATTGTAAAAAACACGGTCAACTCTAACTTTAACTCCACTTTTAAAATTTTTAAATAAAGTGAATTTTTTTTACTTTTTATGATTAAACGCTCATTAAATAATTTAAAAATAATTCAAATAGAAAACTCGCACACATAAAGTCACAAACACAAGCAGTTCAAATATGAAACTCAAAAATTTGATATTTCTTAGACTTAGCTGTCCCATTTTTGTCCACCTGTAGAAGAACATAGTTTCCAAAGCTTGTACTATTCATTTTCTATTTTTTCTATATATAGAAATTTCAGCAAACTTTAATCAATTAATTTTTATTTTATTTATTTTCCGATGGACTATTTTGGGTCGTTGCCGGAAGGTTGCTTATCGGAGATATTGTCGTTCACTTCGCCGGAGGATGCTGTTAGGTTATCTGCTAGTTCTAGAGGATTCAAGTCTGCTGCTGAATCCGACGTCGTTTGGGAGAAATTTTTGCCTTGTGATTATCAACATATAATTTCTAAGTCAAATTGTTTATTGAGTACTTCTTATTCGAAGAAAGAACTTTACTTTAGTCTCTGTGATTCACCAATTCTCACTGATGGAGGCAAATTGGTATGTATTATTTTTCTATTTATTTTTATTTTTTATTTTTGGGTTGTGGATTAAGAAAAGATTGTGTTTTCAATCCCTGATTAATTGAAGTAATTTTATTTGGGTCTTTTTAGAGTCCGATTAAGTAAAGTATGTGATGGACTCCGTGTATTAATTTGGAAGTTAATGGTCGAAAACACACCTAAAGTATCTCGGATTTTTTGAGTTTCATATTTGAACTATCAATATGCAAGTTTCACTATCAATCGTTTACTTTTCCTACATGAACGATGGTGATATTTCAGGTAGGAAAAGTGAACAGTTGATAGTTGAGGTGTGTTTCGATAAATAGTTGATGATATTTCTGGTAGGAAACTCGCACATATGATAATTTAGGTATGAAACTCGAAGAATCGGGATACTTTAGGTGTGTTTTTGACCCTTCACTCTTAATTCGAACAAAGAACTTTACTTTAGTCTCTGTGATTCCCCAATTCTCACTGATGGAGGCAAATTGGTACTATATTATCTCTCTTTCTTTTTTTATAGTTCTTCTGGTCTTTTTCTTTTTAGAAAAGATTGTGTTTTTAATCCTTGATTAATTAAAGTAATTTATACTGGAATTTTTAAAATCCGATTAAGTAAAGTATGTGATGGACTCAGTGTATTAATTTAGAAGTTAATGGTAAAAAGTACACCTGAAGTATCTCAGTTTTTTGAGTTTCATATTTGAACTATGAGATGGATGATGATATTTCAGATAGAAAAAGTGAACAATTGATAATTGAAGTGTGTTTTGATAAATAGTTGATGATAGTTCAGGTAGGAAACTCGTGCATGTGATATAGTTTAGGTATGAAACTCAAAAAATCGAGATACTTTAAGTGTGTTTTTGACCCCTCACTCTTAATTTGGTCTCGGATTTTGCCGGATTGTTAATTTATGAACTTTGTGATTACTATGTACTATGCTGCTATTTGTTTATATTGGTGTTTCTACTGAAGTTTTTTCATAGATTGTTGCAGTTTTACAAGGTTCCCAATAGTGTTGATTTACATATGAATTAAGATATTGTATTCACAATCAAAATTATATTTTTTTTTGGAAATGGGCTTGAAGTGTATGACTTAGTTGCTATGTCCTATTTATTGTTGTATTCGTTTTTTCAACTGCTTTGTTATGCGTTACTTGAGCCGATGGTCTTTCAGTAACAACGTCTCTATCTCAACTAGGTAGTGTTAAAGTCTGTGTACACTCTACCTCTCCATACCTCACTTGTGGGAATACACCGGGTATGTTGTTGTTGTTGGGCTTGAAGTGTACATTTTATCGAGTAAAGGGTTAGTTGTGTTTCATTAAATATCACAAGGACCACGATCTTCATTCAATAATATCCTAAGGGATCAAAAGTATATCAACTTATTACCCTTTTAAGTTCTTATTTTAGGTGTAGATGTGGTTCTTTTCTTGGTTTTATTATGCTTTGCTTGAGCCAGGGTCTGTCGGAAACAGTCTCTCTACCTTCACAAGGTAGAGGTAAGGCTGTGCGCACACCACTCTCCCTGGACCCCACTTATGGGAATACAGTGGGTATGTTGTTGTTTATGTGGCTATTTTCATGAATACAAGAAAAATTCAGCTAATTGTCAATGAGAAAGGGCCTATTGCTATGGATGTGTATAGTGTATTGAGTGGAAATGGGCAGGTGGTTGTACCTAGTCATGTCATGTGGGCAGGGTTGGCATGTGACCATCCCTGCCCGTCCTGGTAAGAATAGGCCAGTGACGGACCCGACCATCCATAAGGGATGTTGGGTGGTCTGGGTCTCAGACTCGCTTTTATGTAGCTAGATATAGTTTGGGACCTTCTCTTTTTCGTTTTTCGATTTTTTTTATTCCTGATGTGTTGTGTATCTATGGTTTGATCTGTTAAATAGAGTTTCTCATTGGACAAGAAGACTGGGAAGAAATGTTTTATGGTATCAGCGAGGGAACTTGCTATTTCATGGGGCGATACACCGCATTATTGGGAATGGTCATCTCACCCAGACTCCAGGTTTTATATTTTCTCTGCTCCTTTGTGGGAATACACTCGGTATGTTGTTGTTGTAAATATAAATTTTATGCAGATTTTCGGAAGTGGCTAATCTTCGGTTCGTTTGTTGGCTTGATGTGCGAGGCAAGATTGAAACTCGAATACTGTCAAAAAGAACCAAATATGTTGTTTATCTAGTGTTCAAACTGCAAGCCGGATTTTATGGCCTTGAAACTGCTAACACATTTGTAAGATTTGTTGATTGTGAGAGTGACAATGAAGCTGAGGAACGAGCTAGTGTTGTTAGTCTTTCAAGACAAGAAGGACCTGGTGAGAACCGATCCAAGAAAAGAGTCGATGGATGGCTGGAAATAGAAATGGGAAAATTTTTCAATGATGCAGGAGAGGATGGAGATGTTGAAGCGAGATTGATGGAAATTAGGCGTCTCTTTGCAAAAGGTGGCCTAATCGTTCAAGGAATGGAGTTTCGACCAGAATGAAGAACGAGATGAGTCCTTTTAACTATGTCTGCCAAGATTTCCTCTTTCCTGGATTGAATAAAATCCTTCTAAATATGGCCCTTCTCACAAAATGGTCGAACTCGAGTTATCCATGTAGTTGATTCACTATATTAATGTACGATACAATAGTGAGTTACTGCATGTACAAACCTCATTTGCTTATTATGATTGTAAATGAAATATGGCCTCCTGTTTTATAGCATCAATTCCTGCACTCTGTTTCTTTCAACTCTTTTCACCCCCTGCAATGTTCTGGTGATAGTTCAGGTCGGAAACTCGCAAAAAAGTGATACTTCCAGGTGTGTTTTTGACCATTATCTCTCTATATAATATTTCCTCGTTAGGATTCCTGGCTTTGCCACTGCTATTACCAATAAAGTTGTTCTATAGATTTGTTTTACCTAGCAGTTTCAACAAAGAGAGGAGATCAAGTTCTATGTAATATGATGGATCTTGGATGATGGTTCAATTATCTTCTTGTTTCTTTGAAACTCCAAAACCTTATTGACATTTTAAAAGGACAATCTATTAGAGCTATGGGTCTCCACTACGTCTTTTTCTAGTTTGTATTTGTCTTAAGCCAAGGGTCTATCGGAAACAGCCTCCCTACCTCACCCTTGAGGTAGAGGTAAGGTCTGTGTACGCTCTACCCTCTCCAAACTCCACTTTATGGGAATACATTGGGTATGTTGTTGTTGTTGTTGTATTGGAGCTATGGAGATTTTTCCAATTTGTAGCCATCAAAGTAGCACTGGCACCATATCACAAGCTAAAAATATCTACAGTATCATATTGGCATCAGTATGAGAAATAGAAAATGGATCTGTTTATCATAAAGAGATTCGTCGTTCCTGATCCTGCTTCACCTTAATTGTTATTTGAACAAGTAAAAGTTTTGTCTTGGTCCGAGTGGGGACAAAAATTTATCTCAAGAAACAGAAAGGAAATAAACTAAACCTCATTACCTATACATTACATCAAAATACAAGCCAATCCAGCTCTTCATGAGCTAAACTCCAGTTATAAGGAAAACATTCTGACAGATAGGTCCACATAGATGGACGGAACCTATGACCGTTTGGTACAACTGAATGCAGTATTTTTGACACAGAACATAGACGACATATGTCTGAAAAACCGCCAAGATTTCAACAAATGTTGAATTCAGAACTCATAAGTTTACAAGTAAAATAAGTTCGGTGCAAAGAACCTTAAACGTTGAATCACGAAGTGCATTTGAAGCCAGGGCAGACAGATAAAATGATAATGAGAAGCAGGATCAAGATGATAGCAGCAACAACCAGTTTTATCTTCATATTTTCATACCACATCTTCCTCCTTATCTTTGTCCCCTGTTGTCTGAAGTCCTGAGCCTGAAAAACACAAAATAGCATATTACAACTTTTTTTTTGAAGTGTCCAGTACCCGTATTGGCGCTCAACTAATCCGTTTCACGCTGGGATATCCCACACTTGGGGTAAAACACTCCCTTGAGACAACTTCACATCCAGAACTCGAACTCGAGACCTCTGGTTATAATTACAAACTATTGAACAAACCGTGAAAGTCAAGTGAACACATTAATCATGCAGATAAAGTTACTCAAAAATATGTTCATGTTGCATTATGAGCTAACCTGTGATCGAAGATTATCTGTTTTATCAACTAGAAGCTCAATCTTCTCACCACGGTCAAGAACCTGATATTAAACAAACAAAAAATGAAGCAAATGTTAGAAACATGAACAAGCTCTAGATGTCAATGGCATATGCAATATTTTGCACAAGCAGTGTCGGTCTATTATGGAGTCCAAGTCCAACTGGAGCGTGGACCGAGAGCCCAAACAATGGACCGAGAGCCCAAACAAGAGCGAACCTGGCTTTGATACGATATAAAGATATGACACCTAGGCCTAATTCAACCCCAGAAACTAGTTCTCGAGGGAAGGATTGCCTAAGTTCATATAAGCAGACCACCAGTTCATTTTCCAACTAATATGGGACTCTAACATCCTCTTCACACCCAGGCCTAACTGGAGCATAAACTAGGAGCCCAAACAGAAATGGACCTGACTCAGATACCATATAAAGACATGAGACCTAAGCCTAACTCAACTTCAGAAGTTAAATCTTAAAGGAAGGTTTGCTTAAGTCCATATAAACAGATCGTCAGTCCATTTTCACAGTCAATGTGGGACTCTAACGCACTCTAACATTTACATTGAAATATTACAAAAGAAATTTTCTTTTACCTTCTCAATGTTTTCCATCATCACTCCCTTAACTTCAGAAACTTGAGCCTTGACCTTAGAAAGCTTACTGATTTCTTCAGGATGATCACAACAGTATTTCATGTGCTCTTTTAATTTTGACCTACAATGGCAAGTGACACCAAAAAAATTTTAATGCCGGTATAAATTGACTGTGTTGCTCGGACTCTTCAAAAATGTCGCCGCACCCATGTTAGATACTCTAAAAATATACTACATTGGGAGTATTCACTACTAAAAAATCACTATTTTCCCACTGAAATTTCGTATTGAAAAATGTTCAGTGGTTATTCCCATAGATATTTTGATTGAATCGGAGGGAAAAGAAAAAAAAAATAACATTTTCACCTGGAAAAATTAGGAAGTTTCCCACTATTTCAGTGAGAATCTGTTTCCCACCTTGATTTTCCCAGTGAGCTGGTTCGGTGGGAATTAAATGTGTGGAAAAATTATGTTTTATAGCATAAATTTTCCACTGATTTGTGGTGGGAAAAACCTTTGTTTCTAGTAGTGATTCAACACGCACCCATTCATATTTTTGAAAAGTCCAAACAACATAGTAAACGGATAATGTAACATGTAATAAATGACAAAAACAAAAACTAAAAAGGGTACCCAAATTCCCTATTGAGACTTTTAGCACTAGCAGTTGCAGCTTTTCCACCAGCATATCTTTTGCTAAAATCATCCTTCACACGATCCAAGAAGGCTAGGGGAATTTCCCTGCCTGAAGATTCAGTAGCCACAACACAGTAGGCTGCACCAGCATCAAAATAAATGAATCAATGGCGCATTCAGAATTTAAACATTGTGTGTACGTAATTCTGAGTTAAGAGAACGGGTTCTGAAATGTATCTAACTCTTTATATATTTGAGAGAGCATAGATGACCTCAACTTTTAACGGATGGCAAATTTAAAGTTAAACCATTTCAAATAGCTTAGGGGCAAATTTGACTCTTCCCCCTTTCGAAAAATATAAATTAGCACATATTGACACATGAATATAAATTTTTAGATGAATCTCTTATTTGGATTAGGCAAATATCGAGTAAGTTTGTTCACCAATGTTAGACAGATAAGAAAAAACCATCTACTATTTTTGTTTCCGCTAAAATTAAACCTAAGGCCTCATGATCTTTCTTTATTGATCACTAGATCACATTTTTTTTGGTGCAAATCACAATTTGTAATCTTATAATACAAACCTCAATTATTAACCAATATCTTCTACAAATATCAAAAAACAAAAAAAATTGAGTTATTTGAATATCTCCAACTATGTTTGATTATCATATCAACAAATCAATGCCTCTATTCGACTCTTCTATGAGGCCTCAGGTTCAATAACAACCTCTAAAATAATCATGCGATGCACATTTAATTCAATAACAAATCCTTAAAAAATCAAATTTGTCAAATAGATAGATCGAATTGATCAAAAAATTATATCATGAATATAAGAATAAGATGAAACTGACTGAATCCATTATCGGAGAGGAAATTGAAGGTGTGATCATCACAATTATACGAGAATTTGTTACTAGATGGCGGTAATTTTTGCAGGCATTGAGTGGCAATGCTACTAAAATTTCCGGTGAATTCGCTATATTCCGCCAGAATTATCATCCCCCTGGCAACGAAACTATAAATCAACGTTTGTTGTCCCATCGATCGATTCGATTCGATCCCTTTTATTTAATTTCGATGAATTAATCCTTTGGAATGGAAGAGAAAAGGGAGAAAATCAAATATTCAATCAAATGGAAAATGGCATTCTTTTTTAGAGAGAAATGGGAGAATATTTTGCATGCATGGAAATGAGAGCTAGCATAATATTGTTGAATGGTTGAAGACAAAAGTGGAACGTGAAGGTGAATGAATGAATATGTAATTGATTTACTTGGGGAAGAAAAAATTATCTTAGATAAAAATTTAACGAATTGCATTGATTATTATATGTCACTAAATAGCACGTAGCTAATTGAATTATTATTTTTTGGGATAAAATATGTCCCTAATCCATTGCGAAATAAAATTAGTGACAATTAGATAGATTCTACTATTAATTAGATACAAAAGTTTATCTGTCTGCTAATTTTTATTAATAATTTCTTTTAGTATATATGTGAACTACATTCACCTTTGTATAGTACTTTAATGTAATCGAAGTAATTCCATCTCCTGCGGTTCAAAAATAAAAATCTATGTAATAATGTAAGGGTCGGGATGTGTGGTTTATGGATTCCTTATTCAATGATTAAAATATATTACTTTCTCTGTATCAATTTATTTAATTTATGTGGTACACTTTTTTTTTAGTCTGTCTCGAAAGATATGTCGCCTTTTCAGAATTGGAAATAATTAACTTTAAAATTATTTTTTATCTTTAACGAAATCATTTATAACCACACAAAATAGTCAATGAGTATTTTAAATCACAAATTTCAAAAATCAAATAATATTATATAAATTGAGACGAGAAAATAATTGTTATAAAATGACTTCAAATAAAATTCAAAATTAAACTGGTCATAATAATATAATAGGGTTGAGGGTTAACTCACCTGGTGAGCTCATGAAGTAAATATCAAATTAAAGTGGCCTTGGGCTACTCTTTTTTTTTTTTTTTTTTTTTCTTAAACTACTCCGCCCACTACCAATCTACCATAAGGTTAGGATGGTATAGATTATAAATTTGATCCAACTCAATGGCTTTAATTAAAATTTTATATTTATCTTAAAAAGTAAAGTAAAGGGGTAAATATATTTCTCAATTTTATGATTTAGAGCAAATATATTTTTTATTAAAAAGTGGAATAAATATACTTCTATTAAATATACCCTTTTTACTAACAGATCTATATTTGTTTAATTAAATAATATTTTTCTTATTTTTTTAAATTAAAAAAGACAAATAAATTTATATGTAATTGGTAAAATGGTGCCAAAATTACAGTTTCATCTAACTTATCAAAAATACATTTCTATAAAAAAATTACATATGGTTATACAGATACTGCATAGTCAAAAATGCGAGTATTTTAATTTTCATCGTGTGTTCCCTAGATTGAAAATCTGTGAGTTATTGTTTTTGTTTGGGTCGGATCAGTTAAAGAATAAATAGACTAGTTAAAAATAAATTCATTTATATTTTTTTAATTTTTTTAAAAAATAAGATAAATATTATTTAATTAAAAAAATACAATTCTGTTAGTAAAAATAATATATTTGTATCATTTTATAAATGATGAAAATATATTTATTTTATTTTTTTAATAAAAAGTATATTTACTCTAAATTGTAAAGTTGAGGAGTATATTTGCCTCTTCGCCCTAAAAAGAATTCTGAAATTTCAAAGAATTAAAATCCCAAACCAATTAATTTTAAATTTTGGGTCCCATGCACTCTAATCCTTCTCAACACATGGCTATATGTGCTCAACATGCAAGTATCCCCCTCAACACATGGCTAAGACATTCTTTAGCTTTTGACACATCTTTTGTTTACTTACATTTTTCCTATTTTATATTAATTTCAAAGCCAGCAAGCATTATTATTATTATTATTATTATTTCTATATATATGACCTTTCATGAAGGAAAATAATATTGCACTTTCCACATTTTCTTTTACTTGCTATTCAAAGTATAGTGAAACATATGGCATCCAAATGCTTCTCTCCTACACTAGCTGTCCTTTTCACTCTTCTTCTCCTTTCAGGTTTTGGTTAATAACTTCTCTCTCTCACTCTCAATTTATTTATATCTCTTTTGATTTACAAAAGGAAAATATTCAAATTTATTTTCTTTACTATATAAGATATTTTTAGACTATCAGATTTCATGTCATCTTTATATGTTATACTAGGGTAATTTGTTCTATTTTCAAGATTATAAATTTTACGGATCTTTATCGTAGGTAATATATTCTATTTTCAAATTTCAAGGTTATAAATCTTATATTTTAAGAAGGTTTATTTATAAATATTTTTTGGTAAACTTGGCCTTAGCTAGCAAGTAAGCACCTTGACTTTGAGGGATCGTTTGGTACGTGGAATAAGTACAATAATCACGGGATAAAATATGGGATTAACTTTGTCTCATATTTGGGGTAAGTTATTAGCTAATTTCGAGATTATTTTATCTCACCATTTCTACAAAAATAGAGGGATTACTATTCCATATGAAATGTGGGATAAAATAGTCTCACGAAATATCTAATACCCATGGATATTCCTACTTATTCAATCTCCTACCAAGCGACTTCTGAGAGTGCACATCTAGACACTTTATTTTGATCTTAATTGACAATTAAACACTTCAACTAGTCCTTATTTTTTTACAGATGCGGATGTGACACATAGATTTTGAAGGTATCTAAATAATTATTTTGTAAGTTGGAGTCTTCAATTGGCACAATAAAGACGAGTTGAGATGTCTATACATGCATACTCAAAGTTAAAGTATTAATTTCTCTAACTGAAATTAAGTTGAGATGTCTATATACATATATGTGTGTCATAATTTTATTTTAGCTAATCTGATAGTATAAAAAATACTTTAAACTAACAATATACCATCATATACAAACATCCATATGCATCTCTCCTTATGTTAGTTATTCTATATATATATATATATATAACTATATTTTATATATATATATATATATATTATGTTATGTTAATAATTTTAATTTGAACTTACTTTTGCTTATTATATATGCAGTTGAGGTTATGGCTCTGAGAGATGTACTAGAAGGTCAAATAGAAATAATTGACCTGCTGTTTCCTCACTGCGGCATGTCATGTCGAACCAATGAGGACTGTAAAATGCTTCTCTGTAAGAGATGTGCACCTAATCTATTTGGACATCCTATTTGTGGCTTCCCCATGTAATAGCAAACTAAATAATGTCCACCTGTAAAATTATGTAATATTAAGTGAGTTGTGTAAAATAAAATAAATTAGTGATGGACTATATAACACCAAAAGCTAGCTATCATGTGTATGTTCATGTATTAAATATATGTAAATTTTAATTAGGTAAACATGTTTTTTTTATGTTAGTAAGGATGTTTTCTTTCAAAAATTAAGTGTCATTTATTTAATTATTTGATATTCAATCGGTATTCGATATTCATTTTGGTATTGAGAAGTTCCTCTTTTGGACCTTCCAAAGATGACCTCGTATTTATTCTCAAGGTTTGAACACAAAATGTTTGTATTAAAAATCACAGGGAGAGCGATCAGATCAAACGAGATTTTGGTTAAGAGAAAAATTGAAAAGCACAAAGAAAATAAGTATGAAGGTGCCTAATTGGGTTGTTTAACGTTATTTTTAGGATGATAAAACTGTCCGAAGAATGAAGGAGTGCAATGATTCTAGTTCTACAAGAACAAGTATCAAGATGTTAAATCACACTATGAAAGTTTGGGAGAGGATGATAGAGATAAGTATTGTGAAAATATTTTAGTATCTCAAAAATAATAGAATTCTATTAATTACAAGTTTATTAGCCTTAAAAAGGCAACATCATTTTTGGTCAAAATAATTGATAGACCAATGGTTTATACTTTAATTTGATGGAGTTAATAGTCTTAATTGACAATTATTTTCAATAGCCAATTCATTCTCCATTAATCTCTCTTTATTATCTTAATTATTGCTCTTTATTTGTGATAAATATTCCTTGACTATAAGCTTTCTTATACTTATATATACTTATATATATATATATATATATATATATATATATATTATATATATATATATATATATATATATATATCTTTTTCTATTGTGGTGAAAAGGGATATATATATCTCTTTTCCTATTGTGGTGAAAAGGGAAGAATCTTTCTTTTGTGAGATATACACCATAACTATAACAGAAAAGCCTTTCTTTTCTTTGTTAGTTTGCTGGGTTTTTCTATTTACTTAATTTTTGTTAGATTCTGGCTTCTAGTTTTATATTAGATGAGTTTGTTGAATCTTGTGGGATACACCTATACCGGGTGAAATATTCTTAAGAACAGTGTCACTTGACATGCCTCAAGCTATGATGAATTCCTACAAATGTTCGTGATGAAGAGTTACTACAAATAATGTTCGTGATGAAGAGTTCCTACAAGTGTTCGAGATGAAGTATTTTTCCATAAGATTTACAACAATAAGAGTGAGGAAGGATGTGTTTATTATCAAGAAACAATTTGGGTTCACATCAGAGCGATCAACTATAGAAGTCATTCATCTCGTAAGGAGATTGACACAGTATAGGGAGAGAAAAGACTTACATAAAGTAATTATTGACCTGGAAAAAGCATACGACTCTAAAGGGTTTTATGGAGATTGGGGAATAGAAGTGTACTTTTAGGGATTGCATTAGAGATCAGCTCTTAGGCCGTCTTTATTTTTCTTGGTGATGGATGAATTAACGTAGCATATCCAAGTCGAAGAAGTATTAGGAAGAGTTGATTAGATAGGACATGACACACCTTAAGCTTATCAAGGATATGACACTAGAAAAGAGAATAACATGGAGATCGAAAATTAAGTTAGAAGGTTAGTAGGTAGTCGAGCATTTTCTAGTCTTCTTTATCAATATTAATATATTATTATTATTATTATTATTTACTCTCCTGTTATCTTATTCTTCATTTTATTCTTCATTTTTTAGTAGCATCACCTATTGGCCCTTTGGTCCAGATATTGTATTATTTGTTGTTATTATTGTTCTTTTTTTTATTATTTTCAATATGACTTCTTCACTAATGTATTTCCTTTCAAACCTCATTTGAATTACTTTACTTGAGTTAATGGTCTTTTAGAAATAAAATCTCTACTTTCACAAGATAGGGATAAAATATAGGTATACACATCACTCTCTTCAGATTTTCACTTGTGGAATTACACTGAATATGCTATTATTATTGTTAATTCACTATCTAAGCTAAATATCCTCAAAAACATTGTCTTTGACACGCCTCAAATATGATTTTATTTTCCATACTTTCACCTAACATGAATGACAGATACTCCCTTCGTCCATCTTTACTTATTCATTATTGACTTGGCACACATCTTAAGAAATAATAAATAATGGAGTTAATTTACTATATATTACCCTTTGAATATAATAAATTTAATGCTTTGAGAAATGCACAGGGTAATGAATAGTATTTAATAGTAAGGATAAAATGGACACATAATATTAAATTATCCATTAATTTTTCAAACTAAACAAATATTATTAAACATCTATTTTTAATATACTGGACAAGTAAAGATGAACGGAGGTAGTATTTGGTTGCATTTTTAACGTGCGGATTTAATGAGAGTAGTGTCGGCAGGGACGAATATGCATATTTATTACTTCATCCACTCTGGTCGCTATGCTTTTCGATGCCACATTGAAGTGTGTGAACCAGGGGTGGAATCAGATTGAATCGAGGGGTTTATTTGAATTTTTTTGGGTGAAAAATTACGTTATTTATATATGGTTACAATTATTTTTATGTAAATATAGTATATTAAATCTCCTTTAGCTTCTTCATGTGTTTATTTTTTTTTCACATTTTAAACTCTTAATGAAAATCCTGACATTGTCGCTAATGTATACCCTTTCATGATCAATTCACTTCACCAGAGGTTTCGCACTACTTAAAAACAAGGCGAAAATTGAAGGACATGATCGATTCAAAAAAATAAGAGAAAATTGATCCAGTCTGTCAATTTTTATTTTTTTAAAAAACTTTTAATAAAAAATCGACGGACTTCTGTCGTTTTTATTTTCGCGTGAAAACTATTATTTTTAAAGAAAATTAGCATAGTCCCTCGGTTATTTTTATTTTTTTTTACAAAATTCGAGGGAGTCCGTCATTTTTTTAAGTGCAAAATTGCAGTTGAAGAGTATTAATTAAAACAATGAAAATATTTCATCTAAGAGCATGTGTAGTTGAGTGATAGAATTGTCTAAAGTCATAGAAAATACCTGAGTTTGATTCCAAGTAGCTATATTTTTATGTATATTTCTGAAAAACAAACCTTGTCTTTTTCGCAAAACCGACTATGTACAGTCCGTCGATTTTGGCTCTCGATTTTGATCCAACCGACCCTATCTGTCGGTTTTGATTCAATTTTTAGTAGTTTCGGGTTTGAGCCCCTCTGGATACGAAGTCGCCTTCATTAGGGAGCGCTTTACCCCTAATGTGAGACTTCTCGACGTGAATCCAGATTTAGTTAGACTCCAATGCAGATAGCGAATATCGGATGAGTAACCAAAAAAGACCCCCCCTCTCTCTATATATATGACCTTTTATTGAAAGAAAAATGAAGTTTACACGTTCTAATATCTCTTCAGTTCTCAAAATAGTTGAGACATGGCTAGCAAGTGCTCATCTCTTACATTAGCTTTCTTCTTCACTATCCTCCTCATGATGGCTTCAGGTTCATATATTATAATTATCAATCTTATAAAAGCATTACTATTTTTACATATGTACTTACAAATCGAGTAGAAAGCAGATGTCGATTCATGATTTAAACTTGATGGGATTAATTTAGAAAGTTTTTAACACTGAACTCACTGCACTTTTGAAAATTACGGGTTCAGATTAATATTTTAGTAAATTCTTACGTATATATTTATATTCTGTGTCTAATATTACTAGCTTCAGATGAACCTGTAGCCCAAAGACTACATCCTAGCTGAAAGCAATGGGTAAAGTTGAAGTACAGAATTCGCTCTAGATTCGTCTCTGTTGGGCTCGGCCAGTCCAAAATACTCTTATATGGTGTGATATTGTTTGCTTTGGGCCAAGCTCGCACGATATTTTCTAAAAGGTCTCACACCATTGTGAAACTTTTGTTCACACATCCAACCGTCTCTGTTTAACACATGAATTTGTTTCTATTTCACTTATATTGATAGTAATTTGATCTTAAATTTGTTTATGATGTTGCAGTTGATCACCAAGTTGTGGCTCTAAGAGACCTACATTCAGAAATACAAATTCTTGAACAAGTTATACTCCCAAATCTTGGGAAAAAAGGTTGTGGACACAAATGTATAACAAATAAAGGTTGTCAACCTCTAAGATTTTGTGTTTCATGTGAGTATGTTGAAAAACTTGGGAGGTTAGCTTGTATCCCTGAGAGTAAGGTGATGTAGGCGATCAGCAGGGACGGAGTTACAGTTCTGCTATTAGGAGTTTCGTAGAATTCAGTAACATTAGCTCAAATTTTGTATTTATGTTAAGAAAATTCTAATTAGCTGCCTTTTTTAGAATTCGAACCTCATGATGTTGGTGTGAGGTAGCATTTGATTTCATCATTTCCTATGATGTTTTTTATGTTTGGTTTTCCTTGTATCTAGTTTTGTGTCACAATAAAATTTCTCACTCTGTTCGATTTTAATTGACCACTTTATTATAAATATATGTCTTGAATTGCTTGTCTACTTACTAAATCAAGACAAAATTAGTTTAAAAAATTCATTTTACCTCTACAATTAATATTTTTTGGAAGCCTAAACTAATTAATGTGAGCATGTTTTTCATAAATGATTTTGATATTCATCAATATGAATGAAGGGTAAATTAGTAAAATTAACCATCTTATTTATAACTTCTGAAGTATCGTGTAAAATAAAAAGTGGTCAATTAAAATGAGATGAAGGGAGTATGAAATAAGTGATTGCTTGTGAGTTGTGATTATGTAGAAATCTAAGCATTTTTACTCCATTACTTTCCCCATTTTTTTTTAATTGTTCACTATTTTAAAAGTAGATTTTTGTTGTTACTTGTCACTTTAACAAATCAAGAAAAAATAATTTTTTTTCATGTGTTTATTCTTTGCATTAATTACTTTCCCAAAGTATTTTTCAAGACTTATAACTAAACATCAATTAATATAAATAATATAATAAAATAATCATATCAATCATTATTTTCTTAATGAACGTGTCAAATCTAAATGTAACAAGTAAAAGTGAGCGATATTTAATTGTCTACCTACATAATAGCCTCATATAATTGGTATTATTTATGTGAAACACATATACATGATACCAGACAAAAGGATATTTAACAATTCAAACTTGAATCAATCCAAGATACAGATTAATTAATCCACCCTAAATAGACAATATGGGTAGAAATAACACTTATTTAATTAGCCATTTTTAGGCTCTGTTTATTTAAAATAGTCATTATCAGGAAATTTTAAATGTCGCAAGTGAAATTTAACATTATTATAGAGTATCACTTGTGAAATTTAAAGCACCATGACAATCACTATTTTGTAATTACAGGAGTTAAAAATAGTTATTTATGAATATTACCCACACTATGAAGGACAATTGTCTCAACAGTAAGTCCAGGCCCAAAAGCAAAAAGCACCCCCCACTCAAGCCCTTCACCTGTGGTGCTCAACCCTTTCTTGATAGAGTCTTTCCTCATCTCATCCAAAATAAACAAAACACAACCACTAGCAATGTTCCCATACTCACTTAGTACATGTCTTGTAGCCCTGAGTTTTTCAGGCTTTAGGCCCAACTTTAATTCAACTTGGTCCAAAATTGCACGTCCACCAGCATGAGCTATCCAAAAGATAGAGTTCCAATCAAAAATGCCTAAAGGCTCAAATATTTCAACTAGGCACTTGTCAATATCATTTGAAATCAGTCTTGGAACATCCTTATGTATGTGAAATTTAATCCCAACTTCACTAGTATTACCATAAACCGCATATCCAGTATCTGGGATAAGAGTTTGGGTTGCAGAAACAAGCTCAAACAAAGGCCTTTCCACTTGTAAAATTGGGTCTGATCCAATAATGACTGCAGCCGCCCCATCAGCAAAGAGGACTTGTCCAACCAAAACATCCAATTCAGTGTCACTTGGGCCATGGAAGGTGTGTGCCGCGATTTCTGCACAAACAACAAGAACTCGAGCATCCTTATTGTTCTCTGCTAAGTCCTTGGCCAATCGGAGAGTCGCACCACCACCATAGCAACCATGTTGGTACATCATGAATCGTTTTATAGATGGACTAAGACCAAGTAGCTTAGTGAGCCGGTAATCGGCCCCTGGCATGTCCACTCCACTAGTGGTGCAAAACACCAAATGGGTAATCTTGGATTTTGGTTGGCCCCATTCATTGATGGCCTTTTGGGCTGCCTCCTTACCAAGTTTTGGCACTTCAACTACCACAATGTTTTGCCTAGCATCAAACGAAGGTGCCTTGTGTTCACAAAAACTAGGGTTCTCTTTCAAGATTTCTTCTGTTAAGTACAAGTACCTCTTCTTAATCATTGATGCATCACCTACAACATATGAAAAAATAAATGTAAACCAATTGCTACAACACCCAACATCACTAAAGGGGCACGTAAAGACGGGTCCATGATTTAAATTTTATGAATGGTATATTATAGGATATATAGTGATTCCAGTACTAATAAGTAATAACTAAACTAGAATTTATTTTTTGTACATATTTAATGAATGTCTTAGTATATATATAAACAGAATTTAGACCAATATTTATACGAGTTTTGTTAAACCCTTTATTTAAAGTCTACATCCACCCTAGGTGCATGGTTCAATTAATATGCTCCACGGTGCTCAAGAGATTCGATTTCCGTATTAAATACCAAATCAAACCAAGCTAACGGTAAGTTAGTTCGAAATTAAAGTCGATTTGATTCGATTATGTTCGACTTTTCTTGAACACGAGACATGATATTTACCAGAAAACACTTAAGACTTATCCATATTTTGCAATGAAGACAACCAAAACTAAAAAGAGATCTACTACACAAAAAGAAAACAAGAGGCCGCTTAGGTTAGCTTATTAAAAATAATTGATAAGCGTCAAGTGCTAATAAGCATATTACAAAAGATATCAGAGATAAAATCATAAAGATTAAGTCAAATCAAAAGTGTTTATAAGCTGAAAAAATAATAAGTTGAGATGACCAACTTATGGCTTTTGGTAGATTAAAAAAAATGCTTATGGCTTTTATCAAACGTGTAGATTAAAAAAAATGCTTATTAGCTAATTTGATAAACTTATAAATTTAGTCAAACATGCACCACCCTCTAAATTATCTTACACATGCGCTTAAACTTCTCCTTAAGCTCTGTCTCATGCTCGCTGTTAGTGACACGAAAAAAATAATCAGGATAGGTGCTTTGATCAACGCAATTGAGTGGAGTGGCGGTTCCGATGGCCAAGATGGTGGCTGGCCCCACGGCCCGTTGCGCCCTGCGCACCTCCTCCACGGTCACCATTGTTTTTGCTAAGTAGTAGCAGAATGAAGTAGCTATGTAGATAATGCTATGTGTTTATGAACTTTGGTTTAGATATATATATATATATATAGATTTCAGCAACAACCACATTGAAATACAGTGACAATATCATATTTGATTGACTAGAACATATCATTTCTACATGTGGTACGTTTTTATTAGGGAAAAATGAGGCTTTTAGTTTTTGAGTTATCGTGTTATTTTAGTTTTGGTCTTTGTGATATTTGATTAAGTATTTTTTATCTTTAATTTAACAATGCGTGTTATTTTGATCCGATGGCTAATAGATCTAATCAAATTAAACCGAATGATAACTTTAAACGCAATGCGGTGAAGTATAATCCACTGTTTGAACGCAATTTTATCGCTGTAATTAAACAATGATTACCGAGGACTTCTGTGGGCGCCTAAATATGTGCAGAATTAGGGTATGCAAAAGTAGAGTCTTTTCCGATAATTGTATATTGCAAAAGGCTTAGTTTTTTAAAGGGTAACTTACATAAAACACACATCTTTGGGAGCTAATTACTCTTTTTCCCACCTCACTTCGCTCTGATATATAGCCCCAAGGCGTGATACATCGCCTCACCTCTGGATAATTACCTTTGATACATCGGGGCAATGTATCACGAGGTGAGGCGATTTATCACGACCTGGAGCGATGTATCAAAGTGTTTACATGTGGTATATTAAGTAATTAAAATAAAGTAGTGGGATAGTTAGTAAATATGGTAAGGAGGTATGTCTCTTTTGGTAGTTTAACCTCTTTTAAATGTCCAAAGTGCCCTTACTAACAATTATTATTCCATTTAATTTGATTAGATCTGTAAGTCATTGGGTCAAAATAGCACGCATTATTTAATTGAAGGTAAAAAGTGTTTAGTCGAATATCACGAGGAACAAAACACGATAACTCAGAGACTAAAAACTCCATTTTTCTTATTTATAATTAATATCATTAAAAAGACGGCAGGCTATTTGACATGTAGATACAACACTAATATTAAGTTGCATTCTAATAGGCCAAAAACATTTTACAAAAGTAGGGCCTAAAAAAAATTGGCACAAAGTAGCTAGAAACAAAGTTGCAATTCAATTTAAGGGTTGAAAAATATTTTAATCAATTAACACTGAATATTAGCTAATTTAATTAGCATATTGGCACTAATTAGCTCATTAAAAAAATGACACTACTTTTAAAGAAGAAAAATATTATTTATCTCTTAATTAACCCATTTAAAAAAGGTTCCGGCTATTTTTAAGGAAAGAAATATTTTTTTAATATCCCTTAATTAACTCATTAAATTAAGGGAAACCATTTTTCATCCCTTAATTAATCCATTGAAAAAGGTTGCATGCTAATTGATATGTAGATACAACACCAACATAAAATTGGCATTTTGATAGCTCAAAAACATTTAGCAAGAAGTAACGCCTAAGAAAATAATTGTGTCAAATATCGTTATTTGTACGGTATTTAGCGCCAAATCTCATTTCTACAGTTCTACATTCTTTGCACTTATTCTTATTATACGTACTCAGTTAGATTTAGATCTATACTAAGAATTTCAAATTCTTCAAATTCTATTAATAATAAATATTATCTAATTAGAATTCAAATTCTTAATTTAATTATAATTATTACAAGATATCTTTATTTATATAATAACATATACTTATATCAAATACAATAAAATGGAGATACGATATTTGGTGACATA
Organism: Jaltomata sinuosa; assembly: GCA_003996215.1. Taxonomy (NCBI): domain Eukaryota; kingdom Viridiplantae; phylum Streptophyta; class Magnoliopsida; order Solanales; family Solanaceae; genus Jaltomata; species Jaltomata sinuosa. The sequence continues at coordinate 144,168 of QJPP01000623.1, read as the reverse complement.
TATCAGGAAATAAAGAATTTTTTGACAGTTATGAATAAATATGGTAAAACAATGACATTTGATGTCAAATGTCATCAAAACAACTACCTTTGGTCCAAAATGTTGTTGTAATAACGACATTTGACACAAAATGTTAGTGTTTTTAGCGATATTTAGTGAAAATATCGTTAAAATAATGACATTTGATATAAATGTCGAATATATTAGGACTTTTATTGCAAAAATGTCAATTTTTTAATGACATTTGTAACAAGCAAAAAATATTGTTAATATATATTATTAGTCGCTAATTATCGATATTACACCTAACGTTTAATTCTAGAAAAAATTAAATACTTCATTGCTCTTTATAGGCAAAGGTCCAAATTTTCCCTCGGACCATACGATTTAAATCAAATTTACCTTATGTTAAAAATGTGTCTCGTTTTTTACCTTCCTTGTTGTCAAAATGATTCAATTTTGCCCTTATAGCTAACGAAAGCCAGAGATCGTTACAATATTCACTGTGAAAAATAAAAAAGTTTTTCTTGCTGCTTCAGAAAAGTAGAAAGATCCCAAAAGATTTAGTTGTCAATTGAACCTTACATTCAAGAACTGTGAATTGAAGCAACATAAATTATTCACATAAATGTCATATATTTCTTACTGATATTTATCTAAATATCAAAAATAAATATCGTAAATTCCTCAGTTATTAGATGTTTAAAAATAAATGTCCTATAAATGTCGTATTAAGCTATAACGGTCATCAAATGTGATTTTTGCTAGGTTATGCTACTCCCTCTATCCCATATTAGTTGTTCAATATACTAAAAATAGTTGTCCCATATTAGTTGACCACCTTACTAAATAAAGAAAGCATTAATTCAATTTTTTCTATATTACCCTTGCAATTAATTCTTTTTTAAAGTGTTCACATTTGTTTGTAAAGTTCCAAAGAAGTTTTTTAAAGGGTAAATTAGTAAAACAATCTTCTTATTTATGATTTCTTAATATGTGTGTAAAAAGAAAAGTGTGCAACTAATTTTAGATGTCTGGCCAAACAGACTATATTAGTATGATATAATTGAGACGTTTCTTAAAAAGTTGAAGTCATAATTCTTTATTTTATGAGTATCTGTACGTCAAATTCAAACAAACTATATTACTGATTTATCTTACCGTAAAATAATGATATCAAACTTGAAAATACCTAACTATTTAATGATATAATATATTTAAGAATCAAAAAATAAATACATCGAATTAAAATTATAAATATCGTGCCATGCCACCTCTAAAATGATAGCTAGCTATGGGCTATGGCACTTTGACATTTTCTTCCTGCTCCTTATGCTTCTTTCCTACCCAACCCTAAGTAACAAGTAACAACTAGGGTGGGCATATTTCGGTTTGAAGGAAAAAGTCAACCTTTGGAATTAAGTTATGCATGGGCACGACATAAGTTGTGTAGTATTTCTATGGCTTAATTTCGCTAGGCATTAGTTTAGAGAATTTTTGGGTTGCTCAATGCTCGTATAAGTTGTTAGGCATATTTCGGTTTGAAGGAAAAAGTCAACCTAAGGAATTAAGTAATGCATGGGCGCGATATAAGTTGTGTAGTATTTCTATGGCCTAATTTCGCTAGGCATTAGTTTAAAGATTTTTTGCGTTGCTCGGTACAAGTTGTTAGGCATATTTCGGTTTGAAGGAAAAAATCAACCTTAGGAAATAAGTTATGCATGCGCGCGATATAAGTTGTTTAGTATTTCTATGGCCTAATTTCGCTAGGCATTAGTTTAAAGATTTTTTGCGTTGCTCGGTACAAATTGTTAGGCATATTTCGGTTTGAAGGAAAAAATCAACCTTAGGAAATAAGTTATGCATGCGCGCGATATAAGTTGTGTAGTATTTCTATGGCCTAATTTCGCTAGGCATTAGTTTAAAGATTTTTTGCATTGCTCGGTACAAGTTGTTAGGCATATTTCGGTTTGAAGGAAAAATTCAACCTTAGGAAATAAGTTATGCATGCGCGCAACATAAGTTGTGTAGTCTTTCTATGGACTAATTTCACTAGGCGTACATTTAGAGAACTTTTGAGTTGCTCGGCATAAGTTCTGTAGGAATTAAGTTATGCCTTTTTACGGTATATAACTTGTAAGTTTTGAAATTGAAATTTGCCTTTATCAACATAAGTTCTGTAGGAACTAATTTAGTATATCTTACGATATAACTTGTGAGTTCTGAAATTAAAGTTTGTCTCTGTCGATACAAATTTTATAGGAGCTAATATAAGTTATGACTTTTAAGATACGCCGATTGTGCGAGGTTTATGGTGTGTAAAACATGCATATAAGGTCCATCATATGTATGTTACGTTCATGCATTTATTACTCTTATTATGGAATGCAAGGTATGCAATTTTATTATATTTGTACCCAAAATTGCGATATGTTGAACGTTTTTATGTCTCGATAGCAACAAAGCCAACTAGCAGAATCGATCGATTCATTCGGGATCGATAGAATAATGCCCTACCATTAAGTGATCACAAGTGTTGAAAAGGCTTTTTTTTAAAAAAATAAAAAATTACTATGTATTGATTATAACAATTAACAAAAACACATAATCGTTGGATTGAATATTTGTCTAATGAAGTGTTAACAATTGAGTTCTAAATTTAATTTATATATATATTTAGTAAAATTCCGTAACATATACTATATTAACGATATAGATTCCGTCGAACTCATAACTTACAGATATATACATCAACCTCTGGATGCATGGTTCATGTAGGTCCCAACAATATATGCAGAGGATCGGAATTAGGATTTCAAATTTTAGTTTTAAGAATTATTGGGTTGTAAGTTAAATATTTAGTGTATATTTTAAGATAAATACAAAATTTGAATCAAAGCTACTGAATTATTATCACTGATATATAGCGAATTTCAGAAATTATTGTATCACTGATACAGAGTGAATTTCAGAAACTATTATTATGGCTGGTTTATCCAAATTATCTATATGTTTGATAGTTAAGCCTTAAATTATCGCTATTTATGAAAAATTCCCTTTATTTTTCAATTGCAGGACATCAGAAATATCTATTTGTGATTTTTACGTGCCCACACTATAGAGGATAATGATAGTCTCAATAATTGTTGTGATTTATAGTAATTTTTATATAACTTTCAAATAATATATATTAGTCTCTCTGTTCCAATTTATGTGACACTAATATAATTTAGAGAGTCAATCAAATTTGCTATATAGTTTTTAAATATTTTAAGTTGTTAATTATTATGATTTATAGTACTTTCTACGTAATTTTCAAGTAAAATATGTTGCTCCCTCTGTCTCAATTTATGTGCACTGATAGAATTTTGAGAAGTCAATCAAATTTTTTATATGCCTTTAAATATTTTAGATTTTTAGTTATTGTGATTTATAGTAATTTTTATGTTATTTTTAAATAATATATATTATTTCTCTATCCCAATTTATCTGGCAGTGATAAAATTTCGAGAGACAATCAATTTTGTGTATGTGCTTTAAATATTTTAGATTTTTAGTTATTGTGAATTAATAGTAATTTTAATGTCATTTTCAAATATATAAAAGATTAAAAAGAAAAGTAAGACAAACAAATTAAAACGAAGAAAGTACATAAATTTCAAAAATGCCCTCGTCCAGAAGCAGACATATCAACGAACAACGACCGTTTCTATATAGTAGTAAGTATCGAAGATAGAAGAGATGAACGCTACTAGGAAATCGTACAATCACCATAACCTTGAATCTTCTTTAATCCATAATTATAACAATATTTTAAAACAAGAAGAAGATTTTTGAAAGCTTAAATTCAGAATTCAATAATTAAATAAGGGTGATGCTAATATTTTTTTTTTCATACATCCACTATTAATCGAAGAAGACGTAATAGAATTTTGGGATTATTAAACTCGGCAATTGGACTTTCAAATAGCTAAGGATAACATTAAAAATATTATCCTTGATCATTTCATTAAAATCTACTCTACTGAACTTTCCTCAATGGAGGACCATAACTTAATTAACTTAATTGGTTATGATGGGCCTAAGGAGAGGTATAGATAGGCGGAAAAAGTATTATATGGAGGTGATTAGGCAGGATATGACACATCTTTAGTTTATCAAGGACAGGAGCCTAGATAGGAAGATATGAATGTCATCATGTCAAGGATTATGAAAGAAGGTTATAAATAGATAGTCGAGCATTGTCTTGTCTTTCTTATCAATGTTGTTATTATTACTCTTATATTATCTTCTTCTTTTTTTAATTATTATCACTTGTTATGCCCATTACTCGGTTATCACATTATTTGATATTGTTACAGTTCTTTTCTCTATTATCTTTAGCATGGCTTCTTCATTACTGTATTTCATTTTCAAACTTGTTTTGAATGGTTTTACTCGAGCCGATGGTCATTCAAAAACAAACTCTCTACCTTTACAACGTATAAAGCGGCAAGACATGCATATACAACACCTTCTTCAAATCTCACTTGTGAAATTACATTGAATGTGTTATTATTGTTGATTCACTATTTCAATAATATATTTTTAAAAATATTGTCTTTGACACGTCTCAAACATGATTTTATCCTCTATATTTATTTTTTATCTAACATTGAATGCAGTTGCAGATATTTGGTTGCGATATTAATGTGCAGATTTAATGAGACTAGTGTCGTAGCTGCATATTTATTACTTCATCTCCTTATCTCAAAATACAATCATAAAATTACGAGCCATAAAGGTTGAATTAAACCGAACAATATCTTGAAGTGTGTGGATCAGGGCGGAATCAGGTAGGGCCGCGGGGTTTTATCCACACCTTCTTTGACGGAATATTACACTATTTATATAATTGTTAAAATGTACATATATATATATAGTAGATATTGAAACCTCTTCGACTTAAAAGCAATGAATACAGTTAAACGTATTGAATCCGCTCTAGATTCGTCTTTGTTTAACATATGCATTTGTTTCCATCTCTCTAATATATATTGATAGTAATATTAATTTGATATTAAATTTGTTTATGATGTTGCAGTTGATCACCAAGTTGTGGCTCTACGAGACCTACATTCAGAAATACAAATTCTTGAACAAGTTATACTCCCAAATGTTGGGGGGGAAAGGTTGTGGGTACAAATGTCATACAAATGATTATTGTATTCCTAAGAGTAAGGGGATGTAATTAAGCACAATTTATCATTCTCAGGGGCGGAATTAGAGTTCTGTTGTTATGAGTTTTGCAAAATTCAGTAACTTTATCTCAAATTCTATATTTGCGTTAAGAAAATAGCCTCATGTAAGTGGTATTATTTATATGAAACACAAATACATGATACCAGACAAAAGAAAATTTAAAGCAAAGAAGCGCAATTCAAACTTGATCAGATTAAATCCACCCTAAATAGACATTATGGGTAGAAATAACACTTATTTAAATAGCCACTTTCATGAAATTTCAAATCTCACATATGAAATTCAACACTGTTACGAAGTATCACCTGTAACAGTAGTTATTTTTTTTTATTACAGGAGTTAAATATAGTTATTTATGAATATTACCCACACTATGAAGGACAATTGTCTCAACAGTAATTCCAGGCCCAAAAGCAAAAAGCACCCCCCACTCAAGCCCTTCACCTGTGGTGCTCAACCCTTCCTTGATAGAGCCTTTCCTCATCTCATCCAAAACAAACAAAACACAACCACTAGCAATGTTCCCATACTCACTTAGTACATGTCTTGTAGCCCTGAGTTTTTCAGGCTTTAGGCCTAGCTTTAATTCAACTTTGTCCATAATTGCACGTCCACCAGCATGAACTACCCAAAAGATAGTGTTCCAATCAAAAATGCCTAAAGGCTCAAATACTTCCACTAGGCACTTCTCAATATTATCTGAAATCAGTTTTGGAATATCCTTATGTAAGTGAAATGTCAACCCGGCCTCACTAGTAATACCACAAATGGCATATTCAGCTCAAACAAAGGCCTTTCCACCTCTAGAATTGGATCTGATCCGATAATGACTGCAGCAGCCCCATCACCAAAGAGGGATTGCCCAACCAAAACATCCAATTCAGTTTCACTTGGACCATGGAAGGTTGCTACCGTGATTTCTGCACAAACAACAAGAACTCGAGCACCTTTATTATTCTCTGCCAAATCTTTAGCCAATCGTAGAACAGTGCCACCACCAAAGCAACCTTGTTGGTACATCATGGATCGTTTTATAGATGGACTAAGCCCAAGTAGCTTAGTGAGCCGGTAATCGGCCCCTGGCATGTCCACTCCACTAGTGGTGCAAAACACCAAATGGGTAATCTTGGATTTTGGTTGGCCCCATTCATTGATGGCCTTTTGGGCTGCCTCCTTACCAAGTTTTGGCACTTCAACCAACACAATCTCTTGCCTAGCATCAAAGGAAGGTGCCTTGTGTTCACAAATACTAGGATTCTTTTTCAAGATTTCTTCTGTTAAGTGCATGTACCTCTTCTTAATCTTTGATCCATCACCTACACCATGTGAAAAAAAAGTAAATCAACTACTACACCACCCAACATCACTAAATTAGGTGCACACAAAGATTGATCCAAGGTTTAAAGTTCTACATTATAGGATATATTCAAGTGCTAAGAATAAAATTCGAATTTTAATTTTTATACATATATATTTAATAAACTTCTTAATATATACAGAATTTAGAAAAATATTAATACTAGTTGTTGAACCCGCTACCTAAAGTCTACATCCACCCTATGGTTCAACTAATATGCTCAAGGTGCTCAAAACTTTGAGATCTAATACATATAGGGTACTCCTCTAGAATAGTTATGTTAAATCTTGGACCATAAGCAAGAATGAGTACTCTATAATAATTATATTAAATCTTGCATCCCAAGCAAGGACGATGAATATGTCTAGATTAATTTTTAGAAAGTTATTCACAATTTTTAAAATTAATTATCTTTAAAATAAATAGGCGAAATGATCTAGGAGACTCTTGTATTTGTCTCCATTTGTAAGTTGGACCCTTATACTTACCTCTTTGCCAACTGAACCCTTAAACTCATTAAAACATAATATTTTAAACCCTTTTTATAACTACTGCGTATAATACAAATGCGTACACGTGGATTTCCACGTCATTTAAAAATGCCACATAAGAATTTAAATATTAAAACATTAATTAAATAAAATATCCTAAGCTGATTAAAAAATAATCGATAAGCTTCAAGTGTTAAAAAGTATTTTTAGGATTTGAAGTTGATTAAATAAATAGATAGTTACGTGTTTAGATAGAAATATTGAAATTAACAATAAGTTGTACGTTAGTGTGTGCATAATAGAAAAGTATTGATAAGCACTTTTGATGTTTACCAAATGCGTAGATAAGTCAAAATTTAAAATGCGTATAATTAAGTGCTTACACAAGCGCTTAAACTTCTTCTTAAGCTCCGTCTTATGCTCGCTGTTAGTAACACGGAAAAAAATAATCAGGATAAGTACTTTGATCGAAACAATTGGGAGGAGTGGCTGTTCCGATGGCCAAGACGGTGGCTGGCCCCTCGGCCCGTTGCGCCCTACGGACCTCCTCGACGGTCACCATTGCTACAAAGATTATGCACTTTGGTTGCATGGTTTAGATATATATAGATTTCACCAACAATCATATTAAAATACAGTGATAATATGATATTATATTCAATTGGCTAGAAGATTTCCATGTATATATGTGGCATATTTTTATCATTATATCATTAAAAAAAGTTGCAAGCTAACGTGTAGATAGATATATACAACACCGACACAAAATTGGCATTATGATAGTCCAAAAACATTTAACAAATGTAAGGCCTAAAAAAGTTGACATAAGGTAGTTCCAATAAAGAAAAAAGTTTGCAGATGAATTTAAGAGTTGAAAAATATTTTTATTAGCCAACATTAATTAGCTAATTTAATTAGCATATTGACACTAAATTAGCACCAATTTATTTTTTTTAGAAAATGTTTGTCTTGGAGCATAAGTTCAGTACTATCTAAATTTGCAAGGCCAACTTTTTAGAAAACTTTACCGAAGGCATAAGTTCAATAGGCGTAACTTGTGTCTTGGGATATAAGTTCAGTAGTCATAACTTGTGCCTTAGACATAAATGTAGTAAACATAACTTGTGCCTCGAGGCATAAGTTTAATAGGCATAACACGTGCTACTGAACTTATGCCTATGAAATAACTTGTGTCACTAAACTTATGTCCTGAGGCATAACTTGTGTCGTTAAACTTATGCCCTGTGTTATAAGTTGTGTCACTGAATTTATGCCTTACGATTTTTTATTTTTTTTGCCTTGCAACTTTTTTTTTTTGTCTCGGACATTTTCGGTCATTTGTTTGTTACTTGAAATTCTGAAGAGTAAAAGTTAAAGAGCATGATTTTGAGGGACATAAAGACCATCCCAAAATAGGGGTATTTGTGCGAATAACCCGCTATTTGATGCCAACTTCTGAATATTGGGCCTACAACATGCCAAATTGGGCCTTAATAGATACCAATTTTTGTCAAGTAATGGATCAAATTATATCAGTCCAGAACGATATATTTTGAATTTAATTTTATAATATTTTTTAAAAAGTATTATATCTATTACGTTATTAAATAGGTACCGAAAATAATAACCATGAAAGTTCTAAGCACAATTTTGAACATAAAATTTGAAATTATATTTTTTATGCTTGAAGTTATCTTTTGACATGTATTTTATTTGAAAAATATTTGAAGTTTTATGAGTGAAACCAATTTTTGGAACTTAATTTTTGTTTTAAATAGATTTTTAAAATCTAATCTAAAATCGATGGTCAAACAAACATTTAAAGATAAATTTACAAAATCTAATTTCTAATTCAAGTTATACAAGTCAAAAGACGACCTTAGGCTATGTTTGGACATCAAAAAAACTCACAAATGATAATATCATATAGACTCATCCATAGCCGTTCGATCAGATTAATCAAACGGTTATCCCATCCCATATATATTTAAGCCCTTTTATCAAATTCAATTTTTATTCACATAGGTTTCTCAGTTCAATTCCCTCGTTTCCTTTCTCCCCCAAAAAAATTTCAATTTCAAACACCTTCAGTGATTTAGCTCCTCCATTTTTCCCCCTGCAATTCTTCTCCTTTATCCGAATCGAATCGAATCGAATCGAATTTAATCGCTTTGATGCTATTCGATCTACGAAAAATCGCTTCGTAAACGTTAATTCAAATCAATGAATTGAATGAGATTATGAAGATGTACGAGTTCAAATGACAGGCGGTTGGATTTGAATTTAAACGGTGATTTTTCTTCCCTAAATGTTGCGTAAAGTTTATCTCTTTGCTGAATTTTTCACTGTTTAGGTAGCGCCATTGTCTAATTTTGATTATTCAAACTGTTTTTTTTTTGGAATGCAGCTTAAACCCTAATACTAAAAAAGGTTTGAATATAAATTTGGATTAAATGGTCAAAAACACACCTAAAGTATCCGGTTTTTCGAGTTCCTTATCTGAACTATTAGGTGTGAAAGTTTCCTACCTGAACGGACTATTTATCAAAACACATCTCACGTAGGAAAAATGAACAATTGATAGATGAGGTGTGTTTTCATAAATAGTTGGTGATTTTTCTTCCCTTTTTTTGTGTAAAATTTATCTCTTTGCTGATTTTTCACTGTTTAGGTAGCGTCATTGTCTAATTTTGATTATTCAAAATGGTTTTTTTTTTGGGAATACAGCTTAAACCCTAATCTTAAAAAAGATCTGAACATAAATTTGGACTAAAAGGGTAAAAAAAACACATAAAGTATCTCGTTTTTTCGAGTTTCATAGCTGAACTATCAGGTGTGTGAGTTTTCCGTTTGAACTGTCACCATCAAAACACACCTTAGGTATGAAAAGTGAACAATTGATAGTTGAGGTGTGTTTTGATAAATGTAGGAAACTCGCACATCTGATAGTTCATGTATGAAACGCAGAAAAATTCGGATACTTTAGGTGTGTTTTTGACATTTGCTCCATTGATAACTGCTACATTATTGCTGAACGACATTCTCTCTGTTGAATTATTACTACTGGCTATCTATAACTCTTCCTGTTGAAATCACACACTATTTATAGCACAAGAAGTCAAAAAGTTTTATTGAACATTCCTTGTTTGTCACTCTTGGCTGCCAAGACAGAAACTTTGTTGTTGATTCTGTTTGCTTGACTCAGAATTGGGACACACGGGCTTGACCGGGAACACCCTTGAGTTCCTTGGAACCCTGTGCCGTGTGCGAAAGTTTTCGGAAGCAGTGATCTGAAACGGTTTGTAGACGGCCCAACATACTTCAATTCCAAAAAGAAGGTCAGATCCTCAAACGGAAGTATTTCTCTGTTTTTACTGTTAGAATAGGGAGTATTTTATTGACTTGGTAGAAACCATGATTGAATGTTTTCCTTAAAGTTTTAGTAATCATGCTTATAGTTTGCATGTGGTGCCTTACTCATCGAAATATTCCATTTTCTGTGTTTCAACATGGTGCGACTAAAGTACTGATATAAGGTTTCTTCATTCATACGTAAAGATTATGACTATAGGGTGTTAATGGATCTCCATTTGAGTTGAATGTTATTTAAGAGGGCTGACTACGTGTTTCTATGTTTTGATGCATTGTGTTAAAACTTGATTTTGTATGTTTTCATTTAAGGCATAGAGGATATGGTTATCGGTAATTAGGTTGATTATGATTTGCTGGACAGTTTATGAAATATGTGCTCTAGTTCGAATATAGTACATTAGAGATACTGAATTAGGATTTCATATGCACTTCAGAAAGCATGAATGTAGTAGGCATCTTTTATTTCCTTAAATTAATTATCATGAGTTCGTACAGTGCATCACAAATAACACTATCTGTATGACATGTTAGTGATCCTACCCTTAGGAATATCACATGATAGGTTTGAACAAACCGAAGCCACCAACTTATCGTACCGCACAAACCAAAATTAAAAATACCTAACCGTATCAGATTATTCAGTATGGTAATGGTATAGTATTTTTTAAAATAAAACTATACTGTATCTTACAATGAATACCTACTGAGAGTTATTGATGTTATCTTTTGGCATTGTTGAAGTTGGCTCCTTTTTGAATGCATATGCTTGTTTGCTCATATAATTTTGTCCATTTGTTTGTATATATTTTGACAAAATTAAGTAACTATTTCATGGACCTTTATTTGCTAAACTATAATTTGACGTACATATTAAAATAACCTTTGTTCCCTATGTAGTTTATCACTTTCCAAAACATTTAATTGTCATAAAACAGACTCCTACATTGTGCTTGCCTGATTCTGTTTTTTTTGTCCCTTATATGTTTCCCAGGATTTTAGGCATGGCTCCAGCAAAAAAATCTAGAAGTGTAAATAAGCGCTTTTCTCCTACAACTAAAATCTCTCCCAGTAAAGATGGTAATGGGGACAATTTGAAGAAAAGCTTGCAACGGGTGAGTTTTACTATATTTTTGTTTGCTCGTGTAACATTACATGAATAGAGGTAGAGAGTGCAAGAAGAAAGATGAATGGCTACGTCAAGGATGTCAGGTCATTGCTGGAAATGTGTCAGTGAAGTGAAGACATGTTCCTGCATGTTTTTCTTTGAAAGAAAAAGGAGAATATGGAATGACAAAAAAAAGTTTGGTTTTGACTTTCAAATAGTTCGGATGGATAAGATGGAGGTTTCTTATGTGGGCAAGTCTCAAATTGTATTTTCCACAGCTTTCCTCTCACTAAAGGTGAAGAATATGCTGGAATATTAATGTTCCAGATCTTCCCTTCCCTATTCTTGTCAATCAAATGGTTCCTTTAGGAAAGTGGTAATATGTTGAGTTGGAAGGGAGAAATATTTCATCTAGATTCATTCATGTTAGATGTAACGCATTCTTTGAGGACTCATGGAATTCTGTATGCATTTTGACGCAGTTCTTTCTATAAAATTGCAGAAGAGGAAGTTGTCTGACATGCTAGGTCCCAAGTGGAGTGACGAGGACCTGACACTCTTCTATCAAGCATACCGCAAGTATGGTAAAGATTGGAAAAAGGTCTGTCCAAATTTAAAGTATAATCCATTAGATTAAAGTTTATTGAATATCCCCTGTAACTTGCATATATTTGCTGTTGCTTGATCTCTAACGCTTGCCACTAAGAGCTGCTTGATACTTATTACAGGTTGCTGGTGCAGTGAAACCCCGAACTGCAGAGATGGCGGAAGCTCTTTACACAATGAATAGGGTAGGCTCTGAATGCAGACAATAAAGTCACACATGTCTTTATTATCAAATCCTCTTTGCTTATGAAATCATCGAGTGACATATCTTGATTGGCAATTCTTCTCTTCATCTTCTTATCCATTTTCCAAACTATGTTCCTGCTGATTTATAGCTGGATTAAATGTCAGCTATACTGATAGCATGGTCAGAGAGCCCATTTGTGAGAACCTTGTTCTAACACTTCATGTTGTTGACTTGTGACATTATTCATTATAAGTGATTTGAGGAGCACAATACTCTAATAAGTCAAATCTTTTTCACAATGAAATCTGGTTAGGGTTGTCTACTTTTGTGGGGCTGTATTCATCTGATATTCAGTTTCTCTTTTTCTGGTAGGCAGTTATTTTATATTGCCTGCACTTGCCCACATAACCTTTGTTTTGTCTGTCTTACTTTTGGAAATAATTTAGCCTTTTGTGTTGCGTGGTCATGATTGCTGATATGGTGATATGCGTGTCGTTCTTGTATCATAGACGCCTGTGAATGTTATAAATATGAGCTGCAGTCAATTATGTACTTGCTATTTGTTATTTTGTACTCATCAGCTGCATAGATTTTAGACGTCCAACAGTACTGTTCCCAGAGTTCTCTGAGATTGTCACGTAATCAAGCACTTTCATACACATAATTTCTGTTTTCTACCTTGTAAAAATGATGTGTCCACACAAGAACAGTAGGAAAGGAATACTTAATCTGTTCAGATTTCTCAAAATAAAAATAAAAACAAATAGTAGGAAAGGAGAAAGAATCTGTTAAAAGGAAAGAACATAGTTCCCAGCTTTTGCAGGAGGACATCATATATCTGTTAGCAATAATATGACTCTTACATTACAGCTATCAAAAAATAATATGACTCCTATATTCTGTTTTTTTCCCTCTTTGTTTCTTTTGTTAGTATGACATTTTATCCTGTTGTACCTAGAAATTTAACACTTTTATCATTGATTTAGTTTCCTTAATGTGGCCTGTTGTAATATCATCATCTTCTCTCTTTCTGTCTGTTTGGGCAGTATCCAGATTCCATGTTACCAGCTTAATTGTTTTAGTGCTACTTTATTTTCCTTTTCTGAATCCTTATATGGAACAATGCAGTCCTGTGAGTGATTGATATTACTTGAAAAGATTTGCATCAAAGACGACTTCAGATTCATAAATCTGCACTACCAGTGGGTTAAATAATGATTTGTTCATTTTCTTTTTGATGCTATTATGTTGCATTAATACAGTGAAACACTTCTCCATACTCCATGAACTTGAAATAGAGAACTGTTGTTTCCTGTGAAGTGCATGTCACTAAGAAAGATCCATCTCTTTCAGAAGAGAATACGAATCATCTTTTGAATAATTTTTTGGGGAAAAAAAGAATTATCACTTGACTTGCGATCATTTTTACGCTTACTTGTTTATATACATAAAAGCACTGAGTGCCATATTGATCATCATAAACCATTGTCTCTGTCAAAATAAAAATCATAAATCATGGTTATTTAATTTTTCCAGCAACAGGTCAGCAACAATATGAAGAGTCAATTTGATCATTGCTCTGTGGAGATACTATTATAAGATTAAATTTTAAAACAAATGACAATGAATAATTAATCTGCATGAATATATTCAGTCATACAAAATGAAGATGAAAATTACCTACTTTATTCTACTGTATTTCAGGCTTATTTATCTCTTCCAGAGGGGACTGCATCTGTTGTTGGGCTGATTGCCATGATGACTGATCACTACTGCAACTTGGTAAGGCTTGAGATATAGAGTTTTGAGCAAGAGGAGCGTGTGTGTACTATATGTTTTATCTGCCCATCACTCACTTCCTTCTGCACTCATTAGACGTATTTTTCCCTTTCCCATTTGTTTCAAGCTGAGGGAGTAGTGTTGCATGTGAGAGATACCAGAATTTTTGCTTCGTGGCATCAGTGTATCGAATTGCTTGTATACTTCAATTGAAAAATGCTGTTTGCCTTGAGCAGAAAGCTCTTTGCAAGCTGTTATTAAATAAACATCAGGAAAGATGATCCTACGCATCAGGCTGTAGCAAAGCATTGTTCTGACTTTTGACTGTCGACAAGAAAAACTTTTCTAAAGAGAAGCGAGTATCTGCTCGATGTTCTCTTATATTTTTTCATGGCTTCTGAGTCCCAATGTTTATATACTGTACCTGAGTCTTAGTTTTGTGTATTTTCTGTTGAAGTAACTTCACTATGGGATGTCAGGCAGCAAGCGACAGTGAGCAAGAAAGTAATGAGGATGCTGGAACATCTAGAAAACCTCAAAAACGTGCTCGGGTTAAGATTCAGCCTAATGTTACTAAAACATCTGAGGTGGCATCCCCAACGTTAGCAGCTACTCATGGTTGTTTAACTTTGTTGAAGAAGAAGCGTTCAGGAGGTGCGTTGTCCCTTCTACCCCTCCCGCAACAGAAAAAAGGATGAAGTAAAATAAGTGAAGAATTATTCCTATGGAGAAAAGAATTAAATATCCTTAAAGAATCTCCCGGCTGGACTTAGATTAGGATCTTTCTTACTTGTTATTCTTGCATACATTTTACTGTCATTAGTGCATTTTACTTTCATGCAGTTTAGAAGCTTTTCTCGGGGTTTCATTTCTTTTAGCTGCCTTCCACATGATCTATTTACTTGCTGAACGGAGGCTTGACCTCTTTGAATGTTGACAAACAAAGTATTTCTTTTCATTTATTTATCTGTAATTCAAGATGGAAGCCTATTTTCTTTTTCTCTTATCTAAGGATTGAGCCCTTGTCGTGTGATATTATTGATGAAGTTTTGCTGGAGTTTTCTTTCAGGAAGCGGGCCTCGTGCTGTTGGAAAAAGAACCCCACGCTTTCCTGTTTCTTTTTCACATGAAAATCCCATGGGTGAGAAGTATTTTTCTCCAAGTAGGCGGAGTTTGAAACTTCAGGCAGATGACACTGATGATGATGTGAAGATAGCATTAGTTTTGACAGAAGCTTCACAAAGAGGTGGTTCTCCTCAGGTCTCTCAGACACTAAACCGTTGGACGGACAGTGCTATGTCTTCACCTCTTGAGACTGCTGAAAGAAAGGTATTGCTCAACTTTCATTTCATATTATGACTTATCTCCATAAACTAAGTGAGATCAACTTTTTTGATATTTTCTTATTCGTTTTCTCTACTAGCGTGTTAAAATGGGTATGGGCGATGGAAAGCTTCTCAGTAATGAAGTGGATGAAGAAGAGGGAAGCATGGAAGCAGACACTGGAGAGCTGCTGCGGTATAAAAATGATTTGGCGGACACCGGAACCATTAGTCGAACAGCACAGAAGGGAAGAAGACCTTATGGTGAAAAGTTGGAAGTTGATAGTGGTGACAACCATTTTGATGATATCAAAGAGGCATGTAGTGGTACAGAAGAAGGTCAAAGATTGGGCGCGGTGAGGGGTAAACTTGAAATGGAGGCCTCAGATGAAAATAATTCAAGGACCTCTTTACAAGGCTCTAGAAAGAGGAGCAAAAAGATGTTTTTCAGGAGAGGTATTACAAAGTTCTATAGATTACTGAATTTGAAAAAAAAAAACTTTTGTAGATTACTGTTCATCAGAACTTTCCATTCCAGTAATTTTAACAGCATTTTATATGTTCCTTTTAGTCCTGTTTGATTGTTCTATTTTATCTCTTTCCATTAGTTTAAAAGGGGGGAAGGGGATATACTCTTGGAAACAGAAGGAAAGTCGAGACCCTAATAGGATTTGGACATTTAACCAAGTTTGACGAGAGGGCTGATCAGTAAGTATGAGTTGTTGCTATGATGCTATCGCACTAACCCAAGTCCAACTAGGGCTAATTCCCTTGGAAGGAGAATGGCAATCTTTAGTTTCATCACAGTGACCTTTAATTCTTTCAATTTCGATGTACATGCGTGCATATTCTATCGTATCTCTATGTTCTTTAGTAGAAAGCTATGTTAATGTCACAGCCGAGACCACTAGTGATATTGTTCTCTTTGGTCCTAGGCGCGCACAGTTTTAAAATGCGTCATTAGGGTCTAAGACTTGCTTCCTTATACACCCAACATCTCTCTCTCGTGTTTTGTCGATGTGGAATTCTCCTAGGGTGTTACATACACCCCCCCTTAGGGACGCAACATCCTCGTTGAGGTTTGCCCCACCACCGTTCAAGGTTGCACGCAGAGTGGCTCTAATACCATATTTGTCACAGCCCAGCCCAGTAGTGATATTGTCCGCTCTGGGCCTAGGCCCGCACGTGTTTAAAACGCGTCACTAGGGTCTATGGCTAGCTTCCTTATATACTCATCATCTCTCCCGTGTTTTATCGATGTGGGATTCGCCTAGGGTGTTACAGTTAATCTCAAATATCATCCCCTTACCACCCCCTCATCACTCTTCCCTCCACCCTTCTCCTGGTATTCTTAACATGCCATTAAAATGGATGGATAAAAGTTATTTACCGACGAAAACACATCTATAGGTTTCCCAAGTGCTTAATGAAAGTGCAAGAGGGGCGGGGTGGGTGGGGGGTGAATTGAATTCTTTTTTTATTTTTCTAGTCGATTGTCAGTAGTAGTAGTAGTCGACTATTTAGGAAGGCAATGAAGAACACTTAAAGAGCATAAAGTAAAGTGACACCAGATATTTTTATACTGGTTGGGATCCAATGTGGATCTTAATCCAGTCCCCTTGGGTTGCAAGAGTATTCTCTGTAAGCTCTTTTGAGGTTTGACTTGTACAGTTGTGATGGAGTGCAATTCCTACGTCTATACTTAATCTCTTTTCTCGTGATTTTTGATACAATGCCTCACCAACAATATTTTTCCTCTCCTCTCTTTTGAGTTTGAGTACACAGTAAATGTAGAATGAAATATACTGCTTATTAAAAGTAGAAAAAAGGAGCTTGAGACGGTTTAGACGAAAGTATATCTTCCATCTTTCTTCAAATAACTGTAAGGGGTCGTTTGGTTGGGAACAAGTTATCTCGGGATAATTAATCCCGGGATTAGCTATCCCGGGATTAGTTATCCCACCATGTATGTGGATAACTTATCCCATCACTATGGTATAAATGATGGGATAAATAATCCGAAACTAACTAATATCTCCAACCAAACGCAGGATAAAATAATCTTGCATTTTATCCCTAGATTATTATACCTTATACCTCACATCAAACAACCCCTAAGTAGTCTTTGCCCTAGCCGTTGAACTTCTTGACAGAGATGACAATCCAAGAGGTTTAATCTTTAGAAAGGGGAATAGATTGATCTCTTTCCAAGAATAAGTTTAGAGCTTTCTGTTAGGGCCGTTGAGCAGATCTTCAAACTTGATTTGTTGTAGCTCATTGCCTTCTAGGGTTTTGACGAACTTGAGCTCTTGGTACTTGTTTCCATAGATGTGATTTCAATTCTCCTTAATTGATGCACGGGAATCTTGACCTTTAATATATTTGGGTCTTCTTTCTTAGTGCTTGTGTGTGAATCCTTGCTAAGTCTTCTTTCCTTTCCTTCGCTGATCTTGATTGATTGTTTTCCATAAATGAGCGTTGGAAGATACTCATTTAATTTCTTCACCTTAAAATTCTCTTTGAATAAGTCAACTTTCCTTTATAGATTTTTCGTGTATTCATGCACATGTAAAACACACACGTACATTAATTCCGTCTTCATTAAAACTAAACCCTAACGATCTCCCCCTTTCGGATACAACAACAACATACCTAGTGTATTCCCACAAAGTGTGGGGAGGATAGAGTGTACCAGTCCTTACCTCTACCTCAGAGGTGAGGTAGAGAGGCTGTTTCCGATAAGCCCTCGGCTCAAGACAAAACAATCTAGAAAAAGACGTAATAGAAGTACAAGAGACAATAAGTAGTAACATAAGAACAGATAGTAACAAAACAATACTACCACAAAATAATACTACAATCGATCTACTCGAAACAACAGACATCAACAAAAATCCAAGGACAAGAAACTACAAGCGTAGCACCACTACTACTAGTACAGACAACAAGACAAAACACTCCTACCTACTAGCATGGACGCACTCCTACCTACTAAACTTCTACCCTAATTCGCATCCTCCATACCTTCCTATCTAAGGTCATGTCCTCGGTAAGCTGTATCTGCGCCATGTCCTGTCTAATCACCTCTCCGCGATGATGACAACAAAAGAATTAATAACTCATAGTCAACTTCCCTGTTGTACTGTCTCTAGACTTTGCAATGAGTTGACTCCCCCTAAATGTAACCACTTAGTTTAGAGAAAAAACATAACTATACATCCTACTGACCCTCTTTTCACAATATACCATACTAATAAATAATTACATAGAAAATCCTATAAATATTGACATCCTATACCAAACATAGTAAAATATAAAACCGGTGACAACGTGTTTTATGGGTTAATATTCCGAAATTTAGCATTAATCAATAACTGATTCCTAAAAATAGACGACTGTGAATATTCAAATCAACATATTCAATTACAAACTACAGTATTCAATATTCAAACTTATACTCCCTCTGTTTCAATTTGTTTGGGTTTAGCCTACTTTCCTTTTTAGTACGTTTCAAAAAGAATGTATTTCCTTTTTTAGCAACTCTTCAATTTCAACTTTCCACATGGCATGTTTAAGACCACAAGATTAAAGGGTATTTTGGTACATTTGACATTTCTTTAAATATTAACCACAAGATCCAAAAGTCTCCCTTATTTTCTTAAACTCCGTGCCAAGTCAAAATAGGCCAAACGAATTGAAACGGAGGGAGTAATATTTAATTCAAGAATATATTTTTGAAGATGGTATATAATTTAATTTAAAAACTTAATATTGTTATTGGATGGAATTTAAATACACGATGCTAAAATGTGTTAAGTGGCTTTTCATACTGGGTAGATTTCTCCTTAGTTTACTCCCCTTGAATGAGAGCACTTGGTGTACTCTGCTTGAAGTTTTGACTCATTCGTGCACTCGTTTTCATCCCCCTTTGTCAGTGAGTCAGTGACAAACAGGGAATTCGTGCGATCACAAATAACACAGAGGCAATTACCACAAATATAGACTTATAGATCTAATACGATGCACAAAACGAGCAAAGGTAATTGTCAAAACAGTAAAACAAGCAAAATAATAGCCAGCTGGACTTATGTCCAGACAACTCAAAGTTTAGAACAATCTAGCAAACATCTAATGGTGCCTAAGAAAGTACACCAGGGTGTTAACAACAGCTTCCTTCATAGCATCAAACTTTGTGCCAACAACACCATAGATCTCCTCAAACTTGTTAGAAATTTTGGTGGGAAGGTCTCCAAAATGTTTGACATCTTCTTTGATCACTTTATCCAGCTTTTTCCTGAGATAAGCAACATTAGCACCTGTTTCCTTCGTAGTATCACGAATTTTCTCCACATTGCACAAGGTGAAAGCCGTAAGATCCTTGATAGACTCAAGTTTTGTATTAGAGCAGCCAGCTTAGCAAGTACTTCTGGAGAGCAGTCAACCCGAGGTCGTGGAAGGAGAAGCATGAGGTGAATTTTTGGTTTTGGAAGGAGCAACAGTCATGGTACTGTCAGAAACATCCTTTTTGAGCCAAGTATCACTGGACAGAGTATAGCCTATCCTTTCATAAACTCTAGAATTGTAGCATTTCTTGATAGTGATATTAGGATGATCATCGAGGCAGATGTGGATAGCTTCAGGAAGACGGGTGATAAGCATACCATAAGGAAGACTGGAGGGATCAACAGCACACTCAATTATATAATTGATCACAATGGAAGAAAGCTTAATTTTCTTTTTGGTGAGAAGCCAATATGTGAGAAGAGTGTCTCATTGAGTGACTGTTGAAAAAGAACAAACACGAGGAAGACAGCGGTGGAAACCATATGGGCAAGAACTCTAGAATCAAGGACAGATCATTCGGACCTATCTGAACCGGGACAGAAGAAGAGTTAGAGAGGGTTTTCTTGGCTTGCTCAAAGGACACTTCAGACGAGTCAAGCCAAGAGTTCTTTGGGAGATCAGAGAACCCAGAACATTGACATTCAAACATGATGTCAAAAACATCACACTCAAGAACACCAGGTTTTAATTTCATCGGGTTTGGAAGATCGGAGATTAGCATAGAACATACAACAACAACAACAACAACATACCCAGTGTATTCCCACAACGCGGGGTCTGGGGAGGGTAGAGTGTACGCAGTCCGTACTACTACCTCAGAGGTGAGGTAAAGAGGCTGTTTCCGATAGACCCCCGGCTCAAGACAAAAACAGTCTAAAAATAGATTAGCATAGAACATGCGAACTAAATTTTCATAAGCTTGAGGTTCTTGAAAAAGTTTTTCCAACCTTGAAATTTGAAGAAAGATTGAACTTTACAAGACCGAGTCTGCTTGATATCTAAATCAACCCAACGACCAGCATCAACAGTTTTTTCTTTGAGAGAGATGCAAAGAATGAGATTTGGAGAATCCCAGAAATTCTTTTTGGTATTGAAAGAGTTTCCAGAGTCACCTTTGAGTTTCTTGAGCGAGTCAGAACCATCGCCTATGTCAACCGTTCCTTTTTCCGAGATTCTTGATGGGAACAGAGTCTGTAGCCTCAGAGGAGGAGGAATGAGCAGAGTGCTCAGAATCCACACGAATAGGGGATGAAGCTTTCCCTTTGCCTTTGTTTCGTGCGCTTTGACGTATACCTTCATCGCTTTGAGGATCAAACTTACTAATATTGTCCTTTCCACTGTTATGCACAAAACAATTACAACAAAAAGGATGAAAGTAACCGATATTTGGTCTCTTACCATTTCATAGCTCATATAGAGTTTTTTTCCAGATAGGTTTGACTAAGCACCTATTTAGAACGTGGCATGCTGTACTTATAGCGTTTGCCCAAAAATGGTGTGGCGGAGAATGTTCCACAATCATGGTTCTTGCCATATCTTGGAGTGTTCTGTTTTTTTCTTTCAACCACTCCATTTTTCTGCGGAGATCTGGGAGATGAGAAGTTGCGAGTATATCCATGTTCAATGCAGAAACTTGAAACGCCTTCCTTCAAATTCTCCTCCATGATCACTTCTTATTGTCATGATATAGTAACTCTTTTCTCGCAGAAAAACTCAAAAAAATTTATAGTATCATCCTTATTTGCAAGAAACATTACCCAACGAGAGAAATCATCAATAATAATAAAAGCATACCTCTTACCTCCAATGCTAGCAGTTTTTGTGGAACCAAAACGATCCATTTGTAGAAGCTGCAGGGGTATAAAAGTAGTAAAAATATCTTTTGAAATGAAAGATTTTTTAATTTGCTTACCCATTTGATATGCATCACAAATATGATCCTTTGTGTGATACAACCTTGGGATTCCAATTACTTGAGCATGTTCTGCAAGTTTCTGAATCAGACGCATACTTGCATGACCCAACTTCTTCTGCCATATCCAAGGATCATCAGTTATTGAGACAAGGCAAATATGCTTGCCTGAATTTTTAACGGAATCCAGAACTTATACATTTTTACCTCGACTTCCAGGCAATACAACTTTTCCAGATTTATCTTCAATGGTGCAACCTGTTTTTTTTTTTTTTTTGAATCTTACTTCAAGCTCAAAGTCACAGAGTTGACTGATGCTTAGCAAGTTGTAGTTCAACCCTTTTACTAGATAGACATTTGTAATGTCACAAGAATCATTGAAAATAATTGTTCCTATGCCAATTACTGTTTCTTTTGAGCTGTCCCTTACTATTTCTTCATCAAAATCAATGTGATTTGAACAGCTTTTTGTCGCCTGTCATGTGATTAGAACACGCACTATCTAGATACCATTTTCCTTTAGACCTTTTCTTGTGGTGTTCCTGCAAAACAAAGTAATTGCTTTCTTTTAGGTAACCAAGCCAGCTTGGGTCCTTTGGGGTTAAGCTCAATAGTATTTGTGTCATGTTTGGGTTTCCACACCCAACTAGGAGTATTTGCATCGCAAAATCTACATTATAAATTTTGTGACCGTTTTACCACAACAATAACATGTCTGAGAATAGGGCTCTCCAGTGAGGCAGTGACTGTTTGATGAATCGACTTGTTTGAATTAGGTCTGCCACTTTCAGAGTTTATTTCAGTTGACTTGCATGAGTGAGTTGACTGATCCTTCCTGGCATTTGTTACTGACTTATGGGTCGACCTACTAGAGGCAGGCATGTGACTGACAAGTTCTTTGCCAGTTGACTTGATATTTTAAGTCGACTACTTTGACCTGATTGAGCTATGACTGATGGATTTGCGCATGCCATTGAGTTGCATTTGCAATTCCTGAATTTATTCTTAAAGAAAATCTTTTTCTATTTCACAGACTTCCAATTTCTTTTCCAATCTTTCTTCTCTTTGTATACTTCTGAGTTCATCAAAAATACGATTTAGATATGATATGCACGATCGAAGAGTTTTTGAAGTTTTCGGCAATTATTGTGAGTTTGAGATCTTACCTCGCTTGTTTCTCCAATTGCCATGAAACATATGTTGGCCATTTCTTCTCTTTCATTATCCGAAACATCTTCATCACTCCTGTTGCTAAATGCTTTGTTTGGTTGATCATTTTTGGAGTGTTTTTTTCTTGATTCTGGACAATCAATAGCTATGTGATCATGCTTGCCACATTCATTGCACTTCCAATCATTTTTGCTTTGATAAGTGATGTATTTCCCTTTTTGGAAGTTAGACTTGCCTCTTCTGTTGTTTCTCGATCTTCTTATGGAATTCATAACAGATCTGGTTATCATTGGAACTTCTTCACCGAATTCTAAGCAACTGTCTTCTTTTCACTTTCATCTTGACTTCGTTTTGTAAAATGTGTCTTTTCAAATGCAATCAAGTCTCCTCTAACTTCATCATACCTAAGATTATTTAGCTTCATGCTTTCTAGGACAACTACTTTGACATGCCATTGAGGAGGCAAGCTTCAGAGAATTTTCCTCATGTAGTAGTCTTTGAACTAGCTGTTGAACTTCTTGACAGAGATGGCAACCTAAGAGGTTTGATCTTTGGAAAGAGGAATTAGATTGATCTCCTTTCAAGAATAAGTTTAGAGCTTTCCGTTAGGGCCGTTGAGCATATCTTCAAACTTGATTTGCTGTAGCTCGTTGCCTTCTAGGGTTTTGACGAACTTGAGCTCTTGGTACATGTTTCCATAGATGTGATTTTAGTTCTCCTTAATTGATGCACTGAAATCTTGACCTTTGGTAAATGTTGGGTCTTCTTTCCTTAGCGCTTGCTGTGAATCCTTGCTGAGTCTTCTTTCTTTTCCTTCGTTGATCTTGATTGAAAGTTTCTCATAAATGAGTGTTGGAAGACTCATTTATTTTCTTCTCCTTAAACTTATAAGTTAACTTTTCTTTATAGATTTTTCGTGTATTCCCGCACATGTAAAACACACACATACATTAATTCGGTCATCATTAAAACTAAACCCTAACACTTAACCATCAAATAAAATTACCCAAGTCTGCCTTCAACACTCTCTTCCTTCTGTGACATAAAGCTGTATTGCCATTCTTGGGGATTTTTTCCTTTTCTCCATTTTTTCACCTTTCAAGGATTTACTTTGGTTGGCACTAGATCAGAACATTACTTTCATGACATTAATCTCTAGGGAGTTGCTTCATCTGCAAAATGCTTAGACACGCCAAGAAAAGGTAGATAAAGGACTCAGAATTACAAGTTCTGGACCACTCAGGGCTTAGAGATCTATCAATGTTCTGATATATTTCAAAATACTGTTTCATCTTGTCTCATTAGTTTGTCTTTGTTTCCAAGGAGTTTTTTCTTCGAGTTCTGTTATTGTAATGGTTGGCACTAGATCAGAACATTACTTTCATGACATTAATCTCTAGGGAGTTGCTTCATCTGCAAAATGCTTAGACACGCCAAGAAAAGGTAGATAAAGGACTCAGAATTACAAGTTCTGGACCACTCAGGGCTTAGAGATCTATCAATGTTCTGATATATTTCAAAATACTGTTTCATCTTGTCTCATTAGTTTGTCTTTGTTTCCAAGGAGTTTTTTCTTCGAGTTCTGTTATTGTAATGCAAAGTAGCATGCTATTTTGGTAAAAAAAATTGACAGTAAAGCTGTTATCATGTCAATCTCAAAAAAAAGAAAAAGTAAACCTGTTATTATGTGATTGAAACTGTTATATATCTTGGTAGAACGATCCAAACTAGAGGATAAATCTGCTAATTTTCTTTTTTCTTCTTGTAGACGAAGACTCCCCTTTTGATGCTCTGCAAACTTTGGCTGATTTGTCAGTAATGATGCCAACAACAGAAAATGAAGATGGTAAGGATATACATTCTGTTTCTATAGATCTTTGTATGGAGGCTTGCTTGTTTGACTATTGGAGAGATGCTGGGTGTTGATAGTATCTCTCTGTCCCCCTTTCACATTCTCGCTGTCTTAGCCTGGCTTTTTGACGACTTTAACCTCTATGCAATTTTTTGGTACCATTTGGTGTCTGGAACCTGTTTGCCCCGACTAATCCATATTTGGCTGATAGAAAGCCCACTATTGGGGTGGGGGTTGGGGTGAGGGGGTTACGTTCCCTACCAAAGAAGACTCCATTCCCAGGGGTCGAACCCGAGACTCCGGTTAAAGATGGAGGAACCTTTACATTCCACCGCCACAACCATTGGTGGTTATGCATTTCAGGTCTTCTATCTTGTTATTTGGAACTTAAGATTTTTGAATTTACTTTGGTCTCAGGTATCAGGATTTTCCTGTGAATTAATTACAGAAAAAGTTAACGAGGTCACAAATTTAGGATTTTGATGGGAAGTCATCACTAAAGTATGTTGAATTCTGGATATATTGAAGCAAGTTTAGAAACCTGGAACTCATAGACCCAAGTGTGGGTTCTTCCATCTTGTCATGTTGTGATGTTGCTATTTTTTTCTGCTTGTGCTTTTTCACTTCCGTTGTTTAGGTTTGTTTTTTCTTTTACTATTTCTTTTTTTTTTAAATCAAAAATTGAAGCTTTGGACATGCTGACTATCCCGTGTCTTGATCACAGTTCATGTGTTTCCACTTGATTTTCAGTTGCTATTCCCTGTCTTAATTGCGACTATATTAGATATTTTTTATTTTTTCTTTTGGTTTCAGAGTCAATGATCCTGGGCAAGGATGAAATTGGTGATCATGTTGATGAATCTGGCTCCTTAGAAGCTGTGCCTGCAAACAAACAAAGAGACAAACGTGTATCAGAGGGGGTTAGATCGAGATGGAGTCAATCTGTATCAAAGTTTGGAGTTGCTTCCAGTAAGACATCAAAACATGGAAAAGTTAGACCTACTGATGTTAGTGCTGTTCCTGAAACAAAGCAGGTGGGGAGGGGGCAGAAAGCAATTTCGTTTAAGGTATTAGGAGGCAGCTTTGCATCCCTAATCAATATTCTGACGAGGTAAATGATATGTAACAATTCTAACGATAATCTTTCAGGCTCGAACTGAAGGTCATATTAACAATGAAGTCACTGACTTTCAGGAAGCTGAGGTGATTTTCTTATTTTTGTCTATTTCAACTGATTGTTTATAGATTTAGACAGATGTTTGAGCCATTGCCTTAAACATTTTGCCAGATTGGATACCTTAATCAGCTGCATTGTTTCTAATTTGACGTGATCCCTTTTCTCCTATAGGCAAAAGAATTATCAAAGAAGTCAACAAATAAGGGTAAAAAATCCAATCAGAGTGTGTCGCCAAAATTAATCAAAGATCAGGAGCATGCATCATATGCAGATCCAAGAACAGAACGAAGTGATTCAGCTCAATCAACTGCACAGATCCCTGTGGAAAACCAGGTTAATTTACCTGCTAAAGTCAGAAGCAGGCGCAAGATGGACCTGAAAAAACCTCAAAGACAAAAAAAGTTGAAGATTTCTGATAAAAGTTTGGATGATACTAGTGCATCCGTCAGTGCATTTCATGACAGAGCATCCAGTCTTAAGGTTAGTTATGCACCTTTGTCCATGTTGTAGTGCATCTTCGTTATATCACCACTATTTAACCTGAAGACATTGCATGCAGGAAAAGATTTCCTATTGCCTTTCCAAAAATCAGGTTCGGAGTTGGTGTATCTATGAGTGGTTCTACAGCGCAATTGACTACCCCTGGTTTGCCCAAAGGGAATTTGTGGAATACCTGGATCATGTTGGATTGGGACATGTTCCGAGGTTAACTCGTGTTGAGTGGGGTGTCATAAGAAGGTAGCTTCTCAACCTCGTTGCAATTTGGAATTCTCTCTATTCCCTGGGCAAGTCCTAAATATTAAGAAGTTTGTTATTTTTATGTTAATGATGGTCCATTGAATCCTCACCTTGATGTAGTTCTCTTGGAAGACCACGGCGATTCTCTGAGCAATTTTTGAGTGAAGAAAGGGAGAAGCTTAATCAATACCGAGAATCTGTCAGAACACATTATAATGAACTTCGTGAAGGTACAAGAGAAGGGCTACCCACAGATCTTGCAAGGCCATTGTCAGTTGGACAGCGTGTCATTGCTATTCATCCAAAAACAAGAGAGATTCATGATGGTAGTGTGCTTACAGTTGATCGCTCCAGATGTCGTGTTCAGTTTAACCGACCTGAGCTTGGGGTTGAGTTTGTCATGGTAATTCAGTATTGCTTAATATATGCTTATACTGTATTCTGGCACCAAGATCGGAACAAGATTAGAAATGATTACAACGGTGCAAGTAACACACACATAGGGTAAAATGAGTGTATCTTTAGATGGTTTGACCGACATCCTACATAAACCAACGTATGCACTTCTCCTTAGGCGCAATACTATGATCATTGAAGATGATAGAAAACGATGCAGTAGATCTAACATCATATGGATGAAGTTGTATCAAAGCGTGTATAATCTCTTGAAATCTATGTCGACAACAACAACAACATACCCAGTGTAATCCCACAAGTAGGTTCGGGGAGGGTAGGGTGTATACAGACCTTAAGCATACTAAAAAAAGAAACATAACTACAATAAAATAACACGTATTTGAAGTGCAAGAAATATCAGGTAATAACAGACAGGGGCGGACCTACATAGGTTCAAGTGGGTTCATATGAACCCACTTCGTCGAAAAATTACACTATATATATACATATATATAATCAGTCCTTGAAAAATGTACAAGGTATACTTAAATTTTGAACCCACTTCAACAAGTGGGCTGCTCAGCCTAGTGGCAATGTGGGTTCAATTTTATAATACTCCCCAGTCCCGAGTTCGAAACCCACCTACAATACTCCTTTTCCTTTACATTTTTATGTCCAGAAGCAGTAAATAACAGCCTATTCTCTCCTCCTTTGCTCATTTTTTTAATTTTTTTAATTATTATTACAATATTACTTCAAATAAAAAAGGGACTTAATCTAGAAGGTACCATTATTCTCTCGTCCTTCGCTCACGGTTTGCTTCTTTGCGTGTTTTTTTTTATATTGAACCCACTTGGTGAAAATTCTGGGTCCGCCACTGATAACAGACATCAAAGGACAATAAACTCCCCGGGTAATACTACGCCTACTAGTAAGGAAAGATAAGCGAGACAACACTCGACTACCTATTAACCTTCCATCCTAATCCGTGTCCTCCACAACCTCCTATCTAAGGTTATGTCCTCAATAAGCTGGAACTGCGCCACGTACTGGCTAATCTCCTCTCTCCAGTACTTCTTCGGCTTACCTTTGCCTTTCCCGAAACCATTCAAAGTCAACCTCCGCACTGGAGCATCCATGCATCTCCTCTTCACATGCCCAAACCATCTCAGTTTTACTTCCCACATCTTGTCCTCCACCGAGGCCACTTCCACTTTTTTCTGAATATCTTCATTTCTAATTTTGTCCCTCCTAGTATGGCCACACATCCATCGTAACATCCTTATCTCCGTAACTTTAATTTTCTAGACATGAGATTTCTTGAGGTAGAGGTATGGATTGCATACTCTCTACCCTCCGCAGACCCCACTCTGTGGGATTACACTGGATATGTTGTTGTAGTTGTTGAGATTTCTTGACTGGCCAACACTCTGCCCCATACAACATAGTAGGTCTAACCACCACTCTGTAGAACTTGCCTTTAAGTTTCATATCACACAAGACTCCGGATGCAAACCTTCATTTCATCTACCCGGCTCCAATATGTCGTGTGACATCATCGTTAATCTCCCCAGCTCGTTGAATAATAGACCCAAGATACTTGAAACTCTCATCTTTGGGACTGTCTATGTATCAAGCCTTACTTTCACACTAGCCTCTTGTGCTACGTCACTGAACTTGCACTCTAAATATTCTGTCTTGGTTCTGCTCAACCTAAGCCCTTTAGACTCTAGAGTTTGTCTTCACACCTCAAGCTTAGCGTTAACTCCTCCACAAGTCTCGTCAATCAGATTTATGTCATCCGAAATAACATACACCATGACACCTCATCTCCGATGTGTCGTGTCAATTTATCCAACAACAAGGTAAATAAAAACGGGCTAAGAGTTGATCCCTAGTGCAACCCCATCACAACTAGGAAATGCTCTGAGTCTCCTCCCATTGTCTTTATCCGGGTCTTGGCGCCATCATACGTGTCCTTGATCACCCTAGTGTATTAGCTAAAATATAGAGCACAATGGAATCAAAGGATCCAAATAGGAAATGCCAATTAGTTAGGATTAAGGTTTAGTTGCAATGCCAATTAGTTAGGATTAAGGTTTATTTTTTATTACACTTACATTAGGTCCAGAGTTTGACAAGAGTTCTACTCTGGTTGTAGGTTCAATGTACAAGAATAAGTGTAAGATTTAAAAAATATTTTTGTTTTAGAAAAGCACTCATTGCCTTCTTAAAGTCATGATTTACTATTGGAATAAGGTGGGCTTGAATAGAGCAGACAGATACAAATATTCATATAGCCAATTTCAACTAGCTTGGATTTTAGGAGTAGTTTATTCTTTTTGTCCCTTTCGGAGCCGTCTCATAATGTGGGAGAAATAAAATTAGTAGTTATGCTATGTTAAAGTAAGTCCAAATGTATTCACACTGGTCCCATCCTCCAAGTATGGTAAGTATAATACCTCTTCTGAGGATGCTTCTGAATGCGAGAAAAAAGAAAAAGAAAGACATAACTAAATTAAATAGATTACTCAAACGAACTGATGTATTACACTCTTGCGTCTCATTTCTTTTATCTGTTGGAAGACAAATCTTATGTGCCCTTGTAAATAGCTTGGGTCCTTGGTTCATAACATGTTGTGTGTATGAATTGGTATTTCAGTACTTAATTTAAAAAAGGTATTTCAGTACTTTTTGGTTCTCCAGTGGTTGTTTCCTGGACCGATGGCTTATGGGAACATTTAATGCTCTGGCAGGACATTGACTGCATGCCTCTAAATCCATTTGAAAATATGCCCACGTCACTTAAAAGGCGTGCAGATGGTGTTGATAAGTTTTTTGAGAGTTTCAATGAGTTCAAGGTGAATGCACGAGCAAATGAGTTTGTGAAATTTCCGGTTGGTGACAACATGGAGAATCGAGATGTTTTCTCTCATTTCTCCCCACCAAATCATCCCATCAGTAATCTCTTAATGCAGACAAAGGTTGGTTCTCCTCATACTCTCCCATATGTACCTTTTATTATTAGTATCTTTCAGATTCATCAGACACCCTAATTGGTTAGTTGACGCGAACTACTACGTCAAAGTTGGCCACCTAAACAGAAAGGGTATATATTTAAGCTTTTCGATTTAGATAGCTGAACCTTAACTTGGTTTACCTTATAATGGAAAACCCTACATTCAACATGAAAGTCAGTAGATTTCATGATTATGAATTTTATACCTGATCTCAAAATCTCTGTAATACCATAATTGATATATACCTTGAGAAGTCCCTCTAGAGTATTGATCATTGCCCTCCTTATTGTGTGTGACAATTTCTTTTTCACATAATTAAGAAGGACGAATAGTTTTTTGTTTATGCTTCTTAATGTTATCCTTCCACATAATTTATGAGTACCTTGATGGTCAGGTGGCTTCAGCAGAAGCTGATATGCAATGTAAATCTGGAGTCATGGAAACCCCCGCATATCAACAGACAGCATCAGCATATTCAAAGCTTTCTCTTGCTGCTCAAATTCAAGCAAAGGAAGCTGATGTTCAAGCTCTTGTTGAGTTCACTCGTGCACTAGACAAAAAGGTTGCAAAATTAATTGTGTTTCACTTCATTATTTATATGATCCATGAAAGAAGATTATACAAAGTGAGGCGTTTGACTCTTTGGTGAACAATAAGTTTTCAAATGTGAGGAAGTGTGTTCGAAACCTATAATTAATAAATAAATGTGTTCCTTTTAACAGTTCAAAGTTTAAAGTTAGAACTGTTGGATGAGATGATCACAAAATTCAACAGTAAGTTCTTTTATTCAACCAAATAGAATGACAATAAAACTTGTATGCGTTCATGTCAGAATTACCAGTATAAGCTAATGATGGAGAAATATATTTCTTTTCCGAAATTGAAGGGTTTATTTGCGTAGAAAGAAGAATAGGAAAAAATTGTAGAAGGGGTAACCTTTCATGAACCTGCAGGTTAAGGCGCTATTTACTTTTTTAAAAACAAAGGCCAAAGAAGCTTTATAGAATTTAGTCTACATACAGGCATATGCTAGTTTGAGAAAATCTGCAGAGGTTCTCATTGAGCATGTTTTGTTTATGAGAAAATATGTGTTAAATGTTTTGTTTGAGGTTGGGAATATTTAAGGTAGTGGTGAGCTAGTTTAAACAGATTCCGCAACCATATTGATGACTAGTTTCTTCGGTTTTAGAGTTGTACTGCTTCTTGTCTTTTATTTTTTGAGGTAGTTGTTAAGTTAGGCTGTTCTTGTACTTCAACGTATGTGTTCTGGGACTTTTGTCAAAAGATGTATTTCTCTATTTGATGTTGGATATATAAGAGGCATGAATATTTTGTGCTAGATGTGCAGTGAGCTCATGACATTGGATTGAACTTGTAGGATGCAGTGGTCTCAGAGTTGAAGCGCATGAATGATGATGTGTTGGAAAATCAAAAGAGCAATGACTGTTCTCTTAAAGACTCAGAGCCTTTCAAGAAGCAATATGCGGTTGTGCTAATACAGTTAAATGAAGTCAATGAGCAGGTATGTTTATCCTCTTATTAGAATTTAAACTTCTAAGATGCACAAAGTTTGCTATAGCATTCATTTGCTTCGGCAGGTTGCTTCTGCTCTATATCGTTTGAGACAGCGGAATAACCATCCGGGAAGCATGCCACCTGCATGGCCAAGGCCAGTTACAAATTTTGTTGATCCTGGTGTGTTGAGCATTTATGATCGTTGTCCAAGTCAGCCGCAGGAATCAGGATTCCTTGTCAACGAGATAATAGAAAGTTCAAAAATCAAAGCCCGGACTATGGTAGATGCAGCCGTGCAGGTACACAGTCAATCAACTGTTATTTTTGTTGGAATTCTTTCTAAAAGCCGTGGTGGTGTGACCCAAATCGGTTTTCTAAAGCGGGTTATGATTCATAACATGTCAATTAGTTTCTTCGGAAACCTCATTCAGATGGTTGCCAGGTTGAGTTGTTCCTGACCTCAGCAGATTGGGGGATATTCAAATGTAGAATCAAATGCAGTCATCCATTTGCTCTTCAGTAATAGAATTTACAACATAACAAACATCACACTTTGTGATTATGCTTGTTCATTGTTTAATCAGTATAAATGAAATTCATGGTAGTATGTGATTGGGGGATATTCAAATGTAGAATCAAATGCAGTCATCCATTTGCTCCAGTAGTAGAATTTACAACATAACAAACATCACACTTTGTGATGATGCTTGTTCACTGTTTAATCATTATAAATGAAATTCATGGTAGGATGCTTTTGTCCCTCTTTAATCTGAAAGGGGAGACTTTTGCATAAGTTACTATTTACTGGGTTTTACCTATTTGCTCTCTAGGGTTTTGGTCTACACTTAATTTATTTCCCTTTCGTGTCAATAATATTGCTTACTCAATGTGGTTTTGTATAATTGCAATGTCACCAGACTTCTAATACTTGTCCTGTATTACATCTTATTTTGGAAGTCCTAAGAATGAGATTTTATTCTGATTGCTAGACTTGTGGGATACCTTTTCATTTTAATTTAGCTAGATCAGTTGGTGATGTCTTGAGCATTTTTAAATACAACAATTCTTTTGTCGGGGACTTTTTGAAACTTTTGGGTCCTTTGACTCCATTTAAAATAATATGTGATTTGCACCCAAGGGTGTGGCCTAGTGGTCAATGAAGTGGGTTGAGAACCACGAGGTCTCAGGTTCAAACCCCAGCAGAGACAAAAAAACACTAGGTGATTTCTTCTCGTCTGTCCTAGCCTTGGTGGATAGAGTTACCTGGTACTTATTGCTGGTGGGAGGTGGCACGTAATGGTTTTTAAAAAAAAGAGTGATTTTGCATAAATGTTGTATCATTTTCATGTATATAACTGGATCAAAATATCTTGAATAAATACATCAGGATCAAAGTTTAGAGAGAAAAGATTATACTTCCAGTACCTTTATTGAGACATTCTTTCCAGAAACTATTTAATTTTAGCTTATTTAAAACCTTTAGGGTTCTTAACCAACTTCAATAATATTAGACATCTTCTAATCTGTTTAGACTTGATTTTATTAATTCAATACCGCCATACGGGAAATATTATGTATTTGTATTGCATCCTAATATTATTTATGTTTCTTCTGTTGTTTTTGTGACCTCGACACCTCATCAATTTTTTCTGTGTTGTTGTAGATTAGTTTAGGTTCTGATTAACTTATCTGTGTAGGGGATGATTTCGTTTAGTGGTAGAGAGAACACCACTGAGAAGATTGAAGCGGCTATTGATTATGTGAATGATCGGATTCCATTAGATGACTCTTGCATGCCCACTGTGAGATCTTTTACCAACTCACATTCGCTTAGTGGCTATACTTGCTTCTCTATATAAATTGATTTAAAGTGCATTGATATGTTGCAGCCACCTGATCCTAAGTCAAAGAATATGTCAGACAGAAATGAAGCAGAAATTCCTTCCGAACTTATCACCAAATGCGTTTCTACTTTGCTTATGATTCGGGTAAATACAATTTATAGCCTCAGTTCTTTTCCCGCCTTATGTTGACAGGTTCCTTTATTCCATAATTCCTGTACATTTTCCAAGCTTTTTATGTTTTTTGGACTGGCTATTGTGAAGTGATTATTGCTTTAGAATTTCCGAGATGGAAATTGCCTTGCTTGAATTACCTATCTCTTTCTGTCCTTTGCTGGACTTTGGATTTCCGTGTTGGGTGCCTCTTTTTTGCATGACATAAAAATGTCCATAACATCCAAAAGATGCTCCTCATTCTTCCCAAAATTTTGATGACAGATCTATAAAAGTTAAATAGACAATGTATTGTGATTTTGGATCACTGATAAATAGAGGGAGAAGGAGAGACTCATACAGCATATTGATGGATGGAGGAGCAATCCTTCTTTCCAAATTTAGCTTCCTCTTCGGTTTCTATCACCCCAATTCAATGAGAGAAATACATCTGCGGGGAAACATAGAGTTGAGCGATTTTATAGTGAGGAAACTTCAAAAGAGGGCATTTCTTTTGATTGTTTTAGTGTTGAGAACTTTAGTGATACTCGAGTGTTAGAGTGCATCTAATCTCACTGTAATGATTGTTTTGCTCTTCTTGAGCCGTGGTTTTCCTCCTAGTTTAGGACTTCCACATAAAAATATCGGTGCCCTTTTATCCCCATTGTCTTAACGTGAACATTTCTGTGGGCATTCTACGATCCCCAACAATACCTCCGCATTATGCTTGACGCTACTTGTTTATCTGTTGTATATTATTGCAGAAGTGTACAGAACGACCATTTCCACCCGCTGATGTGGCAAAAGTGATTGATTCCGCTGTAGCAAGCTTGCAACCCTGTTGCTCGCAGAACTCTCCACTCTATGGTGAAATACAAAAGTGCATGGGAATCATCAAACACCAAATTCTGGCGTTGATACCAACATAGACCATATATTATTATCGACTCTCTTCTGTTTACATCTTGTAAATTCACCATGTAGGTAACTTTAACCTTATTCATCGTTCAGCATCTTGGATCAATTCAAAACTCAATTTGCTGCGTGAATGGTGATTTCTGTATTTTTTTTGTTTCCTTCTGGCTGAATTATCAGTACCTGGTACTACCGATTGGCTTGGAAGTTCAAAAGAGTCATGAAATGATGAAATTTTGTACTTCGACTATCATGTTATTCTGTCGTACTTATCGTCCTATTATTATCTGCTATTTTTGTTATTATCTGTTATTTCTTGTTCTTCTATTACTTCCTTTTCTGGATTGCTTTGGACTATTTTTCTCTTGAGCCGAGGGTCTATCGGAAACAATCTCTCTATCTATGAGGTAGTGATAAGGTCTGCGTACACTCTACTCCTCCTCAAACCCCACTTTGTGGGATTATACTGGATGTGTTGTTGTAGCTTCTTATCCATGAGACCACTTTGATATGCTTTTTGCTTGAGCCGAAGATCTATTGGAAACAGTCTCTTTACCTCCCAAATAGGTGTAAGGTTTGCGTACATTCTACCCTCTTCTAACCCGTTGTTGTTTGTTGTCCATGAGACTTTATCCATTTTCTTTGTGAAAGTGAAAACTAGTTTTGTTCTATATGTTTTTCCAAATAAAATATGCATTCTTGACATGGATTTAATTCTATACCCTCAGCAGAATTCCAGCTGAGCAGCCATGAAAATGCAAGAAATCTGTTACGTCAACAGATTTTTAAGGAAATATTTACACGTTCCCGGTGTTTACATTAAATAATACATGTGAGTTCGAAAGATACACATCTTTCATTTATTGATTTGGTGTAAATATTGTTCAACTTGGAAGTTTACCTTATGGAATTAGAAATAACAATTATTCAATTTAGAGAATAATATGACAATGCAGATTAAAAAAAAGCGATTGATTATTCGGATTAATTCTCGCATTCCTGTGCCCAAAAGGATGGACGATTCGATTTGAGTATTCATCGGATGGATCTATATACTTCGGGGTGGTGAGACCGTCACTGGTCAACTAATACTGATAGTTGTCCTTCTACGAACCTTTGTGTTCCCTCCGTTTCCGCAATAATAATAAGAAGAAAAAGAAGAATTTTGCCAACTTGAATAAAAATATTTATACAATAATATCATTTAGAGAAAATTTCACATTGAACTTGAATAGGAATATTTAGAAGAAAGAGGTGGTACTTGTTAGAGCCAATCATGTTACACTAACATTGTACCAAAAAGAAATATATCATATAAACATTTCATTTTAACTTCAGCTGATAAAACATACTCTTCCGTTTTAATTTGTTTGTCTTACTTTTTTTTTTTAGTCCATTCACATAACATATATAAAACCACAAAATTGAAGAACATTTGATACATTCTACATATCTTTAGTTAAGACCATAAGATTCAAAAATCTTCTTCACTTTCTTAAACTCCACTAGTTAAGACTTAAACAAACAAATTGAAACGGAGGGAGTAAAATATATGAAATATAGAGGTAAAATTTGAAGGGAGCCTTCGCGTAACTGGTAAAGTTGTTGCCCAGGTTCAAGCCATAAAAACCAGAAATGCAAAGTAAGGCTGCATACAATAGACCCTTGTAGTCCGACCCTTCTTCGGACCCCGTCCATAGCAGGAGCTAAGCTGCCCTTTTTTTACAGGTAAAAATTACTACTCCCAAACAGAAGCTAAACTCAAGACAACATTTATTGCAAATCCAAAAGCCAAATATATCATTATCCACTTAAAGAAAAGTAGAAAATACAACAACATTAAAGGTTGGTTCAGAAACAACACCAAATCTCATAAGTGTCTTAACATATGACAAGCAAAAGGGGATACAAATACATAATGAAGAAATCTCAAGTCTGAATAACAGTGTTCTTTGGAACTACTAATGGGATCTCCAAAATTTGTCTACCTATATGAATCTTGGCGCTTTGGTTTGCTTTGAACAACAGCTTCAATCTTCTCCATTACAGCAGGTGTTAACATAGGAATGACATTGATAGCTTTCATGTTTTCTTGAATCTGCATTGATGTAGATCAAACATGAGATAAGCCACGTAAAATTTGCTCGGACCCTCAAAAATGTTGTCGCACTCATACAGGATCCTCCAAAAATATGCATTGCACTTTGGAAAGAGTCCAAGCAACATAGACTAATATTACTTTCTGTTTCATTTTATATGACACTCTTTCCCTTCAAGTCGATTCTGGAGAGAATAACATTGTTCCATATTTGGAAATACGTTACTTTAAGCTTTACGTTTTAGTATTTTCCCCTCAATGGCACACTCTTATAGCTATAGAAATGTCTTATCATATTTAAGACCACAAGTTCCAAGGGTACTTATGGTATGAACCTAAAGTCTTTTATTTCTTTCTTAAACACCGTGCCTAGTCGAACATAGACATAAATGAAATGCAAGGAGTACAAAGTTGAGATTCTGTTCAATCAAAGCACTAGAAGAAAACAATGCAAAAAGATCTTTTTTTTCCCGAGATGTCTATAGAAATAAGCTAAATCAAAAGAGATTCAAATTAAAAACAAATCAAAATAAGAACTTATTTTAGAAAGCAAAGTAAGAGGAATCTCAACCAATCCAGATTGATATCAATTATTGAAATGAGCGCTAACGCTGAAGAAAAGAATCATCCTCCGAAAGGGAAAGCTCATGAAAAGAATAAGGGAAAAACTAACGGACCTGATACTCTTTGGTGGCACCAGTAATAACGGATGAGACATTAGGATTTGCAGCACACCAGGCAATTGCCAGTTGAGGCAGCGGTACACCTAGTTCCTCAGCAATTGGTTTCAATCCATTTACTTTCCTCAGCACATCATCCACCAAAGATCTGCTGGCGAGGTTCTGCAATGCATAAGATTAATGGTAAGGTTTCTTTAGTAGAAGTTTTAAAAGGGAAGTGAGGATTGACAAAGAAAAGGTATACGAAATATCAACGTTTGCACATGCATATATATCAATACATGAAGTTTAGATAAGTCTATACATACATATATCTGATCTTACTCACAAGGAAATGTTTCAACTTCCACTATTAGACCTTTAATTCCTCGATTTGGAATGTGACTCGAAAAATCTTGAACCTTTTCTAACATAAGAAAACAGGTAAAGAACAATCTAAAATTTCTGAAGCAACCTGCCAATAGCACTTTCATTCCTCCCTATCTAAAGACTAAAATGACTTTTGTCTCGTTGTTCTAGGTTGTAGCACATTAAGAAAATGTTACACTTCGTTTGATGTTCTAGATTAGAACTATTAAGAAACAGGTCTAGGACATCCGTTCACAAACATTAAGAAGTAGGAACTATCTGCTTGTCCAAGGGAAGGGGGAAAATCCTTTTGGCAGACATAAGCCATCCGTTTTTAATGAACGAAGATACTAATTAAAAATCACAAGAACTAATTGGTTGACAGATCGCCAGATCATCTTAAATTTGGAGAACTCTGACCAGCTAGCTGCTCAGAGAAATTTGCCAGATAATTATTTAGGAAGCTGTGAACTAGGAATTAACAAAGACCACAAGTAAATATAAGAAGATGCATTGGCAAAGTACAGTTTCCAACAAACGGAATTTTCTTGTAAAACTTTGAGGGTTCTACCTTGTAATTTTCCAGAGCAAATCGACTGTCTGCTGGAATGTTCCCTGCACCATATTTTCCAGTCAGAACGCCTGAAGCGAGAGGACTCCACGTTGTAAGACCAATTCCATAGTTGCTATACAGTGGGAGGTACTCAGATTCGACCTGCAACCATTCAACGAGGTCCATGTATTGTTAGACAAACGACACATGACAAATTGCAAACCTGATAACGAAATTTTTGCAAAGCTACTGCAAAATTGTAATTAAGTTAGTAAGTCGGAAAGAACATTGGAGCTACACGCGGAGGCCAAATGCACTAAAATCTGACAAGTTCAGGTAATGAATTCATGTCAGCATAAAAAGGGAAATCAGCCAATATTCTGGCAGCCAGCCATGTTGAATCGCCCGACAAAAAAAGCCTAATATCAATAACAGATACTGAGGGAAGAAGCAACAATGGACAAATTGGACCTCCTATTGTCCTACACCATTCACAGAGTCAGAGAAGGCCTTCAAAGAAATTTCTACAGGTAAAAGAATGCAGTTTTGCACTGAAAGATTTAACCGTAGAGAGACCCCTAGAGATATGTCAGGAAATGTTTCTTGTTTTACCTCGAACACCCTGTTCAACCCATTATCACCAGCAACACACTTCCTTCATTTTATTCATCTCAACCAGACTAACTATCTTCAACATGGAATTTATGAGAAATATTATTAACATTTCAACAAATATTACTTTTTAAACCCATAATGCATCTTATGAATTGCAATGGGTTCACTGATAAGAGCTTCAAGGTTGAACCCATGAAGTTTAAATTCTGGATCCGCGTCAGAATTTAGCAACCATTCGAGTAAGGTTGCACCCCTTCATCATTTCACAAACGACCAGACAACCAAGAATTCTCTCCTTTATCCCTACAAGGCTTCGTGCAAGAAATGCATAACAAGTCAACAGTTAACCGTTATACAACAACAACTATGCCTCAGTCCCAAACAAGTTTAGGCCGTCTATATGAATCCCACTTCTTCATTTAAGCTCATTTCAGATCATCATCATACTAAAGATACCACAACAACAATTATTATGCCTCAGTCCAAACAAGTTGGGATCGGCTATATGAATCTCACTTCTTCATTTAAGCTCATTTCAGATCATCATTATACTAAAGAAACAACAACAAACCATAATACAACAACAACAATTATTATGCCTCAGTCCAAACAAGTTGGGATCGGCTATATGAATCTCACTTCTTCATTTAAGCTCATTTCAGATCATCATTATACTAAAGAAACAACAACAAACCATAATACAACAACAACAATTATTATGCCTCAGTCCAAACAAGTTGGGATCGGCTATATGAATCTCACTTCTTCATTTAAGCTCATTTCAGATCATCATTATACTAAAGAAACAACAACAAACCATAATACAACAACAACAATTATTATGCCTCAGTCCAAACAAGTTGGGATCGGCTATATGAATCTCACTTCTTCATTTAAGCTCATTTCAGATCATCATTATACTAAAGAAACAACAACAAACCATAATACAACAACAACAATTATTATGCCTCAGTCCAAACAAGTTGGGATCGGCTATATGAATCTCACTTCTTCATTTAAGCTCATTTCAGATCATCATTATACTAAAGAAACAACAACAAACCATAATACAACAACAACAATTATTATGCCTCAGTCCAAACAAGTTGGGATCGGCTATATGAATCTCACTTCTTCATTTAAGCTCATTTCAGATCATCATTATACTAAAGAAACAACAACAAACCATAATACAACAACAACAATTATTATGCCTCAGTCCAAACAAGTTGGGATCGGCTATATGAATCTCACTTCTTCATTTAAGCTCATTTCAGATCATCATTATACTAAAGAAACAACAACAAACCATAATACAACAACAACAATTATTATGCCTCAGTCCCAAACAAGTTGGGATCGGCTATACGAGTCCCACTTCTACATTTAAGCTCATTTCATATCATCATCATACTAAAAAAACAACAAGAAATGGTAATACAACAATAACAATTATGCCTTAGTCCCAAACAAGTTGGGATCGGCTATATGAATCCCACTTCTACATTTAAGCTCATTTCATATCATCATCATACTAAAAACAACAAAAAATCATAATACAACAACAACAGTAATGTCACCGTCTCAAACAAGTTGGGGTCGGCTATATGAATATCACATCTTCATTTAAGCTCATTTCAGATCATCATCAATACAAACAAAATAAACAACAAACAATAATACAACAACTATGCCTCAGTCCCAAACAAGTTGGGGTCGGCTATATGAATCCAACTTCTTCCTTTAAGCTCATATCATATCATCATCATACTAAATAAACAACAACAATTATGCCTCAGTCCCAACCAAGTTGGGATCAGCTATATGAATCCTCATTTAAGCTCATTTCATATCATCATATACTAAAAATATAAAAAACACACCATAATATAAAGTAGAAACAATCTAAACCGCAAGAACCAGAGTCCAACATACCTTGTGTCTAGACAACAAGTTGTACTCAGGCTGCTCAACAATAGGACCAACAAGATCCAATCTTTGAGCAACCCCCCAAGCTTCAGTAATCTGTTGAGCTGACCATTCACTAGTACCCCAATAAAAAGCCCAACCTTTATCAATAACATAGTTCATAGCCCTAACAGTTTCTTCAATAGGTGTACTTGTATCAGGCCTATGACAATATATCAGATCTACATAATCCATATCAAGTCTTTTCAATGAAGCTTTAGTCCCTTCAATTATATGCTTTCTTGATAGCCCTTTGTCATTTGGACCAGAACCACCCCAGAAAATCTTTGTAGACACAACAATGTCTGATCTTTTCCAACCAAGCTCACGAATTGCTTGACCCATGATTTCTTCTGCTCTACCATTGGCATAAACCTCGGCATTGTCGAAGAAATTGACACCATGGTCACGACAACATTGTAAAAGGGATTTTGCTTCTTTGACATCTAATTGATTACCAAATGTAACCCATGCTCCATATGAGAGCTGTGATACTTTTAGGCCTGATCTGCCTAAATTCTTGTACTGCATTTGCATTTTTTGGGTTTTGGGGCAAATCAAGAATCAAGAATAGGGGAAAAAGATTGCTTTTTTAGGAGGAACAAAGAGAGTTTGGGATGGAGTTAGAAGTGTGTTTGTTGATACTTTCTGTAGCTTAGCTGTTTCCACATGGCATAGCTTATAGAGACTTGTTGAGTGTGTTGGCATAACTATGGTGTTCGGGTCAATTTGCGTGTATCTTAATTAATTATGGTGTTTAGATCAGTTTGCATGTACCTCAATTAAGTGGGCGTTTGGCCTTGAGAATTTTTTTCACTATTTTTCGGAAAAATTATTTCACTTTTTTCGAAAATAGTGTTTGGTCATAAAAATTTCAAATACAATTCCGAAATTGTATTTGAAAAAGTGAAAACACGCTTTACTTTTTTCCAACTCACTTTTTTCACTTTTTAAATTATTATTATTTTGAAAAAATCCTAAATTTTTTATTTTCATAAAATAACCTCATTTAAATTATATTTCATTCTTAAATCATATTTTATGTTTTTTAAAAATATATATTTAAGATTTAGATAATTATTGCAAAAATTATGGCCAAATACAACTCCAATTCTAACTCCAACTTTGAAAATTCCAAAAAAGTAAAAAAATAAATTGATTCTCATGGCCAAACAAGGACTAATTTTGGGATATTTGTTATCTTCTACTCGTAAAAGGAGTTGTTCAGATGGTAAATGTAATCTCCACTTCCAACTTCAAAATTGTGAGTTCGAGTCACCATGAAATCACAAAAAATGAGAGCTCCTAGGGAGGAATAAAAATTAAAACAAAAAACAAAAAGAAATCGAGACCTCAGTTATCAAGTCATGTCATTGACCACTAGATTACGAGCTTTGTCCAATTTTACGTGACACACGATTTTCTTTTTAGTCTTGTCCAAAAATTTTGATTTTTTTAATTTGTTGTGTAGCTTGGCTGTTTCCACTTGGCATAGCTTATAGCTTATAGGGACCGTTGACTGTGATTAGTGATCTATTTGATCTAAAGCAGTGACATTAGCTGTGATGTGATACAATTTAATAATAAAAAATTATAACAAAAGTGTTTGAGTCAGCTTGCATGCATATATATTTTTTAACAAAAATATTAAATGTCACAAAAAAAAACCAATTATATTTTTTATCTTTATTGAAAATTGAACCTGATTATTGACTACCAGGAGACATCATTGGGTGATGCAGTTTTGACACTCTTTTTATTTGCTTCTACTTGTTCACTATAATTTTTATTAACTTTTCAAAAAAAAATATTAGAGTACTTTCTCCGTCTCAAAATATCTATTACTTTATAATTTTTAAAAAATAATTATCTCAAATTATTTATTACTTTAAAAGTTTAAAATAAAATTAGTTATTTTTTCCTGTTTTAATTTTAGTAATTATTGATCTCAAAGACTACAAATATCTTAATTGTAAGAAATTAAAAATATAAATAGAATAAATAGTCAATGAAGAGAAATTACATTTGGAATAATACATAAACGTGTCATTTAACTTGATCTCGCATAGCATTTATGTCCTTCAACTTTAAGTGTGCACAAATAGACACTTAAATTTGTATAAAGTTGAACAAGTAAACACATACGTCCTATGTGACAATTCACGTGAGATGTCACGTAGGATGTGTATTACTTATTCAACTTTATACAAGTTTAAGTGCTTGTGCACAACATAAAGTTAGAGGATATAGATATCAAATGAGATCAAGTTAAAGGGCACATTTATGTATTACTATGCCATTATATTTTAAGACATAAATAAAAATTAAATAGTTAAAAGTCTCTTCTAATTAATATTCTTTAAACACATATAAAAGAGAAACACGATAAATAATTTATTACGGAGGAAGTAGATAGATGTTTTTTCTTTTCATTTTTGGGGATGTGTAGTGACCTCTTGGTGCCATGTGATTGTGATGGAGTACTTATTGGGGGCACATTTGCTTCCACGTTTCCTCTTTTTGTTTGTTTCAATCAAATTAGTTAATTATCATTTTTGTATATTTTAAATTAAATTAAATTAGTTTTACATTTTTAATTTGTCATTATATGATCCATCATAGTCTCAAGTCTGAACTCTCAAGTAGATAAAAATGATACTCCACAGAATTTGAGTTTTAAATATGAAATTATCTTTATTTAGAAAATAATTTACTCCAAATGTAAGACTTTTTGATGGAAATTAGATTTTTTAAATCGAATTCTAATGCTGGTACAAACAAAGAGTGAAAAGAAGGGTATAAATGATACTTCCTTCGTCTCAAATTTTATGTCGTATTTTTTTTATATGAATCTTAAGAAAATATTAATTAGGAGAAATTTTAATTAATTTTATTCTTATTTATGTATTAAAATATAATCTCTATTTATTGAATATTTTTATTTTTTTTGATAAATAAAATACAGAGAAAAGAGACTGGGTTACAATCCTTCCACGGTATTTATTAAATATTTATTTTATTTATATATCACTACCTCATAATTGAAAAGTTTGTGATCTTCGAAAATAATTACTATTGAGAATAAAATGAAATAGTGAACTAAATAATTTAAAATAATTATTTTTAAGAAGAATCACGAAAGATAATTTGAAATAAGAAAATAGTGTACTTGGCCTTTTTGCCATAGGTAATTGTGACATGCATTGAATTGAGGGAATATTTAACATATTTATGAGCTTTAAGGTTGGTGAATCTTTTTTATTTTTTATTCTTTTTTTTAAGTTTATTACTACTATGACAGTATGAAAGTACAAGGTTTCTGACCCTTCATATTTTATTTTCTTCTTTTGGTAGGAACATACT
Source organism: Jaltomata sinuosa (assembly GCA_003996215.1). Lineage (NCBI taxonomy): Eukaryota > Viridiplantae > Streptophyta > Magnoliopsida > Solanales > Solanaceae > Jaltomata > Jaltomata sinuosa. The sequence goes on along the minus strand of QJPP01000623.1, from coordinate 100,050 downwards.
CACATAGTCCCTTCATTTGTTTCTTTCCACTCTTATTATCTCTTTAATTTTTCTTCCATTGTGTAGTTAATATGTCATTTGATTCAAAATAAGGTTATTTCAATTAAGATTATTATTTCATCTTTTATATGGATTAGATAATTTTAAGACTTTAGCATGAATTTTATCTAGGTTTTAGCTAATGTCCATAATATATATATATATATATACGAAGAATTACATGTTGTTGTAGGTCATATAATATGATAGTATAAAGCTTCTTTATACTTGAATGTCATTTGCTATATTGAATTGTAATATTCCATAATTAAGTCTTTAGATGTTATCCACTAAAACAAATGAAATTAGCTACGAACTTGTCGCTAATTTACTCGTAGTTAACATTTTTTGTGATAATTCATCGCAGTTCTATTGCTAAATAAAATTAGAGATGAATTTTGTATATTGATACGAAGAATTACATGTTGAATATGGTTCGCGAAGCATCTGGCTTACCGGTAATTTCCCATTCCCGCCGTCGAGAGACTTTAATAACTATAGTATGCCAGAAACGGGGAGTTGTTGTAGGAGGTCATATAATATGATAGTATAAAGCTTCTTTATACTTGAATGTCATTTGCTATATTAAATTGTAATATTTCCTAATTAAGTCTTTAGATGTTAATCCACTAAAGCAAATGAAATTAGTTACGAACTTGTAGCTAATTTACTCGTAGTTAATAATTTTTTGTGATAATTCATTGCTAAATAATATTAGCGACGAATTTTATTGTTTAGCTATATAATTTGTCCATTTCTTATTTCCTTTTTTTTGGTAGTGATCAATTACTTCTTTAGTTTATCATACCTAATGAGATACATAGGATAAGAAATGTCACTTGGTTTGAGCTCGGTTAAGTTGTAGTAATGTTCAATTAAGCTTAGTTCGGCCCAGTATTGTAAAGAAGTTTGATTAGGCTCGATGATGGATTCAGCTCGACTCGACTCGACTCAGCTCGTTCAACCCTCAAGTCCAAGTGTATGTATGTGATAGTGAAGTACCATTAGCAATAGAGACAAAATGGAGGAATGGTGCTTGGGATGGATCAGAAGCAGTGGCGGAGCCTTGGAGATTCAAAATATGAAGAAGTAAGCACACAAACTAGCCGAATGAGATCCAACATGTATTATATATACATAAAAAATAATAATTTTAACCACATAAAATAGTGTAAGTTTCTGCCGACCCCTAGCCCCAGGTTGGCTCCGCCCCTGAATTCAAAAGTTCAGAACCACCCGATCCAGGCCCAATATAAGCCCAAACAAAGGATGGATGGCCCAGGTCCATGGATTAGTTTCCTTTGTCCAAGCCCATATGGGGTGGATGGGCCATGGCCCAAGCCCAAGTACTGTATTTAGTCTTGCACCTTCAATCATTAGGAAGTAGTACATGCATGTGAACATGTAGTTTAGTTTCTTTTTCTTTTCAGAAGTTAATTGTCATTATATACATAAAGTATGAAAAATAAAAAAGTTTCATTAGAACATTATCAAAACAGTAACATTTGGTCACAAAATGTTTTAAATGGTTGTGTATTGTGTAGAGAACTTTAAGATGGTAGAAGAGAAAGAAAGAAAGAAAAAAGGAAAAGGGTTATTTTTGTTTTTCTTGTCTCTTAATTTCTTTATTAGTTTTTTGGGGTTACACGATATGATTTGGTGGGGGAGAGAAGGTTTGTTAGATCTTGGTGCATTTCTGACAAACATGAGGCAGATAGAAAAGGAAATTCACACATTGATTTGACACGACTCAAACCCTGATAAATTTGATCTTCATTGACATTGTTATTCGCAAATTAATTAGTACTCTTTTTACTTTCAAATACTCTCCTTTGAAGGTGAAACCTGTTCGATTACTCTCCTTTAGGGTTACAAAAACAATTACTTTTCAACCCTTGCAATTAAGAGTTTCTCATTTTCATGGAATTTCACATTCCACATGTGGTAATAGTTGGGACATTTTCATAGAGTTTCATTGAAACTTGTAAAAATTGAAAAATGTCAACGGTTACTTTTCAGAGATAGAATCAAAAAATGGTCAATAAATATTATTTCTACAAGAAATTAGTAGTTGTCCCAATATAAAATTTGAGATTAAATTCATATCGATGTTTGGTCATGAATATTAGCTAAAAGCAAGATAAAATTCCTGTTAAAATCTTGAAATTATCTATTTTATATAAAAAACGAAATTGTAATTTTGATTGAAATAATCTTATTTTGAAAAATGAAAGAAATAATAGGAGTTGAAAGAAATAAATGAAAGAGACTATGTGCATATATATATATATATATATATATATATGGACAAGTACTTATTTTTCTGAAGCCAAAGTGCCTAATCTTGAAGGTAGGGGGGGGGGGGAGCTAGCAAGGACTCAGGATTCATCCAAACTTTCTCGATGAAAGTTGCATCGTTTATATATGATTTTTTTTTTTTTACATATATATAGTAGATGTTGAATTCTATTTTAATCTCGTTGTATTTTTATATATCACAATGAAAAGAACATAGGAGTTTATTACTAGGTATTTAATCAATATTTTAAATTTACTTGATAAAAATTCTAGCTTCGCCACTGCTTGAAAGGACATAAACCTTGTACTACTTCACATACTGTCATTGTACTAATAAAACCAAAAAAAAGAAGAAGAAGGATTCACCAACCTAAAAGCTCATAAATATGCCAAAATTTAATTTTATATATGCAAAAATGATACGCAATATAATTTAATTGAAATGAGCAAACAAAGAAAACGTTATTATACATATTTAATTTTTTAGATGCTTTACTTGAACCGAGGGTCTATCAGAAACGATATTCCTATCTTTTTAAGGCAGAAATAAAATTGTGTATGCACCACTGTCTCAATGCCCTACTTGTGAGATTATACTGGTATGTTGTTGTTAAACAAAAGGAGAAAACATTGTGTTACATTCTTGGATGATACTTTACTTGAGTCGAAAGTTTATCAAAAATAATTTCTCTACCTTTTTAAGGCAAAAATAAAACTTTATACATATCATCTTCTTCACGTTCCACTTGTGAGATTACTCGTGTTCGTGTTGTTGTTGTTGAACAAAAAGAGAAAACGTGCCAAGCAAATCTGTCCAAATCAATATTCCCATCACAATCACATGCTGATTCCCAAAAAAAGATAATAATAATAACTCTAATATTAAAGTTAGATTAATTTTTTTCTAGTTATTACAATATTGAAGGCAATTTAGTTATTTCACCATAAATGGATAAAATTTATACCACCTTTTGTAGTTTCTAACGTTCGTCTAATTTTCTTCTTTTTTATGGAAATGAAGATTTTTCTGTTTTTTCATATGTGTTAGTTTAAAAAAATTATGTGATATGTGTGTTCGATAATTTTTTTGACGTCCATGATGACCTATTAAATAGTGCGCGTTGGTTCAAAGGGGCAAACATAGATTTTTTTGAGTCAAAATGAGATTCAGAACAAGAAATAAAGATTTTTTTTTTCATTTCTTGTGTGTGTTAATTTATAAATTTTGTGTGATATGTGTGCCCGATGATTTTTTGCAAATTTTTTTAGGGACATCTGTGACGACCTATTAAATGATGCGTGTTAGTTCGGAGGGGAAAGCGTAGGTTTTTTGAGTCGAAACGAGGTCCGGAGTAGGAAATGAAGATTTTTTTTATTTTTTCGTGTGTGTTAGTTTATGAATTTTTTGTAATATGTGCGCGCGATGAGTTTTTGCCAATCTTTTTGTGGGCGTCCGTGACACCTATTAAACGATGCACATTGGTTCGAAGGGGCAAACATTGATTTTTTTGAGTCAAAATCTAGCTCGAAATAAAAAATAAAGATTTTTTCATTTTTTCGTGTGTGTTAGTCCATGAATTTTGTGTAATATATGCGCCTGATTGTTTTTTGGTTGAAATATTCTTGGGGCGTCCATGACGACCTATTAAATGTAGCACGTTGGTTCAGAGGGGCAAACGTAATTTTTTTTGAGTCGAAACGAGGCACGAAACAGGAAATGGAGATTTCTTTGCCTTTTCATGTATGTTAGTCCACTGAATTTTGTGTGATATGCACCCGAGAATTTTTGACCAAAATTTTTTGCGGGCGTCCGTGACGACCTGTTAAATGGTGCGCATTGGTTCGGAGGGTCAAACGTAGGTATTTTTTGAGTTAAAACGAGGCCCAAATAAAAAATGAGAATTTTCTCATTTTTTCGTATGTAACGTCATTGAATTTTGTGTGATATGTGTTCCCATTAATTTTTTGGCCAAATTTTGTTGGAGGCGTCCGTAACGAACTATTAAATGGTGTGTGCTGGTTTGGAGTGACAAACATAGGTTTTTTTAGTCGAAATAAAGTCCGAAATAGGAAATGAGAATTTTTTCACTTTTTCGTGTGTTAGTCCATTAATTTTGTGTGCTATGTGCGTCCGATAGTTTTTTGGCTGAAACTTTTCGAGGGCGTCCCTGACTACCTATTAAATGGTATGCGTTGATTTGGAGGGGCAAACATAGATTTTTTTGAGTGAAAACGAGGCCCGAAATAAAAAATTAAAATTTTTATTTTTTTGTGTGTTAGTCCATGAATTTTATGTGATAAATGCGCTCGATGAATTTTTGGCTAAATTTTTTTGGGACATCCATGACGATCTATCGAATGATGCGTGTTGGTTCAGAGGGAAAAACGTAGATTTTTTTCAGTCGAAACGAGGCTTGGAATAGAATTTTATGTGATATGTGCGTTCGATGATTTCTTTTGCCAAATTTTTTTGGGAGCATCCATGACGACCTTTTAAATGGTGTGTGTTGGTGCATAGGGGCAAACATAAATTTTTTTGAGTCGAAATGAATCCCGAAACAGGAAATGGAGATTTTTCTATTTTCTTTTGTATTGTTAGTCCATGAATTTTGTGTAATATGTGCGTCCGGTGATTTTTTGATCGATTTTTTCGAGGGCATCCGTGATGACCTATTAAATGGCGTGCGTTGATCTGAAGGGGCAAACGTAGATTTTTATGAGTCAAAACGAGGGCCAAAACAGGAAATGAATTTTTTTACATTTTTTTCGTGTGTGTCATTTAGTCCATGAATTTTGTGTGATATGTGCACTCGATGAACTTTTAGCCAAATTTTTTTAGGAGCGTTCGTCACGATCTATTAAATGATGCCCGTTGATTCGGAGGAGCATATGTTGTTTTTTCTGAGTCGAAGCGAGACCCGAAATAAAAAATAGTGGTTTTTCTATTTTTTGTGTGTATTAGTCAATGACTTTTATGTGATATGTGCGCTCGACGATTTTTTGGCCAAAAATTTTAGGGGGTGCTCGTGACGACCTATTAAATGGTGCGTGTTAGTTCGGAGGGGCAAACATAGATTTTTTTTGAGTCATAACGAGGACCAAAGTAGGAAATGCAGATATTTTCATTTTTTCGTGTGCGTTAGTCCATTAATTTTCTGTGATATGTGCGCCTGGTGATTTTTTGACCAAAATTTTTTGGGGGCGTCCGTGATGACCTATTAAATTGTGCGTGTTGGTTCGGAGGGGCAAACGTATATTTATTTGAGTCAAAAAGAGTCCCAGAACAGGAAATGGAGATTTTCTCATTTTTTCGCGTGTGTTAGTCCATGAATTTTTTGTGATATGTGCGCTTAATGATTTTTTAGTCAAAATTTTTCGGGATCATCCGCAATGACCTATTATATAGTGTGCGTCAGTTCGAAAGGACAATTTTTTTCTTTGAGTCTAAAATGAAGCCCAAAAATGCGTAGAAAAATTATATCGGATAACATAAATTTCTTATTGATCGCGAAAAGAAAAAGTCTCTTTTTCTAATAATGACATATGACCTTTATATGCATGAGTATAATGTTTTAAGAGAGATATTTTTATATCTAAAAATCAATTCTTAAAGGCCAATATATACATCCTTTTCATCAAGCAAGAAAATTCACTCACACACAATTACCTCTTCTTCTCACCAAAAAAATTCATCTACTCCAAATTGTGTTAAAATGGCTAACTCTTTTGGCATTTTCCTTGTAGCACTACTGGCTGGTCAGTAATTAACTTCATCACCCTTAATTTCGTCATAACTATATAATAGTGACATCTTTATTCACTACCAAAAAAAAAAGTAACAATTTGGATTAACTTTGAATTTCATCGCTAATTTATTGTTAAATTGTGTAAAAAAAAACTTTTGAAAGATAATTTGTCGCTAAAAAGATAGGGATGAATTTAATTGTTTAGCTACAGAATTTATCCGTCCTTATAAATTCTTGTTTTTTAGTAGTGATTTGTTATAGCTTAATTATATTATATTTTCTTCAATAATTTGACTGATGATCATGTTATATATGTGGCCCTTTCTGTGATGTTTTGTGCACTGGTGTTGTCCTTGTCGTTCATATACTATATATAGTGCATCTTTATTCACTACAAAAAGTAATAACTGGAATTAACTTTAAATTTCATTGCTAATTTATTGTTAAATTATTTGTAGCTGATAATTTTTTTTTAATAATCCATCGCTAAATAGGATTAGCGTCAACAAATGTTGCTGTTTATCTACAGAATTTATCCGTCTTTAATTTTTATATTTTTAGGAGTGATCTCTATATAGCTTAATTGTATTATATATTTTTTCTCAATAATTCGACTGATGATCATGTTATATATATATATATATATATGTGGCCCTTTCGATGATGCTTTGTGCACCGATGCTGTCCTTGCAGTTCATACATTTTGGTCTTCAAACACTGAAGTGATGGCTTTAAGAGTGCTACCTATTGAATTTGATGCAATATTTGAGAAGATTTTACTCCCAAATCTTACTTGGAAAAGTTGTGGTGATAGTTGTAAAACTAGTGAGGATTGCAAACCACTTGTACTTTGTCATAGTTGTCAAAAGAATTTGTTTACAGGAAGGGTGACTTGCATGGCTCCATGGTAAACCGACTTAATCGGCTAGAAATTTTACTGAAGGGTGTCACAATATGTATAATATTTGTGTCACTTTTGTTATAAGATAAAGAATAAGTGACTTCTCCTACGTACTATATATTTATCGTTCTGAATAAATAAATGTAATGGATCGATATATAAACTAGTTAGATCTCCTAATTATTAAGGCATATTATTGCCTAACGTTAGTATTGATCTTTCATGATCCATCACATCACATGTATTATGTACGTATAATATGTTTTAATGCAACGCATGAGTATGTATGTTGTTGTGTATTAATTTCCTTTCCATTCCTTTAAAATTGTTTCTTGCATGGATTATGTTATTTCACTTTAAATATATATATATATAGAGCGGGCGCAAACTTAAGTACGAGATGTGTTATACATCTCGCACTTTAAAATTAATTTTTTGCCCGATCAAATATGACCACTATAAAATTAAACGAAAGGAGAATTTATAAGTATATATTATGGTATGATAATGTGAAATATTAGGCCAGCCGGTAGTAACTTGTTATAATAAATTAAATTACAATTTGTGATAGATTCTTATATTAACAATGTATAAAATTTAAACTCGATATTATTAAGGCTAATTAATTATAAAATTAATAAGTCACTTGCCAACGACTTTATTTTTGATGTCATTTGCAGTGTCTTTGACTTTATCCCATGCACCTTTCTCTTCTTTTTCAGTTGCCTTTTCTAGTGCTGCCTTTGCCATTTCTGACATCACCTAATAATTAATCAACATAAAAATCGAAATAATTAACCTTAATTTATTCTTCATAATTAATAAAAGGTAAATAAAAAATATGATCCTCTATTGAGTTCTTTTCACTACAAAAAATAAAATTAAGTTAGAATTAACGAGAACAATTTCTGTCGCTAAACAATAAATCAGTCACTTGCTAAGTTCGATTCCAATTTAATGGGACTTCAATGCGAGTAGCGGATATCGAGTGAAAAATATATTAAAAAAGGTGAAAAGGACTTACATTTCCAGCACTAGAAGAAACAGTTTCTTTGACAAATTCACCTACACTCTTCACTTCTTTAGCTCCTTCTTTTACTGCTTCTGCTGCTTCTATTATCTTTTGGCAAGTCTCTTTATCAATCTTCATTTAATTTCCCAAATTTAAGAAAAAACAAGAAAATGTTCACATAAATATTTATGTATAGAAAAAAATTAAGCATGATTTTAATTTGAGGTATATTTCACAAATCAAATCCATCCATGCATGCAATCAATATTCAAGAAGAAAAATGAGTGATTCAGGTTCAAATCTCACAGGATAGATTGAACTCAGAATTCATTAGATACTAAGTATCGTAAATAAATTGCTCCCGATTGTTTAATCATTTGATAATTAGAGTCATTCTTTGATAAAAGGAGGGGGTCCTCCTTATGATGCTACGGACGGCTGTTCGAAAGAAACTCGAACTCGGATAGGATTGTGCGCGACATGCAAAAATACATGCGATTTCTTTTTATTTGTTAAAGTTTTGGTTAACAAAGTTACTCGACGACTGTACTGGTGGAAGATAACAAATGAAATCAGTCGAGATGTGCACAAGCTGACTGGCTTCACGAACCAAAATCCATCCATGCAATCAAATATTATTCAAGAAGAAAAATGAGTGTTACAGGTTCAAATTTCAATGAAGACATGCAAAAATACCGGCGATTTCATTTTATTTGTCCAAGTTTTGGTGAACAGAGTCGTTCGATAATTCATGTACTGGTGAGAGATAACAAATGGAATAAGTGCGCACATGCTGACTCGAACACCACCATTATTATTTAAAAGAAACTAAAATAAACAAATTAAAACTCACTTTTTGAGAAGGTCTTGTGGCAGTGACAAAGTCTCTATAGATCAATACACTTCCTGCAGGCACCATCATGAATCTACTAGAAATACAATTGGACATGGTGGCTACAACTAATTTCAAATGAGCCATTTTTTTTCTTTCTTTTTCTTCTTGATTTGCTATGATATAATAATCTTTGATTAGGCCAATAATAGAAATTTCCCTTTTTTTTGTTTTTTGTTTTCTTTCCTATGTTATTGCTAGTAGTTGTACAAACTTGAAAGGGTGGAAGCAAATCATGTAGCCACCTGTCTCTCTTTGAGGATTTTGCTGCTAAAATGAAGAATTTTTTTCTATGGTTAATAACTAATCATGATAATTAACTATCATAATTGGTTCTAACATGTGGAAACAAGTTTTCTTATAAATACTTTTCAAGCTTGGAGAAAAGTTATTTAATTTGCTTAGAACAATTTCTCTAAACATAAATTTGATCTTTAAAAATCATTGAGGTATATGTTAAAAAGATAATTTGAGAAACCTATTCAAACACTTTCTTAAGCAAGGGAAACTTTATCTACCTGGAACATAAGTTCATATTCTCGCATCATAATATTCCATATATAAGTTATATCTCGGGTCCTTAAAGAACTTATGTCCCGCTAAACATAAATTTGATTTCTAAAAATAAAAATTAAATATTAGCCAAACACTTTCTTAAGTACTAAAGGGAATTTTATTTACATGAAGCATAAATTTATATTCTCGCATCATAATATTTCATGTATACATTATGTTTTGCGCTCTTAAAGAACTTATGTCCCGCTAGACACATAAGTTTAATTTCTAGCAATAAAAATATATAGATTAGCCAATTTGAAGGACAAATCGTAATTAGATGATTCTGGGACAATCATTAAGTCATTTAATTGATACTTAGCAAAACAACCTTCAACTAATAAGTTGATACTCCCTTTGTTTATTTTAACTAGTTACGTTTCACTTCACGATAGTCAATTTGACTAATTTTCAAAGTTAAATTGAATTAGATTAATTTAATATTTAAAATTTAGATACTCGAAAGCTATACAAAAATTCCTACAAATTGCAATAATTTTTATATCAATATGATGAAAAAAAAGACATCTTATATAAAATGTTGATTAAAGTTCATACAGTTTGATTCTCGAGAAGCGAAACGTGATAAGTAAAAATAAACAGAGAGGGAGTATATGCTTCAATAAACAGTCAATTATCAGAAGAGTGTCACCAAATTTATGCATCACTGCAAGTGCATTAATCTACAATTGTAATGCCTGCATGCAATAGAAATTCAGACTGAAAAAGACTTGAATTTCTGGTTTCATTAATATTGGTCCCAACATATATTATTAGCTTCATCAATTGAGGTTCCCTAGGTCCAACTAATTCATTTCTCATTTGATCAGTCTCCTCAAAGTTTTTTGTCAAATATTGACTAGCAATTGATCTACTTCCATCTTCAACAAATTACTAGCCGGATCATTTTATTTGTCATTCTTATTAAAAATAGTTGATCCGTATTACTTGTTATTTTAGAAAATTAAGATATAATTAATTGTATGTTTTCACTTTTACTCTTAATCATAAATATAGAGAGATATTAATGTGATGCAAAAGGAAAAAATATCAAATTGAAAAAAATAATAAATAAAAATAATTTAGTCAAATTATTCTCTACTTAATGTTTTTTTTTAAGAAGCGTGTAATAAAAAATGTGACAAGTTCAATAAAGTGGTCTGGATGGAGTATATATGGAGTCTTTTTTCTTCTTATCATAATATGGCCATTGCGGAGAAAATATTTCAGTTGAATCATCGGAAATAACCTCTCCATCTCTATCTTCATAAAGTAAAAATAAAATTGCGTTACACACCAATCTCCCCAAAAACTCTTATTTATGTGAATATACAGAAGACTAGCGAATTCAGAATTTATATACCGTGGGTACTAAGGGGGAAAATATGAGTTCTAAAATATGTATTTAATACCATCTATATATACATGCTCTTAATTCACACACTGAATGGTTTCTTCGCACTTAATTACTCTCTTTGTCTAATAATACTTATTCATATATATTATTAAAAATAGATATTCAATAATACTTGTCTAGTTTAGAAAATCAATGAATATAATTTATTCATTTCTATCCATTTTACCCTTGCTATTAAATACTATTCATTACTCAATATATTTATCAAAGCATTAAATTTATTTTATTCAAAAGGTGATACAGTAAAATTACCCCAATTATTTATTATTTCTTAACCTATGTACAAATTAATAGTGAACAATAGGGGTGTACATGGACCGGGTTGGTTCAAATTTTTTAAAACCAAACCAAATCATTCGTGTCGGGTTTTTAAATTTATAAACTAAACCAAATCAATAAAATTTGGGTTTTCCAACTTCGGATTTTTTTGGGTTATTTCGGTTTTCTCGGATTTTTTGGGTTTTTCCGGGTAAAGTCTTCATACAAACATATAATTAACTTGTGTTTCAAATATTTCTTTAGTCCTAGCAAGATACAACTATCTAAGGTATTTTTTTAAAAAATAACACAAAATATAAATGAGTGATGACAATAAAATATTCAACCAAAACAATAATGAAATCGCATAGAATAAATATTGCATATTAATAAGTCATAATAAAAATAATCATAATTTAACAGTACTAAGTAATGCTAAATAAGTTTAATAAGTATTAACTACATGACTATTTAGTCATCAAACATGATTGTCATTCCTAGTGTTGAATTGAATAATTTTTTGTTAGCATTAGTACTGATTTGAGTTTTATTTGAGTTACTAATATCTATGGGTTATAAAAACTTATTGGACCATTTAAAAGTTCTAAGTTTAAACTGAAACAATATGTCGAAAGATAAAAACTATGAAAAAGTTTAAGAAATGTTTATAAATTACATCACAATAAATATTTTTATGTATAAAATATTTTTAAAAATAATATACACATAATATCGGGTTGTTTTGGTTCGATTTGACTTTTTTTAGTTAAAATCAAACCAAACCAATTATAGTTGTTGTTTTTTTCCCAATACCAAATCAAGTCAAACCAAACCATTAGCCGGTCTTTTTTTTGCGATCGGTTTACAATTTAATTCAATTTGCGGTTTGGTTTTATACACCTCTAGTGAACAAGTATTATTGAACGGAGGGAGTAATACCCTTATTTTAGAGTAACACAAATTGCCACCACCAACAAAGTGTGGTATCGATCGGGATTCCTCCATCATTAACTAGTTAAGAATGCTTCCTCTTAACTAGACCTTGTGCCAATAAATCTGAATTAATTGAAGCAGTAAATTTCGAGCACAATAATTGTTCTATTATATGGATTTTGGACATTCCCCTTTATTGATCCCAAAAAGACTTTATCTCTAACAGAATTGTGCATGTATAGGAAATGAAAGAAGAACTAATGAATATCATATCATAAATTAATTAAAATAAAGAAAATGCATGACTAATTGATCAAGTGTCATTCATCCAGACTCTCTATTTCTATAAAATGTTACAAGTGTTGAGAAAACAGCATGCATGAATTTGCATGGCCAGCTTGAATTGCGTGATAGTAATAAATAAAACACAATAAATACATGGAATTTGTTTTTATTGAGTTGACATTTATAAAAAAACAACATTAATGATCTATTCCTTTCCTTCACCTAACTCTGACTTATAGTAAGATGTTATGGTTGAGTTTTAATGCCCAAATTTTATATTATACCTCGGTGAGGAGCGGATGTAGATTATTAGTATCGGGTTCATATGAATTCAGTATTTTTAGTATATAATATAATGACATAAGGTATAAATATGTCTTTTAATTTGCTTCAATTGATATTAATGTCTTTTAATTATGGGTGTACATAAATAGTCACTTAAATTCATATAAAATTAAAAAGTAGACGCATACGCCTTACGTAGTATCTCATGCAAATTGTCACGTAGAATACGTGTGTTTACTTATTCAACTTTATATAAATACAAATGCATACTTTTGTACCTCCAAAATTGAAGTACATAGATGCTATTTGTGGCCAAGTTAAAAGGTGCGCTTATATATTATGCCTAATATAATTTATGTGTAAGAATTTAAAACTAATAATAAAGTATACATAAGAATTTATAACTTTAAAAATAGAATAAATCAACATTAAGAACTTTAATAATATCGAACTCATACCATTTAAATCTCGAATTCTCCTTTGAGGTCTCATGTATATTATTTGTCTTGTAGTAATTAATAATTTCGATTTTAAGAGTATTTGTTTAACTAATATTTTTTTGACTATCATTTATCTATTTTAGAACGTCTCATGTAATTAACACTTTACGAATTAGAAAAAGTAAGGGTAAATTTGAAAAAATTCTAGTTTATTGATACACTTTTCTTGTTGGTCAGTTTTTTTTAAAAATGGCACACTTACTTCTAAATTAAAATAATTTACTTTACACTTCATATTTGACCTTAATGAGATGCTTTTATAGCCCTGGCTGGCCAGAAATGGGCCAATTTTGTCAGTCTATCAACAATCACCCAAATAAAATTGAACTTCCACCGCAAACGAGCAACACGAATACTACAAATATATGTTTTAGGCCACAAGCTTCAAAAGTTCTATAGTTACATAAATATTATGATACGTTTAATAAGATCGATCATAAGTTTTAAAAGTCGTTCATTTTTTCAAAAACTTCGTAGCAATTCAAACTATGTCACATAGATTGAAACAAATTGATATGTAATGACTTTTTTTTATTTTTATAAATATATCAAATACTTTGAAACAAATTCAAGTTTACCAAAACGACTAATGTTTGAACCGGAGGAGAAGTACTACATTTATTGCCTTTTACCTTAATTACTCAATTGTCCCTCAAATGTACCTTTAAATAGACCTCTTGTCACACCGTTTCTTCCACACTACAATTCACCAGCCTTAGTCTATTTTTGTTGTTTTTGTGTGTGTAAGTGATAAGAGAAATAGAGAAAGTGAAAAAGATCAATAACATAAGTTTTAGAGTGAACAAAATGGCAAGTGGGTACATAATGTTCATTTTTGCACTAGTACTAGTCCATGCCACAGCAAGAAATATTCCTGATCAGGTTCAAACTCACGAGGGTAAAAATGTAAACACTGAGACTTTAAGTACTACTGCTCCTACACCAAGCAATGGTGGACTTAATGACGAGAAAAATTTCATCACATTTGGTGGCATAGGTGGTTGTTCTGGAATTGGTGGCTATGGTGGGATTTTGCCAACTCTTGGTGGTGCCGGTGGCGGCGCCGGTGGAGCCGGTGGAGCCGGTGGTGGTCTTGGTGGTGCCGGGTTTAAAGGGATTGGCGGCGTTGGTGGTGCCGGAGGTGTTGGTGGTGTAGGTGGTGTTGGTGGGCTAGGTGGTGTTGGTGGTGGAATTGGTGGTTATAAAGGTGTGGGAGTTGTTATTCCTTGAAGTGTTACTAGTGTTAGTTACTAATATTTATTTTGCTATTGCATGCATGTCCTAGTGTTTGTTTTGTTTCAAGTGTCTAGTTTTAAAATTTGATGTTCTTTAAGTGTGAGTACTATTATTCCTAGACAACTATGTTACCTAGTATTGTTCCTAAGTCATTTGTAATAAGGACATAGTGATAGTTTGTTTAGGTTATGTTTATGTATTGTTCATGTTCCCAAGTCTTTGGGATTGTTATTGGTTTAACTTATTTCTAATGTATGAATTTTTTTTTCTCCAAGAATTAATTCCTCATTTCTAGATTACCTTTCAAGTGTTTAACTTATGAAGCAACCTTTTTTCTTCTTCCCCGGAACTCCTGCCTTTTTGCTCTCTTGGTCGCTCGACTTATGAAGCAACCTTTATTAAGTGTGGTCATGTTTTTTATTTTTCCTCTTCATAATATATATAATTTTTAGTTTATGGATTCTAAATTATAGAAAAAGAGAGTTATTGAATTCTTGATAAATTATCTATATATATTAAGTAGATTCTTTAACACAATTAGAAATATGTGCTAAAGTTATTGAGTTTTGTCGAACTCTAGCACTTATTATTATGTATAAGATTGAAAGGAAAGAGAGACCATAGGAGTATATCACTAAAAATGTGAAAGATAAATTACAAAAGATGAGTCACGAATGATATATATATAATTAAATATTGTATTACCATTTTATAATATCATATATATATTATGTATACAAGTACTTTCTCTTAAGAAAAGAATGGGTATTTACATAGTAATTTTTCCCATTCCATCCCCATTATAGAGACACTATATATTAAACACTCATTATATTTTCACATCAATATTACAAACTATATATATACAACTTTATAATCCACATACACAAATTATATTTACTATATAGTAAATTTAATTTGTTCATAACTTATTCATCACCCTCCTTTTCACCACCTTAGCTTTGCTGGAAAATACTTTTCAATTAGTGACATGTAGTAAGGCTTAACCTCTTCCACATTAACATAAACTTTGCTTTTGCTATACAAATCATATTTATTAAAAATATGAAGCCACTTCAAATTCTCTTCATCTTCATCATTCATTAAGTGTTTATAAGCTCCATTTTTATGCAATGGATAAAATGAATGATACCTTATAATAAAAAGTCCAGCTGATGGCAATGTTGAACCATTCTCTTTAGCAACCATGTACATATAGTCATCATGACCCCATGACATCATGACATTTTCTAGTCCACAATATTGAGAGTAAATTCCATTTTTTGTGTTGTAAATTGGGTTGTCAAAATCTTGATTTTCTTGGAAGTATTTGTGGTGGATAATTGATTCATCAAATGCACAACCCAAAGGGAAAGTGTCACCAACAACAGCCCATTGAGGGAGTCCACCAAACTTAGGTAAAACAATTATTTTACCTAAGTCATGAATTAAGGCTGTTAAATGTAACCAATCTTCATTAGGATAATCTTTTCTAATTGCCTCAGCACTTTGTAATAAATGTTGGATTTGTGGTTCATCTAAATCAGGATCACTATCATCAACAACATCATTAAGTAATTCACAACATTCCCATATGCCCATTTTGCCCTTGTCCAATTTTGAATAATCTTGTCTCATTTTCTTGACGAAGTCATAGGTTTGGTTTATGTGTTGTGTTTTGTAGAATTTTTCTACCCCTTTTTGCCTTTCACTTTGTGCATTGTTGTTGTAGTCCCTAAAATTATGGCCAAATGCATTGGTTTGAGGCACCATGAATTGGTCATGGGTTTTTTTAACCTCTACTTGCATAGTCATGATTTTTTGTGATTAATTAAAAAGTAGAGGAAATTAAACCCACAAATATAACCACAACAAGAACCACAAATCTCAAATTTGAGAATTGAATTGAAAGTAATTAGAGCAAAGCAAAGAGGGATAATCAAGAAAGCAAAGAAGGTAATTAAATTTTTTGTTTAATTAATCTTAAGAAAAGAAGGGAAGTTATGTGATGGGATATTTAGGTTTTAAAAAAAGGTTTAGTATTTATAAGTGCTGGAAAATTAAAGTCCATCCTTAAAAATCTTGAACTAGATAATATTTTCACCTCACAATTTTTTGTTATAATAATTCCATCTTTTGTTATGTTTAAATTATTATCCACTTCACAAATGTTTGGATAATAGATTACATTAGAGGATAAGAACAAAATATAGTTTGGGGTTTGGGGATGTGGATTGCCCATGCAAATATAAGTGTTTAGTTTTTACTATTTTAATCCTAATCTAATCAAATAATATTTTAACAAATTGCCAATATTTTTGGTGATTTAATGAGTTTTGAATAAATTATTTATATATATTAAATAAAAAAATTTAACTGAAAATTTCAATGTCGGCTAGAATTACTAGTCCATAAATATTCTTGAAATATCACTACAAGAAACGAGATAAATCGCCACAAAGGACTCCTTGCCTTAAACTTTGTTGAGAATAGTCTCGTCACTAAAACTTATTTGAGCCGATCATTAAAAAATAACCACAAAAAGTTATTTTTTTCTAAAGTCGACATAAGTAAAGAATAATATTGCCACAAAAATAACCCAAGAAAGTGCTCACAAGAGGCTGTCGATCAGACGATCACTAATAATTGAGCATCAAGGCCTTAGATGCGCTAGTGATTGGCACATAGAAAAATAGTTGCACTTGCAAATGGACTAGGACTCGAGAAAAGTTTTTAATCTTCAAACAAAAGGTTCTGAAGTTCCACCACAACTTCATCAATTTCATTTCCTTCTTCACTTTTTCTTTTCACTCAATTCCCTTGCTTTCTCCCTTTTTCTTTCCTACGTTCTACAAAAGCTTTCTGAAAGAATCTCATCGATAGTAGCCCACATAGTATGAACTAAAAACTATAAAACTAATAATCAATTCATCACTTCGTATTATCTGAATCTAAAGAACCAGTCAAGATATGATATATAGGTCATATCTTTGTAGCAATTGAAATATTCAATACCACTATTAATCTTTCCTCCTAACCGAAAATTAACAACCCATATGAAATTAACATTACTAAGCTCTAGTGCATGAGAATATCCCAACCTAATTTGATGTTCCACGATTTGATCGTAGGCTTCAACTTACCTGAATATCCGGACATCTACTTTGAAAAATCATGCACCACTTGTGTTGTACATGATCATTTATAGGGTCAGCACTATACTAGATAAAGCTTAAAGTCATTGAAGAATATGATTTCAGATATATGATAGAAATTTCCTCCATCATTATGTATGGTTACTTTCACATAACAGAACTCTTGCCTCCATGATATATACAACTTAATCTACTTCCAAAATATTAATATATCATTTATTTTAAAAAGACCAAGATATTTTATAAAGAATTGTCCAAGATCATATAAGACTACCTTTTCATTTCTAAACGACAGATGTGGAAACTCAACATCTTTAATTTGATGATAACATAAAATGATCATAAAAGAGTGCGATGGGATGAATGTGATTCCTTCGGAGGTCTCGAATCTAAGCTTTGGAAATGAAAAATCTAGATTAAAGGTGTTGCTCTTAAATGAGTTTAACCCGATGCAAAATCTAATTAGTCAGTTTACTAGGTGTCGAATAGGCGAATATGGGTGTCAATGATTTTAAAAAAAATTGATTTAATCGACCGAGCCGATTATTAATTTTTTTAAATTAAACAGTAAATTAAACTTGTATAAATCCATAACTGTAATGATTTTTTTTCTTTTCTTTTATAAATTGGGGGTAAGGGAAATAGGAAAGGGGACTACAAGGAGGAGAATCGAACTCCCATCAATAAGGTGAAAGTTCAATAGCTAACCAACTGAACTACTAAGATTTTTCACCGTACCAAATAATTAACTAACTTTGTAATATTATAAAAATAAACCAAAAAAATATCGAACCATACTGAATAAATTAATATGTATAAAAACTATTTTGTATAATAAATTAATTTGTCTTGGGTCTGGGAGAATGGAAATGACTACGAGATTAACGCCTAAATATTTGACTCCAACATTATGTTACTCCTGTTGAAACTAAATTAGTTCTAGCATTTTGTATAGTAGGCTACAAAGAAATCCAATAATTTGAATAGCAAATTATAAAGTATTAGATATCTTTCCTCTCGTATGATTAAAGTTTTTCTTATTGAATTTTTAATTTTAATAGACTCAGTTCTTGAGTCCTATCTTGATAAATTTCCTTCCTCTCGTGTGACCTAGCTAGAATTTTGTCTTTGCTTAACTTTGTTTTACACCACTATAAAATAGTGAGATGAATTTCTCTATTCTTGTCGTCTTTCATGTTCTCTTATTTCATCATCTTTTAAATAATAAAAATATCTAGAGAGTATATATTTGTCGATATAGTCTTACAGAAGTATGCATGATATCGTGTTCTGGCTTTTAGTTAGGACTCTCTCATGACATTTTCAAAAAATTAACCGAATCATATCAATATCGATATCAAAGAAAAATCGAGATGACAAAATGATTTTAAAAATCTTAATTTAATCATACAAAATAAAATAATAATAAAATTGATATGGTCTAAGTTTAGAGAATAACCAATCGAACCGCCCCATTGATATCCCTTTTATACCAATTTATCCATTAGTATGAGAAGTAAAGTTAAATCAACATTTCAAATTCCTTTAATAGAGGTCCCCATTCATATCATACCTTAGATAGTTGATGAGAAATTATTAAAATCTTGAACAATATTATAGGATCAACATGAATTACAGACGTGGGGATTTTAGTATATGTTCAATCAGTACACATGAAACCAATGAGCTAATTGATCCTTAGGACAAAAAGGAAACTTCATTGTAGTGCATAACCATGATCCATATTTATCATGTCTAGAAGTGAAGTCAAGTTTTAAAGTTAATAAGTTTAATTTTTTTAAAAATAAATATAAAATTTAGATTAAAATTACTGAGCTCAATCGAATCATAACCAACACACTAGCTTCGTCGTTGATTGTGTGTCCTTTGTTAAATTCTCAAAAGCTAACTAGCCAGCTCAGAAGGAAGATTGCCAAAATCTATATAAAGAAGCTTGGGACTCCTTGAATCACCGATGTTGAATTCTTTTCATTCACCCCTCCTCGCTTGCAGGGCATGGACAATCTATCTGGGGAGCCTGGTTATGATACCATGTTAAATGGATCATAAACCTAACGCGACCTTAAATGCTAGGTCAAGAATTTTTTTTTGACCAAATCCATATAAGAAAATCTAGGGCCCCTTCCATCATCGATGTGAGACTCTTTTCTTTCATCACTCTTCAAACTATAAATTCATAGCTACTACATAAATAAGTCGCGGAGCTACAATTGAAGTTACGGAGTAACTTTGACCTAATCCCATATTTATGTTAAAAAAAACTCACTTAATATATATAAATTATTTATTCAAAATTTAATAAACAAAATTAAATGATCATCCAATTAATTCATAATAACTTAAAATCCTGAATCGATTTCGGTCAGCGTAAATGTTTTTTTGTACAGTGCAATCATTCAAAAGTCTAATCAGAAAATGCACACATTAATTAACTGTGCTAGTTATTTATCTAAATTTGAGATATTGGTTTTGGCGTTTCTTATTTTTTCCTTTTTTTCTTTTTTGGTTCTTATCTGAAATCTTTAGCCTGTTGATAATGCATAACCAGGAATAGAAGCATGAAAGCAACGACCATAATTGCATAAAACAAAAGGCCAATGAAACTAAAAATTGGACAAAATAACCCTCAAGGTTTTGGAAAATTGTAGGAACAACCCCATAACTTTTGGAAAATTTTAATCATAGTTTCACTTTTAGGCACAAATTAGCACATTCTGTGATGCAAACAAATTGTTATCGGGTGATCAAAAGGTCCCGGGTTCAATCCGTAAAAATAGCTTCTTGCAGTTGCAGAAATGTAGGATAAAGTTGCGTATAATATTCGGCCCTTTTTCGAATTTCGCGCATAGTGAAAATTTTAGTGTATCGAACTGCCCTTTTTATTCAAACTCTAAGCCAAATACTAGTTGTTTTTTCTTTATGAAATTGCATGAATTGTTCTTAAAATGAATTGATCTTTAAATTTGTCCTTGAAATGGGATGATGATCTTTAATTTTTGCCCTTGAGCAATTGAATTTCTGTTTGATGAGGTATAAATTATTTAGAAACTGAAGTTCTGCGAAACATAGCTTATGAGATATTATAATATAAAAATATAAATTTATGCCCCATAATTTTTTTATTATTATGAAGAGCATAAATTAAAGACCAACACAAAATAAGGACATAAGTACCAGTGACCCTTTTTCTTTTGTTTTTAAATTTGAGCCCGCCTGATCAAAGATGAATTCAGAATTTAAATAGCATACACTCAAGTTTGAGTTTCTATCGAAACTCATTTGATATATTGGGTTCGAAATAATTATTTGCACTTGCTTAGTGAATTATATATATATATTAATATATTATATATATATATATAATATATATATATATATATATATTGAATCAAAATTATTATGTTCAGATGAACCCGTAAATTTAACTTTAAATGTTGCCATGACTGATTCACCCATCACTAATGCTCCAAAAAAGTCCCACAAAGTGACAAAACAATACTGTTATAGTTTGACATGGTCAAAGAGTTGGTAATAGAAATTTGAAACCTTCAAAAACCATAAGGTGCTAATCACATGTTCTACTTTTCTTAAAGGGGTTTCTTAATAAAATTCAAAAATCAAGACTGTTAATATAACTCTTCCAAATACTTTTTTTTATAATCATGGTGTTTGAGTGATTAGCTTGTACGCAACTTAACTAACTCCATAGGGTACATATATCTTTGACCTCCCACAAGTATAGGTTGTCAGTTAACTTTGTCTGTCAAATTAGTTTAAATAGATAAAAATATTTTGGTGCGCAACTCGACAAACTCTACGGGGTATCATCATCTTCCACCTCCCACAAGCACAACTGTCGAGCAATTCTATCAAGCAAGCTTGCAGAAATAGAAAAAAATCATCTTATATATTTTTGTCTTTGCTGGAATTTAGTTTGAACCTAACGTACACATCTGTTTTAGCCTTGATGGATAGAGTTATCTTATACCTGTTGATGGTGGGAGGTGACAGGTATCCCGTGAAATTAGTCGAGGTGCGCAAAAGCTGACCCAAAAATCACGGTTATTAAAAAAAAAACCTAACACACTATAGTTCTTAAAATTCACTTTATTGATCACTAACACATCTGTTCTAGCCTTGATAGACAGAGTTACCTGATACATGTTGCTGGTGGGAGGTGACATGTATTCCGTGAAATTAGACGAAGAGGGTGAAAGCTGACCCGGACACGCAAAAACCTAAAACACTATAATTCTTAAAATTCCATTTATTGATCACTATTCCAAATATACAAAAGTAATGATTTTCATTTTCATAGTACACCACTTTACCGTAAAGGAATCATGCAGCAAGCTGCCTATATCTATATATAGACCCTACAACTTCAATTTTTTTCATAACCATTCATTATATATATTACTTACTACTATATACACAAAACAAAATAATCATGAAAGCACACAACATTTTTATTCTCATATTTGGCCTTGCTACTTACATTACTTTCATTTCTTTAAAACAACAACAACCTCACTACTATTTTGGCAACATCTACAATGTCCACATTCTCAATGGCTTCACCAACAACTCTTCCCTCCCCTTGATCGTGTGGTGCTCGTCCGGTGGTGATTCCGGTGACATTGGGGGGCGTGCCCTCCAAGAACGCGATGATTTTAGTTGGAGTGTTGAAACGAAATTTTGGAAGAACACTATGTACTTGTGTACAATGAAATTGGACCAAAAAAGGAGGAGATTTCAAGCTTTTCATGGTAATAGGGATGTTCAAAGGTGCAACCCTACAAAGCATTGTTTTTGGTTGGTGAAAGAAGATGGTTTTTATTTTAGTAATGATGAGGTTTTTTGGAAAAAAGATTTTTCTTGGATTTGATGTATTTTTGGAAGTTTTTTTTTTTTTGCTCATCGATATTTTTCGGATGAGTTTAAGTTATATATATTGATAGCATGAAAGAAAATTTTATGCTCCCTTTAATTAGTTTATAAAATCTTCTCGGATCGATATATACTCTTTTAGTTTTCTTTTCTCACTTGTTGGTATATTCTTTTTGTTTCATTTTATGTGTCTTAGTTAATATGAAGACACAATATTTAAGAAAGTAAGTGAAACTTTTGAATCTTATCTTAAATTGAAGATATGTATATTAATGTTTCAAAATGCCCTTCAAACCCTGTGACCATAAACATGTTATGTGAAATATTAAAATTAAAGAGTTGATGCTAATTATAGAAAGTGAATTCCCTCTTTTTGAAATAAACTATTGAGGGGGTAATCTTTTGATTTGATATAAGTCAATTTTCATGAAAAGCAAATGACGACGATAACAACAATATATTCAGTGTAATTTCACAAGTGAATGTGGAGAAGATAGTGTGTACATAGCCTTAATTACTCCTATCTTGTGAAGTCAAAGAGGTTTTATTTCCGATAAACCCTAGGCTCAAATATGAAACGCAAAAGATGAGCTTTTATAGTTACTTTCTATGTCACTAATATAAACTTATTATATAATATAGTTCAATGGTCTGTTTATGCTCTCCATTTCAATTAGTTCAATTTCTATGTTTAGACTTACTTTAATTTCTTAAGTTTTAGTGTAAGATGTGACATTCTGATGAAATCCAACTTTTCCAAAAATAGTTAATTAAGACAACTATGTACATAGCAACTTTCTATGAAATGCGGCTATATAATAACAATATATCCAGTTTAATTTCACATGTGAAGTATGATAAGATAATACGCAAAATTTATTCCTACTAGTAAAATGCGGCTATATCAAATTAAAAGTTAGCCTATAAAGTAAAGAAGAAAAGGAAAAAAAAAGTTTTGAGTTTTTTTTTTTTTTTTTGGTTCCACTAGTATTAAAATCATATATAGGATAGTGGGTTTTCCCATTTAAGAAATTAGACAACATGTTAGGAACATTCTTAATGAACCATCTTTTTCCTTTCCTTGCAAATATAACTTGTGGGAGTCAAAATATCTACCAAAATCTTGTCATTCAAAATTTTGATAACAACAAAGGGTCTAAGCATTTGTTATAAAAGAAAAACAATAAGAACATAACAATCAAAAAGGACAGTGTGATGCATAAAGTATCTGATATTCACTCAAGGTTTAAGGTAGAGTCACACTTCGGGGATGAAATGAAGACAGCCTATCTTGATGTAAGTATTAATTAATGGTTGATTTTATGCAGTGGAGAATATATGCACCAAAAAGGATCACGTGAATCTGTGATCATCCGACTAAACTCGATATATTTTACTTGTATAATTCTTAAAATATACAAGTATGATCAAAAGAGATTGAGTGATGCATTGGTTGAGAGCTAGTCTTTGCTCTTAGAGATTGCTTAAAATAGTCTTTTATCTTTATTATAAAGTTGTTGCCCATTTTATTTTTTTTTTAAAAATGAATAAATAAATAAAAGTAAAATTTGCTGAAACAACCGTCAAAACACAAACACGCTATTCTTAAAAAGTAATGGTGCACTTGTCGTCTTGAAATCCTAAAATCGCCTTTGATTTTACGGCTCTTAACTCGTCACCAATAGACTATATAGAGACAACTTTATTGTTACTCTAAAACTTCCGTTTAATAAGAATAACAATAAATTAATACTTTCTTAATTTTTTAAAGTGATAAATATTTTAAAACAACTTTTTTAGCTAAACGACTGCCCTATGATAGCATAGGATATCTTTGTGGGACTCGATGGATCGATTTTTTAATTCCATGCAAAAAGCAAATATTCTTTTATATCAATATATTTGATTCTCCCTATTAACTTAAAAAAACTACAAATTAAACATAGAATATTTAAATCTATAAAATATGATATCTCGTGGAGTTGCCAATTATAAAGTTGTCATGCATTCCACTTAAACTAAAAAGAAATAAATAAAACAAAAGACAACAATTTTTGTTTGTCAAACGGATCTCGGGCATAACTCATCCCAAAAGGTTAGTTCATGATGGAAAGATTAACAAAACCATACAAGAAAAACGAACACTTATCCATAATTGATGTGGGAGAATGAACACCCTGCACGTCGAGAATTGGACATCTGGAGCATGAACAATATAAATGAGGCCCCAATATTGGTGAAATAAAGAATTTTAGTAGCTCAGTTGGTTGATTGCCCGAACTTTCACCTTCTTATTGAGGGGTCGATTCCACACTTAGGAATCCCCTCCCCCATTTCCCCTTTCCCTACCCCTAGTTTTTGAAGAAAAAAACCCCAAAAAGGAAGATCATAACGAGAAAATTGTCCAAAATCATATAAAGAAACCGAACACCTATTCACAATTATCGATGTGGGAGAATCAACAATCTCTTGATTAAAATAAAATAGGAAAACAATTAACAACAAATAACCTTTATCATTAAATAATAAAAATTCATCGCTAATTTTATTTAAAGACAAATTAGCGATGAATTACCAAAAAATTCTATTACCTAAGTGCTATTTAGCGAAAGATTAACGATGTCCTTTCACGCCTAATTCTTGTTTTTTCTTAGTAATGGTGTACACTCCTAAAGCTTTTGTTTTGCAACTTGCCCCATTTAGTCAGTTGATGAATTTTCTTAATGCTTTCTTTTTAAGTGATAAGCTTAATTAATTAAGGAAATTAATTAAGTAATTAACTAGAAGTTGTAGTCTTTTTTGTCCTTTTCTAAATCATTGAGCTTCCAACTTGTGCAATTTACCTTTGAAAGTGTGTTAAGCCAAAAAAGTTTATGAACTTATGCATCACTAAAAGTAGCAATTTAATTTTTTTTAAATTGATCTAGATAAGTAAAACATGCAAATGCTTTCTGTCAGCAGCTACCATATTCCACAAAGATACAACTTTATTTTAGTTTTATGCCACTTGTAACTTGTCCTATATCAATTTGCCAAATAAAGGTGGTCGAGTTGGTTGAGCATGTGATTTTCTAAGTGAGAGATCTCATGTTTGACATCCTGCGTGTTTTTTTGGTCGAACTCGTTGCACGAGATTTTCCTAATGCGATTTACTCTTTTCTGTGATTTAAAAATTATTACACTGAAGCAGAATTTATCTTATGTACATCTAAAATATAGCAACTCGAGTTCTCTTGTCAAGAAAAAAATTAGAAAAATTAAAAGGTAAGAGTTATAGAGGCAACTAACTTATAATTGGAAAAATGGTGCTCTTAATTAACTAATGACTTGAGGCTTGAGATTCTATAGTATGATTAAGGAGTAAAATATTAGAACCAACTTGCTTTCATTTAATAGGAGTTTGAGAGGTCTTTTACTTGTTCGTCAACTAAATCAGTGACGTAGGCAGAATTTTTCATAAATAATGTTAATATTTTAAAAAATGAATAAATAAATAAATTACTATAATGACAAGTGGTTCTTTATCATCATATACTATATTAAAAGTGGGAAGCCTTCAAATTAAAAGTTAGATTACTAAAATACCTTTTCACCCAAAAAAAATATTTTTTTAATAAAAGATTGCCAATCTTCCTATACTTATTAATCTTTAATTTATTGTTTTGTACAATAAAATAATAAATGTGCAATAGCAAAAGAAAAGAGACGTTCAAATGATAATTTTTGGTACTTGAAAACTTTTGGTTTTCTTGTGAAGTTGTTAAAGAAAAGAGTCTTTCATTTCTTCATCTGTTTATTTTTAAATAGCCCAATAACTCTCTAAATTAACTAACCTTTCCTCTTCCCCAAATTTATTACTCAAT
The DNA here is from genome assembly GCA_003996215.1 of Jaltomata sinuosa. NCBI lineage: Eukaryota > Viridiplantae > Streptophyta > Magnoliopsida > Solanales > Solanaceae > Jaltomata > Jaltomata sinuosa. Next base: position 73,764 of record QJPP01000623.1, on the reverse strand, counting down.
TAGTAAATGATAAGATAATATATTGAATGAAAGATGAAAGAACTTTCTATGCATATATCATTTTCATATTGTTTTTTTGTGCACATTGAGTAAAGTAAAAGTTATTTTCATTCTCTAATTAGATGTGAGAATTAATGCATATAAATGCATATATCATCATAATATATAGGCTGCTTCACATCAGTTGCAACGCTGTAATATTTTTTTTGCCTCATTTTCTTATCATTCTATTAATTTTTTTTTGTTTCAGGTCTGATGTACTGTAACTCTACTTATAACAGTGCCTTAAGATGAGTAGCTTTTCTTCCATATCATTCTTATTTGTAAATCGTAAGATATGTGTGTTCATATTCTCTTTCCTCTATTTTTTTAAATTTCGTGCCAAGTCAAAATAAGTCATTCTTTTGGAAACGGAGGGAGTAGTTGATTTGTAGTTTTAGTGATAAAGTTTGATTATATATATTTCAACATGTACAATTATTTCGGAAGTTATTATCTTAAGAGTATTTAATATGCATCTGTCAAATTGAAGCATACTACTCTAATACAGATTATTTCACATCTACGTCTTTATCTATACTTAAATATTATCTTTTTATAGCAATTGCTTGATTAGTGTTTTATTATAGTATATAGCTCTCTTATGAGAAGTAATTTGAGCATTTTTCCTCGATTTTTGTGGCGGAACAACACAACTATAGCGATAGCACCTTCGCATCTTCAAAACACCTAGACTATTCTACAAAATGAACTTGTAATTTTCACAGTTACATTTTCTATTACTCATTACACGAGTGTGTTTTATAGAATGTATGTATATCGTTCAAATAAGTCTACACAAATTAACATGGAACACACGTGCAACGCACGTGCCCAGAACTAGTATATATATATATCCAATGTTTTCATTTAACTTATTATTTATATGTACATATCTTTTGCAAGATCATTTTCTTTTGTGCAAATGATAAATATTTATGTTCATTCATTTCCTCGTCTTTAAAAGTACTATAGGAATTCCTTTTTTGCAAAAAAATAAAATAAAAATCGAACAATCATCGGAGACTTAAGTCTTTATGGAACTAATCAAAGCTTCAATGGATGGAATGTAACGTCCATGACGTAGGACGTGTCGATAAAGAAAGACCAATGAGAAGAACTGACAAGTTTCTAGGCCGACAAGTTCGTGAAGGAAGACACATATTACATATTAAGTCAATACCAAATAGGGATGAGAGAGGAAACTAAATAATTATATAAGACATAATACAAATACATAGATACACATGTTTTTAAACCCGATAAACAAAATTGTGATATCTGTTATATCAAAGCAGATGATACGTGTTATAAACTCAAATCATAACAAATATGATACTCGATCTTTATATAATATGTTGTTCAATAGGTAAGGATTTGGTGACTTCACAATATATTTGAGCACATCTATTTAGTATACCTAGATAATTATGTATACCTCATCCACTAACACCCTGCACTACCTTTGTGCCTTCTTAAACATAAACATAACGTTGCACTTGTATGGTAGAGAGAGTGGCGAGCAAGTGGTGGGTGCCCATAGAAGGTGTGTCATGTGTGGGTAATAATTTACTCGCACTTCGTGTTTACATCAAATTAATAAATACATACTTTTTTCGTCTCAATTTATGGGATTTAGTTTGACTTAACACGTAGTTTAAGAAAGAAAGAAAGATTTTTAAAATTTGTAGTCTAAATTAAGTTATAAATGTTTGTGTTGCTATAAATCATTTCATTAACGATAAAATAAGCATTTTAAAGTTAAATTATTATAAAATGTAACTGATTAAAAAAAAGTGAGTCATATAAACTGGGACTGAGGCAATTATATATATTGTTTCCTTCATTTCAATTTGTTTGTCATATTTTGATTTGACACGAAGTTTAAGAATGTAAAGAAGACTTTTAAATCTTGTAGTCTTAAATTAAAAATATGTCAAATATATACCAAAATGCTCTTTAATTTTGTGGTCTTAAACATGTCATGTGGAAAGTTGAAATTAGAGAGTTGTCAAAAAAGAAAAAGAGACATTCTTTTTTAAACAAACTAAAAGATAAAAAAAAAGACAAACAAATTATAACGGAGGGAGTAGTATATAAAATTTAACACTTAACTATGATTAATTAACATACATTTCACTTCATTAAATCACTTAACAATAGAACATTTATATGATTTGATCCGTTGTTTAGCTCATTTTGACCCAATTAATTTCGTCCTAAATAACCTTTGTACGGATTAATAATCTACAAATCAAAAGAAGAAAACTCCGCACCTTCAACTAATTCAAGCAATTCAGTCAGTAGGAAACCATAGAGAAAATAAAATGACAAAACAAAAAGGACAAAGGAAAAAGAATCGAATCTCAGTTTAGCACCCCTAGTTGGAGTATTTATGACACAGTGTTGTTGGTGAAGATTTGGAAAATCCTACTGAAATAGATGGTGGTTTTACTCTTTTCAACAAAGAGGTTTCCACGTAAACATCTTGTTTTCTTTACTCTCTGTTCTTAGTTGTAGAACTTGGTGAGGAACCTGGTTCCTAGTATCGTGGTAGATTCGTATGAGCCTTCAATAGAGCAAGCATTAATCACCTATAAACTCATTTTTAGAAAGTCAAATACAATTTACATTTTGAGGAATCTATTATTCAACTGTAGAATACAATACAAGGTAAACTAGAACTAGAAAGCTTATCAGAGAAGGAATTTTTTATACATTTAACCTATGCTGCTTGGACTCTTTAAAAATGTCACCAAGTGCATGTCAAATCCTCCAAAAGTAGTGCGTTTTTCGAGGATCTGACACGGTGCTGTAACGTTTTCGGAGTGTCTTTTGTTCCAACAACATAGCAGTTAAAAGGTTATTATCTTTCTGTCATAGGGAGATCAAGTTTGAGACAAGATGAAGTTACCTTCTTGCTCATCAGACTCTTTCAACATTAACACGACCTCGCGCATTGAAGGGCGATCAGCCGGGGCCATACAAGTGCATACTAAAGCAATTTTCATGACTGTAAGCATGTGACTAACTGTAGTTTTATCTGTCAAATCCAATCGGATATCGAGTATCCCTGGTGTCAATGAATTGTCCCGAATATAATGCCTTACCCGAGTGACAAGATCACCTCCTTGATCTAGTGGCTGTACTGGTGTTCTTCCGGTTAGCAACTCTAAAAGGACTACTCCGTAACTATAGATATCACATTTTTCTGTAACCTTCATGGTGTAAGCATATTCTGCAATGGAAAAAGCAGAACTGTTAAACAAAGGTTTGGTAGCAGAGATGAAAAGTAGACGGACGCTTCTCCTTACTCTCTTCAAATAGTTCATCAAATAAAGGCGTAATACATAAACAAACACTCAAATTTGGCCTTAGCTGGCAAGTAAGCACTCCAACTTTGAGAGTACAATTTAACACTTCAACATGTCCCCATTGTGTCTCATGGACACTCGATGCTGACGTGACACATAGATTTTGGAAGTGTCTAGATGATCATTTTGTAAGTTGGAGTGTTCAACTGACACAATGGAGACGAGTGGAGGTGTCTAGGTGAGCATACTCAAAGTTGGAGTGTTTAGTTGTCAGTTGAGGCCAAGTTAAAGTTCCATATATACGGCCTTATGAGGACCATCTAGCCAGCCATATGTTTCTTGACATTATTTTAGACGATAGACGGGCTATACTACACAAGTTCTAATGAAAAGAATGAAATGTACTTACCAGGGGCTATGTAGCCATATGATCCAGCAACTGCAGACATCGACTTAGTTTGAGGCATGTCAACAACTTTAGCTAGACCAAAGTCACCAACATGAGCTTCCAACTTCTCATCGAGCAAAATATTGTTGGACTTTATATCACGGTGGATGATCTGTGGTCTGCAATCATGATGTAAGTAAGCAAGGCCTTCAGCTACCCCAAGAGCTATCATAAAGCGTCTAGGCCAATCCAAGCTACAAGATGCACCGTGAAGCAATTCACCCAAGCTACCTTTGTCCATATACTTGTAAAGAAGCAGATTGGAACCCTGATGATAGCAAAAGCCGTACAGTTTTACAATGTTACGATGCCTAATCTTTCCCAGAGTTAAAATCTCTGCTCGGAAACTCTTTTCTATGTTATTACCTTCTCTGTTAGAAGCCAGCTTCTTAACAGCGATCTTTTGCCCAGATTGCATGACTGCTTTGTATACCGTCCCAACAGCTCCTCTTCCAACAACATAACTGTCATGGAAATTGTTTGTAGCCTCAACTAAGTCTTGAAAAGTGAACTCCTCTTCGGGAGGGAAATATATGTCCGAAGCTGGAAATGACGTGTCCTTGTCTTTTACGGATGCAACCATCTGAACTGGATGCCGCTTCAACAAATACAAAACTACCATAACCAAAACAAGAAAAACACCACCAACAACAGCCACAACAACAATAACAATCTTCCCTCTTGGAGCACCTCCACTTGTGACTGGAGGATCAGAATTGAACGGAGGAGATTCGTTACATCCACCTAAACGACCACCACAAAGGCCTTTGTTTCCAATAAAGCTGCTGACATCCATATTCTGAAACAGTGGTATATTTGGCAGTGGTCCAGTGAGGTTATTGTATGAAAAGTTACAGCTCATTAGACTCGTCAAGTTTCCGAATGTGATTGGTATTTCACCAATCAGATGATTATTGTCAAGATAGAGATGCTCTAGTAGGATAAGATCGCCAAGCTTAGGTGGTATTGTACCGGAGAGATTGTTGTTACTAAGATTCATCGCAATCTGTAGACCAGTAAGATCACCCAATTCTGACGGTATTTCACCTGAAAATGAATTTCCACCCATCTGCAACTCGTTCAAACGAGAAAGCCTCCCCAATGCTGCTGGTATCTTTCCGGAAAACTTATTATCTGAAACCAAAAGACGTTCAAGCTGTGCCAGTTTTCCAATTTCATCAGGTATAGCACCAATAAACCTGTTCCTACTGAGATCAAGTCGTTGTAGCGCATTGCATTTAAGAATTTCTAGTGGTACTTGACCGGTCAGCAAATTAGACGAGACGTTAAAAGTCACAAGTGTTTCAAGATTCCCAATCTCTTTTGGCAACTCGTGTATGAAATAATTGCCTGACAAATCAAGTCTTTGCAACTTTCGACAGTTTCCAATCTCATGAGGAATTAGGCCACTGAACGTGTTCTTTCCTAATTCAAGAGCAGATAGATTCCTCAATTTGCACAATTCAGAAGGAAAATTCCCTTGTAGCCAGTTACCGTCAAGACGAAGTTGTACCAATGAGTCACACTTAATAACACCAGGTGGAATATCTCCATGCAAGTTATTTGAACCAAGATTTAGCCAAATCAAATTAGAATTCGTACAAACATATGGAGGAATTCTTCCTGTGAGATAGTTGTTAGAAAAATCAACCACCCACAGTCGACTATAAATCCCGAGACCTTGGGGAATACTTCCACTTAAAGAATTCTGAAAGAGCTGTAACAGAACCAATTCAGTGAGATACTGAAAGGCAAATGGAATAGGGCCATATAAGTAGTTAATCGACAGATCAAGACGTTCCAAGTTTCTTAAACAAGTGAGTTCCTGAGGTATGCCACCTTTGAGCTGGTTCTGAAAAAGATACAACAATTTCAGTCCCTTTATTAGACTGAACTCAGATGGTATTTCTCCTATTAGATGGTTCTCCGAGAAATCGATTTCTATTGCTGAAGAAAGATTCCCAATGATCCTTGGAATTGTTCCATTCAACCCATTCCGGTATAAGTATAACCTCTTGAGAAATTTGAGCTTACCTATTTCAGCAGGAATTTCTCCAACCAGGTTGTTCTGGTATAAAGCAAGCAGTTCAAGTTCTGTACAATTTCCAAGTTCCTTCGGCATATAGCCCGAGAGTTGATTGTCCCAAAGTACAAGTTGTTTCAATCTACTAAGCATACCAACCTCTTTTGGTATATTTCCTCCTAAGTTATTTTGTGCAAGACCAAGAACTTGTAAGCTCTGGCAATCACCAATCTCCGAGGGTAAGCTTCCAGAAAGTGGATTCTGCCCCACTCGAAATGTTTCCAATTTTTTTAGTTTCCCGAGCGATCGAGGGAGTGGACCAGTGAGATTATTGGTGTATGCAACAAAAGAAACTAAAGAAGAGAGTCTCCCAAACTCCTCTGAAATAGGACCAGATATCATGTTGTTGAACAAATTCAAGTCTTCCAAATGAGAAAGGTTATACAATTCATCAGGAATCTGCCCGTAATATTCATTATCATGGAGCTGAAGACTCTGCAGTTTCGAGCAATTCCCTATCTCTTTCGGAATATTCCCCGTGAATCCATTGTGAGACAGGTCAAGAACGGTTAAACATACGAGACCACCAATGCTAGAACTCAAAGTGCCTGAAAGATTCATAAAACTCAAATCAAGAGATTGCACAACTGGATTATAACCAGAAGTGCAATTTACACCTTTCCATCCACATGGTGTCTCATCACTAGGATTCCAATTTCCAAGATTGTTAAACTCATCCTTTAAGTTCTTTTTCAACTCAATTAGGTAAATTCCTTCAGCATTCAATCCTTCTGCAGGACAAACCATCGTCACAGACGCCAACAAGAAAACTATCCAGATCAGAACTAAACCAGTTCTTGAGTCAAGTACCCAAGACATCACAAAAACTCTCATTAACTCACAGTTGCAACTTGACCTGTTATCCAACCTAAAACAATAGAGATTGAAATTTTTGAGAGAAGAGCCGACAGGTTCAATCATCAAAGACAAAAACAGATGAACATCTATTTAGCAAGCAACCCTGACAAGACCAATGACAGATGTAGCATATAGTCAATGGGTTCAACTGTTTCAACCGGAGTACATAACCAGACATTCAAACTTGGCCTCAACTGGCAAGTAAGTACTCCAACTTTGAGAGTGCACGTCTAGATTCTAGACACCTCAACTTGGTCTCGACTGGCAACTAAACACTCCAACTTACCGCTATTGTATCTCATGGATGCCCGATGCTGACGTGGCAAATAATTTTTGGAGGTGTCTAGATGATCATTTTGTAGATTGGAGTGCTCAACTGATACAGTGAAGACGAGTTGATGTGTCTAGATGTGCATACTCAAAGTTGGAGTGTTTACTTGCTAGCTTAGGCCATGTTTGAGTGTGTTTATGTATTATGCTTATGTTAATTGTTAAAAGTCATTACAATTTTGAAATAACTAAATTTTGAGTTCATAATTTCAAAATGTGTAATGAGTTCAATGGTAAAAGTATAAATGTTGAACTCATCAAATTTAAATCATCGGTCCGCCTTTGGACAAACCAACATATGACAAACTAAAGCAAGGTCCAGTCCAAGTAAATATTCAATAGATTGGTAAATTAACAATTTCAAAGAACTCCAAAATTCAGAATTGCCAAGAAACTCCACCAAATAATGAATAGCCAATATGCTAGATTAACAAGTCAACTATATCAAGAAAATCCATGAAAGATCAAAGCTTTAGCATACCTCTAGGATTTTGAAGCATCACTTCTTCAAAATGCTGGAGACCCCACAGCCCCAGAAAAGCAAAGACAATCAAGAACTGTCAAGTGATTCCTTTTGTTGATGACACAACAAAAACCATAGAATCATGAAATGGGAAAAGACAATTAATGAAAAATTCTATACATAAAACTAGTAAAAGCTCCTAACTTTTTCCAAGAATTGTGGGGATCTTCCCATCTATATGCACAGTTTATGAAAAGGGAAAAAGGGTAAAAAAGATTCAAACTTTATGTATCTAACAAGTAAAAAGAAACATGGGAAATCAAATGTAAGGTTTTTAAGTGAAGATTTTGCTACTCCTTTCTTTATTGATGAAAAATTCTATATATAAAACTAAAAGCTCCTAACTTTTTTCCAAGAATTGTGGGGATCTTCCCATCTATATGCACAATTTGTGAAAAAGGAAAAGGGGTAAAAAAAGATTCAAACTTTATGCATGGAACAAGCAAAAACCAAACATGGGAAATCAAAAGTAATGTTTCTAAGTGAAGATTTTGCTACCCTTTTCCTTATTGATGAAAAATTCTACATATAAAACTAAAAGCTCCTAACTTTTTCAAAGAATTGTGGGGATCTTCCCATCAATATGCACAATTTGTGAAAAGGGTAAAAAAGATTCAAACTTTATGTCTCTAACAAGTAAAAAGAAACATGGGAAATCAAATGTAATGTTTTTTAAGTGAAGATTTTGATACCCTTTTCTTTATTGATGAAAAATATTCAAAAAGATGTTTCAAGAATCTTCTCCTCTTTTGTTCTTCTTTTGCATCACACAGTTTTCTTCTCTCTCTATGATCTTTGGTTGACTGTCACTCTCTGCCCCTCTTTCTCTAACTAAAATGTTGCTTTTGAGTGCTTCAAAGAGTCAGTAACTGTCAACTTTCTAGGCATTTTACATACACTTTTCCAGAAAAATATTCATATGGACTTTTGAGATTGGGACAGCTTCTTTGTTTTTCTCTTGGTTTTTTTTGTTTGTTTGTTAGTTTACAGGTAAATGGATCTTGCACAACAAAATTGTACATCAAAAAGTGATGCTAGCAATGGTGTCATCTTCTATTCTTTTTTGAATTTTTCAAACTTTTTTTTTGCTTGAACTCATCTTTTGCTTTTGATGCATTATGAAAGATATTCCTTTGATATAACACGTAGAGAGACACTTTAATTTAATCTTAACTGATAACTAAACAATATCTAGATATCTTAATTCGTTCATGAACATTCAATTAACGCAATTGAGACGTCTAGATGTGACACATAAATTTTGGAGGTGTCTAAATGATTCTTTTGTTAGTTGAAGTGTTCAATTAACGCAATTGAGACGAGTTGAGGTGTTTAAATGTGCATCTTCAAAATTGTATTTAATTGTCAGTTGGAGCCACATTAAGGTGTCTATTTTTATATTATACCTATTCCTTTTAATCTAGCGTCTGTCGAAAATAACTTCTCCACCTACTTAGGCATTTAGCGTTGATATTTTAAGAAATTGAATTAAATAAGAAACATGCAACGTGATGACCATTTCTTCCTTCCCCTCCTCATCATAATTCATAAAAATAAGAAATCTAATCACTATGATCCTAACTCATAAGGTGAAATTTACCTACTCTATTTTCATTCTTTTCTTTTTTATAATAAAAAGAATATTAAAGGATTAATAGCATATAAATAGTTCTAAAATCGATAAATAATGGAACCACCCCATAACATATATTTGACGCACATATAACACCAGTCATATTCTTACCACTAGTTCAAAACTCTGGAATTAATGCTATTTTTATTTTTAATATAAGAATATCTTGAAGATGAAATATTAAAAGATAATTATTCGTATAATTTAGTGTAAGAATATCTTTGAAGATCTTCTATTATATATGTAATCAATTGTATCACATTTATTTATGCAAAAAGATTCTTTTTAATTGTTCCAAGTCAATGTTAAAGCTCAATTTTGTCATTAGATAAATGAAATAATAATTTGGTCAACACGAACTATAAATTAATTAATTTATTTATTTTATCTTTTGGATCATCATTAATAAGATAATACTAAAATATACATAAACTACTCCAACAATTTCACCATTAACGCGGAAAGTACTAAATTTATTATGTGTAAACAACATAAAACACACTAGTTTGATGCTTAATTATGTTTTAAATCAGTATTTTAAAATATTACATTTTCCCCGGTACTTTAATTAGAAAAAGCGTATATTTCAGGTTCTGTACCGTGTATCCTGGATATACATATTTAACTAATTAGAGCACTTTAAAAGGAAGTAACAGATTTACAATTAATGAGGAGGAAATCACTCCTCAATCAATTACAAACGGATATGGTATCCTGATCTCCACAAACAATTGAAGAATTCAAATTTCAAACATTGTTTGACACTGTGAAGTCAAGATTCTTCTTCTTCTCTGATTATTCAACGTGAATTTTGTAAAACAGAGTAAGATTTTTTCCAGGTTAAAGTTCAAATAACACAGTAGTAATTCATGCAAGAATTCCCAATTGTCTTTCACGTCCGTCAACTCATGAGCTTTCACCATTTCTTGCATTGACCGTCGGAAATCTGAATACGGGTCCGGCGAGTACGTCTGTATGGCAACGCCGCCAGTGACAACTTCCTTGGGATTTTCCGGCGAATGAGTCGTTGTCGTCGCTGGAAAATCATCAACTATGGAGTTGGAGTTACCGAGAGAAGAAAAAAAGAATCTTCGAGAAGCAAAGATGGTTGAGAAATCTGGAATGTTATTGTTGTTTTAATGTGTATCCAAGGCTATTATTATCATCCACTATTAACATGTATCCAAGGATAACAGTGTATCTATTATTGTAGCAGTAAAAACACTTTGACATTGAAAATATGCTAACAGTAGTCTTGGATACATGTTAATAGTGATACACATTAAAACACTAGCCTTGGATACACATTAAAACAACAATTAACTACAGATAACCTTGGATACATGATAAGAAACATTGGATACATGGTAACAGTATGCTTGGATACATGTTAAAAAGATGTCAAATATAGGTAGCATTAGATACATGATAACAGTAGCTATTTCATAATAATATATTGATGTTAACTTAACAATAGCCTTGGATACACATTAAAATAATAGCCAAAAAGTAACCAACTTCCAAAAAGTACCAGAAATAGTAGCAATTTAACCATCCAGAGAGGCGTTTTTCTTTGCCTATCACATGAACAAAAAGTCACACCACAAACAGCATCCAAGCAACATCCTGCTCATCAGACACAAAGCCAGGCAACGTGAACTTTGAAAGCAATCCAGCAGCAACTCTAGTATACTCATTCAGACCCCAGGACAGCCCCCAACCTTTCTTGATAGCAAAAAACCGCTTCCGCCTGGCTTCAACAATCCTAGTGCCAAAACCAACTACAAGAACAGCATGCCGTCCGGGATGCCTAGGCTGTTCATTGGACCAAAATTTAATTTTTGGGTTCTTTTAAAAATTTAAAACTTACCCCAAACTTATATACTTTATAAAAAGAACCCACTAATTATTACTCCAACTATAATCTATCTACCCAACCAACCTCTCAGTGAATAAAGAACAAATAAATTTACGCCCAATATACAGAGCAAGTTACGCCAAATAAGTACAAGAAGAAGTCCTAGTGAAAATTGCTCTTATAAAATATCGTAGTGAATTTTATTAGTAATTATTGTGTTATGATTTTTGGATAATGTTTATCTAGTTCATTAAAAAAAAAAATTATGTGAAATTTATGAGCATTTTTAATAGTTTTTAAAACTTGTGGATATAAATCACATTTCACGTTTTTTTAAGAAAAAAATGGAGTATGTTTCCCAAAAAATATGATCAAACACATATTGTCTTTGTTTTGAGCCGGGGGTCTATGATCAAACTTCACCCAAAATTGACTTCCCAAAAATTATTTGGGGATCAATGGTTTAACGATATTGTCTTTGTTTTGAGCCGAGGGTCTATCGAAAATAGCCTCTCTACCTCATCTCTGACGTAGTGGTACGAACTGCATACACTCTATTCTCCCCAAACCCCAATATACTGGATATGTTGTTTTTGTTGTTGTTGCAATGGTCTAACGATAGTAAAAAAAAAATATTTGTGAAAACATCAAAGAATGTAGTGAGCACTGTCAGATTGACGCTATGAAATAATCTCTGGGTTTTCAGATGGGTGGGTCATTTAATTTGTTAATGGGTTATACCTTGCTATAGCTAACACAAGAAGATAAAAACATAAAGAATATACTATTTTCAAGTTTTTTTGAATAAATAAAATTAAAAACTAGGTAAAAAGTAATGTAAGTCACAATAATTGACCATTCAAAATATTCAAAAATTATAATCAAAGATAAACTTGTTTGAATTTTGAAATCTGAAAAGTGTCATATAAATAGAAACGGAGAAAGTATAATCTATTTTAATTTTATTGGTCATAAAAGAGTAGATCTCAAAAGAAAAAGAAAATTAACCTGTCAGATCTATAAGACGAAGGTGGTAACAATTCCATTTCTCCCGGCAAATGAACTTTACAATCCATAGATGCAACAACTAATGCTCTGGGAAAACAAGTGTGAGGAAGAAGTAACGACATAGAGATGAGAATAATTAAGATGTTATTAGAATTGATAGATAAGAGAATTACGGCCATAAGTCTAACAGAAGTGACTCAGTCTTGCACGTTTTCATAATGACTCTTTATAAACGGTAAATCACATATTAGTTAGTAATACAATATTTCATTTTATACTTAGCCTTTTTTACTAAAAATAGTTGTTTTACTTTAAGAAAAATTTACATGAGTTGACAAACATACCTATATACTCCCTCCGGATTATTTTACTTGAATTATTAGTAAAAAATTTACAATAGTTGACAAAGGTTGGATCGTATTTTTCTTTTTGGCTAATTGTTAATATGATCAAGGGCATATTTGTAGGAGTAAGCATTTTATGAAGTGATATGTTTATTTTTATGTGTAGAAGATATTTTGCATTTTGTTTATGATATATTTGTTCCTATGTGCAGGGGACATTTTGCATTTTATTTAAGTGATAGCTAAGTAGAGAAGAGAGTTGGCATCTTTATATACCACAATAAGATTTTTAAAAAATAAATGTTAGGCATTTGTATCAATGAATTACCTTAATTTTCGTTGTCAAAATTTTTATTGATAAATATGGAGATTTAAGTAATTTAATTTAAAATTCTAAAATATTAGGCAAAATTTTACTTATGATAATTTTAAAATAGGTAAAGGAGATTTATTAGATTCATAATTTCATTACCATACAAAGGAATAATGAAGTTATTATTTCATGATTAAATAATAAACACAAGGAAATATTATGTTTAAAAAATAACTGTAATTTTTTTTTAATAAAAATCTAGTTTTCTAGTGACTCATAATTTATATCAATGTTTTAAAAGGCGGGACGTAATACAAGACGGTTTACTTAGCACGAGGTGAGGCGTAAGTCTCGGGGAAGCAACAAATAAATGAAAGAGGTAGAAATATTTTTATGAGTCAATCCCACTTTATTCCCTAATATTCAAGGTTTAGAAAACAATACCCCTCCACATGTTGAATGGAAATGATAACCCTCAAAGGGGTGTACAAAACTGAATCACAAATCGAATCAAACCGCAAATTGAATCAAATCGCAAAAAAAATTCGATTAGTGGTTTGGTATTGGAAAAAAAACCCGATTATAATTGATTTGGTTTGGTTTTAACTAAAAAAAGTCAAACCGAACCGAACCAACCCGATATTACATGTATATTATTTTAAAAATATTTTATACATAAAAATATTTATTGTGATGTAATTTATAAATATTTCTTCAACTTTTTCATGACTTTTATCTTTCAACATATTATTTCAAGTTTAAACTTAGAATTTTAAATGGTCCAATAAGTCTTTGTACAACCCATAAATATTAGTAACTCAAATAAAGCCCAAATCAATATGAATATTAACAAAAAATTATTCAATCCAACACTAGGAATGATAATCATGTTAGATATTTATTCTTTAATTTTACATAACTACATAAACTAATTTATTTTTCTGTTTAATATTTAGTCATGTAGTTAATACTTATTAGACTTATTTTAGCATGACTTAATACTTTTAAATTATGATTATTTTTATTATGACTTATTAATATGCAATATGTATTCTATGCGATTTCATTATTTTTTTGGTTGAATATTTTATTGTCATAATTACTCACTTCATAAATTCCAAATAAAATAAATATATTTTGTGTTATTTTTGTAAGAAATACCTTAGATAGTTGTATTTTGCTCGGACTAAAGAAATATTTGAAGCACAAGTTAATTATATATTTGTATGAAGACTTTACCGGAAAAAACTCGAAAAAACCCAAAAAACTCGAGGAAACCGAAAAACCCGAGGTTGAAAAATCCGACTTTTATTGGTTTGGTTTGGTATTTAACTCGTTGTCACTTGGTCCATGAAAGCCCATCAAATGTATTAATTCAGAGTAAACAACAAGGACACGAGCATCCTTGTTATTCTCATTAGGATTCTTTTTCAAAATTTGTTCTGTTAAGTGTGAGTACCTCTTCTTAATCATTGATTTAGCACCTATAACATATGATCACAAATGTAAAGCAATATTAACTAAAATATAATTCGAGTTTCAACGCGAAGAAATCAAAAGAATTCTACATTTTACTATATAAATCAAAAGAAAATGAAATCACATAATCTTTACAGGAAAACACTTTGAATTATTGGAATTGTGCTAATGAAGATAACAAAAATTAAACTTACACATCTGCTTAAACTTTCGCATAAGCTCAGTTTTATGTTCACTATTAGTTACACGAAAGAAAAAGTCAGGATAGGTGCTTTGATCGATACAATTGAACGAATTGGCCGTTCCGATGGCCAACACGGTGGTTGGGATGTACAAGTCATTTTGGATCAAAGATGAAGATACTACTTTACGTTTCTAGAACGGAATGGTTGGGATCTCTTCATTGTTACTATAATTTTATGATATATCGAGATTCAATTAATCATCCTTAATCAAATGTCCAATCGAAGTTTACATTGAAAAACTTATCATAGTACACTTTACCTTGCTTGATAGGCGTGACCGGCAAAAACAGATTCAAGATTTAAAGTTTATGAGTTCTTAGAACGATCTCAAGTTAGTATATCCAATAATAATTAGGTTCACAAATAAATATCTGCAGATATTTAATAAATATATTTGATACAATTGCAATACAAAAATTTGGAAAGAAGAAATCAAACAAATATACATATATATATATAAATGATACAACATGTGAAAGATTGAATCAAGCAATATGCTTTAATTTTCTTCGATGAATCAAAATCCAAGAAATAGCTAAGCCAAAAGAATTACCACACCAAATCATCAAAACACGATTTCATCATCACACCATCATCTCCAAATTAATAAAAACATCATTTATTACGCAAAAATAATTTTGCGTAATTAAGGTAAATTAATTTAGTCTCCACCACCAATGCCAAAACCTTTACCACCAAGCAAACCGCCACCAAGTCCCGTGCCACCAGTTGCGTCACCAAGACTTCCACCAGTACCAATTCCTATGCCGCCTAAGCCACCTCCGCCACCACCTCCACCGCCTGTAAAGAGCATGCGCCGCCCTAACACGTCAGCAGAAACCATAATGCCACTAAAAAGAATAATTAAGAGAACTAATACTCCAATAGTACGAGCTGATGCGATACCCATTATATTAATTTCTAACTTATAAATATTGTGCAACAAAAATATTTATGAGAATAGTGAAGAGCCCTTGAGATATACAACAATGTACTTCTTTAAGCAAGTATATATAGTGTTAAATAATTGGTCTATTTTTTATTTAATTAGTAGTTGATTATAATATTGAGCCATGTGTTAGGAGGTGTGAAATATATAATTGTGAATAATAAGATTACTTCCATGATCTTAGCCAAATATCCAATTATTTTTTCTTCTATATATTGGCTTAGGATCAATAAATCTATTAGTTAATGATTAAAAAGAGTGATCATAAGTAATTAAGGAAGGCACGATTGTAATTTTTAAATGTTTTCTACTAATAGTGGCTTTCCATGAACTATATATATTTGGTTATATTAATTTGCCAGAAATGTATATGAAATAAAAAAAAACATATTTAGAAACAATATGAAAATCACTATAGATATGATGCTAGTTGCAAAATAGTCTGATAGTTGATACTTTTTTGCCAAAAAATTAATTTTTTTATTTTTCAAATTGCAACACTCAAATCTACTTCAGATAAGCTCAAATTTGTAACATAAGTTTTATGTATCATAAAGGACAAATCTCAATTATCAATTTGTTAAAATAACAACAAATCTAACAAACTCATTTAGCACTCTTTAATGTATGTTTGCATTCACTCAGTTACATGTGTTTTAATACAAATGCAGAAGTGGAAGAAGCGAAAAAATATATGTGCTCTTGCCTTACCTAATACCGGATATTCGTGTAACAAAATTAAAAAAATATAAAGCGATTATTATTTAAATGGGGTGACCAAACTAAGACGTCGCATAAAACTTTTACAAATTATTGTATTTGTTCTAATTGGGCTGATTAATTTATTAAAAGAAATATATCCAAAAGGCCTACACTTGACAATTTTTGCAAATGCATGGCCCAATGAAATTATGCAGTGCAAAGTTGAGGTAGTAAAATACTACTTTACCTTTTTGGAATGAAATGGTTGAGATCTCAAATTTATCAAATCAAACCATAATATAAATTCCAATCTATATAGCGATACTACGCAGGCCAAAAACTATTAAGGCATATCCCACTCTAGGCCTTCACCTGTGCTACCCATACCCAATCTTGTTTTGATAGAGGTTTTCCTCATTTCATTCAAAATTAATAAAACGTTGGCATTAAGGCAAAAACGACAACCTCCGGTTCTATCGCGATAGAAACTGATTTTGCAACGAAATGGTTTCCTCCTGATGAGAATACCTAGAAATGCAACATTGATGCTTCTTGGGCTCCTGCTTCGGGAATAGCAGAAGTCGGCATGCTAGTCCGTGATTCTCATGGAAACTTCATCAGAGGCCGCTCTAGTCGGTTAGGTAGACCACATGACTCCCTTATGGCCGAGGCTTTGGGTGTCCGAGAAGCACTAAGCTGGTTAAAGGAACACTTTACAGCAACACCAATAATTGTAGAGATGGATAGTCTTTTGGTTAAACAAGCGCTGGAAAAAGCTTGCGGCAACAACTCTTACTTTGATGTTATTATTCATGATTGTAAAGCACTCATGTGTGGCTTTACTTCTATTTCCTTGTCTTTTCTCAAAAGATCAGCGAACCAGAGTGCCCATCAGCTAGCTCGGGTTTCGGGTTCTATGTCTGATGCTATGGAGTGGATACTAGATTCCCCATCTTTGATTCATGATGTACTCAACTTTGATTTGATTAATAATTGATCAAAATGCCATTTTCAAAAAAAATAAAACGTTGGCATTGCCCATATTCCCAGTCACTCGTGACATGTTTTGTGTGGCCTTGTGTAAGGATTTAGGCTTAATTTTAATTCAATTTATCCAAAATTGCACGTCCACCTAGATGAGCTACCCAAAAAATGAAGATTCAGTTAGAAATGTCTAGAAACTGGAATACTTTCACTAAGATCCTTTTGATATCTTTTGAGATTAGCATTAGTATCATTATGTATAAGGGATATCAACTTAACATCACTTAGATTAGGAAAAAAACTGCATGTACACTATCTGAGAAAAGGGTTTAAATTGTGAATACAAGTTCAAACAAAAACCTCTCTATCGATAAGTAAAATTGAATTTGAACTAATAATGACAGTTGATGCTCATCAGTAAAGAGGGATTGCCCAACCAGAGCATCCAACTCGGGGTCACTTAGACCATGAAAAATCATTAAGTTTGACCAAACAACAAGGACCCAAGTGAAAGTGCAAGAGGGGGTGAATTACTGTTTTTCATTTTCTGAGTCGACTGTCTGCAGGGGTCAGTCTACTACTCTGCACAGATGAGTAATTAAGTAAAAGTGCAGAATTGTAAGTGCTGTGAAAGTAATTGACACCAGATACTTTTATACTGGTTGGGATCTAGAATGGATCTTACTCCAGTCCACTTGGGTTGCAAGGGTGTTCTCTACTAGTTCTTTGGTGCTTTTGTTTTGGATACAAGCTTTGAGAGTATAGCTCCTATGTCTACACTCAATTCTTTTTTCTTTTCTTTTTTTCTCTTTTGATACAATGTCTCACCAACTATATTTTTTCTCTCCTCTCTTTTTCACTACACAGTAAAACACAAGGTAGTACAATGCTTAATAAAAGTAAAGCAAAGAACTTGAGATGGTAGAAACTTCTTCATTCTTCAAAGACTCTTTAAATAGGAACTGATGTAGCTGTTGAAGAGTGTCGATGAAGAAGGCAACCCAAGAGATTTGATCCTTGGAAAAGGATGTGAAATATCTTGTTTCCAAGAATAAGGTTGAGTCAATCTTTGACTCCTTGAATCCGCAGATTTGGCTTGCTGGTACTTCCTTGATTGAAGCTTGAGGTATTTATTTTCCATAATGGATCCTTTATTCAATGTTTGGTACTTGAGTCGATTAATAGATTTGACTTTGCTGCTTCTTTCCTTTCGTCTTGTGGTATCAATGAACCTTGATTTTCCTTTGAGATCTTTGTCAAGATCTTGAAGATTTCTTTCCTGCCACGATTTTATCAAGTAAAATCTGTCCATTTAAATGCATAGAATCTTGATACTTTATTCCAAAATTAGAGTCAATCTAATTTTGATTAGATGAATCAATCTTCTTATTCTTTCCATAGTATTTTGATCCTTGAGAATCTTCATAATTGCTTCCTTATCTTTCCTTCCTTTTTGAAAATAAATCTCTCTTTATTGCTTCTTGCTTGGTACTTGATTTTTCTTCCTTTTTTAGTAATGCTCCTTGATATTTTCCTTTCCTGCTTGGTACTTGATTTTCCTTCCTTTTAGGTAATGCTTTTCTTTCCTGCTTGGTACTTGCTCTTTCTATGGTAAGTAGAATTTCTTGAATCAATATCTTTGGACAAGTTCCTACAAGGTGAAATTGTCATTCATTAAAATCAGAACACTATCACCAAGCACCCTTGTAATTCTCAGCCAAGTCCTTAGTCAATCGGAGAGCAATGCCACCACCAAAGATACTTTGTTTATATATCATGTGTCGCTTGACTGATGGACCAAGCCCAATAAGTTTAATCAGTTGGGTAAATGGCCTCAGGAATGTCCTCACCATTAGTGGTGCAAAAGACCAAATGAGTAATCTTGGACTTGGACGACTGGACTCATTCATTGATGACGACATTGCTTACAAAAAATCCTGGATACATCATTATTGCTTGCCAAGTTTTGATACTTAGCTTCAACAACTGCTATTTCTTGTCAAGCATCAAAAGAAGGTGCTTTAGTATTCACAAATAATAGGATTCTTATTCAAGATTTTTGTGTTAAGTATGAATACCTCTTTTAAATCATTGATCCAGCACCCATATAACATATGAAAAATGTAAAACCAACATTGACTGAAACATAATTTGAGTTCCAACATCACTTATACAAGGTTCATTAATTAATATGCTCCTATCAGTAGCAGAGTCAAGATTTTAACTAAGCGAATTCAAAATATAAATAAATTAAGTAATTAAACACACGAAGAAATTAAGAAAATTTGGTTGATTTGTGAGATGGTCCACTCATATACAATGTAATTATTGGTTTTCTTTTAAAAGATGGGATATCACAAAAGGATTGAAAGTTTCTCTCAATAATTATATTAATCATAATAGTAGGTCTTTAAATAGGCAACTTGAAAACATAATTTCCATAACGAAAATTCAAAAAGGCTAAATAATCTTAACAACTAAAATAACTTAACAAAAAATTTAAAATTCAAATGCATCCTAAAGCTAAACAACTTATTATATTAAAAATTATTGTAGTAACTAAATCGAATTTTAACAGTAATTTTCAAGAAACAACTTGGGTTTTCTTGTTACGTTTATGAAGTATTAAATTCTCATATTGGACTACTATCAAGGAATTAAATTTTCAGATTGGACTACATTTATGAAGTATTAAATTTTCAGATTGGACTACACTTAATTTATTTATTTTTTATCTTTTTTCAATTATATATTGAACA
This sequence comes from Jaltomata sinuosa, assembly GCA_003996215.1. Lineage (NCBI taxonomy): Eukaryota > Viridiplantae > Streptophyta > Magnoliopsida > Solanales > Solanaceae > Jaltomata > Jaltomata sinuosa. The sequence goes on along the minus strand of QJPP01000623.1, from coordinate 53,895 downwards.
GATTCACATGCAAATGATATAACAAATCATTAATCAGCTGGAATCCAGATTTTATATATCTGGTTTACTAATACTTAAATTTTAATTTATAGAGAGTATAATCACCTCTTTATACAGTATTAAATTTTCAGATCGGATCAACTACTAGCTAAGAATTTTATATTTTTAAAAATACTAGTATTTTTTTTTCCAATTATTGAACAGGATTCACATGCAAATGATATTAAATTCTAATTTATAGAGAGTCAGTCAAACCTCTTTACAACCGCTAATATTTTTTATAATAATATTTTATTATAACGATTAAGTTTTCTTTGAAATTAATTATTCATATTATGTTATATTGTATATTTTCTGTAACAATATTTTATTGTAGCAATCTAAAAACATCCAAAGAAATGACGTTACTATAGAGAGATTTGACTTCGATTACTACATACAAATCATACAGAGATTTGATGCACATTCCCAAATGAAATAACAGATCACTAATTAGCTGTACAAATCCTGATATATATATAATATTAAATTTTATAAAGAGCACGCCAGGATCATGTATTTTAAAAATATTACTACTTTTGTTGTATTACTTTATATTAAACAATTATTATTTGAAAGTCTAAAATGTACAACTAATGTATAGTATTTAATAATGATATAATTTTTTGTGAAATTTTCAGTGGTGTTTAGCTACATGATAGAGGAGAAGTGAAGCTGTAACGGTCCAATCCGCTAGTGATATTATCTGTTTTGAGCTTAAATTTGCTCAGCTTTAAAACACGTCATGACTAGGATGTAAGATTTGCTTACTTATATAGCCAGCGTCTCTCTTGTGTTTTTACCGACGTGGGACTCTTATCTTAAAATACAATGTAAGAGAAGTCGTGGTGTAGGAGATAAGATAGGAAGAAGAGGACAGAAAATTAAAAAAATAGGTATATAACTATCTTATTGTGTTTGATTCTATTCTAATTAACTAATATTGTTTAAAAATATAATAGAGCTGGACAAAAATGTAAAGAAAAATTATATAATTACCTATAGTTGTCCTATTTAAAATAATAAATTTTTGATAAATACTATTTTGGGCCAAACGAAAGGCCACGTTAGACCATAAAAAATGTCTATATAAAGAAAGGCCATGAAGACAAAGTGTATACATTCAATCCTACTACTATATATCATTGAAAAACTTAGCAAATAAAATTAAAAATCACTATTTTTTCCGGCGAAAAATGGTCACCGTCGACGAGATCCGACAGGCACAACGGGCCGTGGGGCCTGCCACCGTGTTGGCCATCGGAACGGCCAATCCTCCCAATTGTTTCCATCAAAGCACCTACACTGACTATTTTTTCCGTGTCACTAATAGTGAGCATAAAACTGAACTTATGCAAAAGTTTAAACGCATGTGTAAGATAATTTTCTATTCTTTTATGGTACATATATTCCAATTTTTCCGTTTACTTTTTGTTACTATATTTCATTTAGTTCCTTCTTCTTACATATATTTGAAAACTTAACCATGATTGAACACAAGATACTTTACAATCTTGCTTAACATCGGACTTTGGGATTTCTTCAATATTAGTTAATGTTGGTTTACATTTTCCATATGTTGTAGGTGATGGATCGATGATTAAAACGAGGTACTCTCACTTAACAGAGGAAATCTTGAAAAAAAATCCTAATTTTTGCGAGTACAAAGCACCTTCATTTGATGCTAGGCAAGAAATTGCGATTGTTGAAGTGCCAAAACTTGGGAAGGAAGCTGCCCAAAAGGCCATCAATGAATGGGGCCAACCCAAGTCGAAGATTACCCATATGGTCTTTTGCACCACTAGTGGTGTGGATCTTCCTGGGGCAGACTACCAACTCACTAAGCTTCTTGAACTTGGCCCATCAGTCAAGCGATTCATGATGTACCAACAAGGTTGTTTTGGTGGTGGCACTGCTCTTCGATTAGCTAAGGACTTGGCTGAGAATAATAAAGGTGCTCGGGTCCTTGTTGTTTGCTCAGAATTAATCAATTCTTTTGGCTTCCATGCCCCAAGTGAAACCGAGACTGAAGTTTTGGTTGGACAAGCCCTCTTTAGTGATGGGGCATCAGCTGTCATTGTTGGTTCAGATCCAATCCTGGTCGTGGAGAGGCCTTTGTTTGAGCTTGTATTAGCAACTCAAACTCTTCTCCCAGACACTGGATATGCAATTAATGCTAATGTCACTGAGGCTGGGGTGATCGCTAAAATACATAAAGATTCTCCAATGTTAATCTCAGAAAACATTGAGAGGATCCTAGTGGAAGCATTCCAACCTCTTGGCATTTCTGACTGGAACTCCATTTTTTGGATAGCTCATCCAGGTGGACGTGCAATTTTGGATAGAATTGAATTAAAGTTGGGCCTAAAGCCTGGAAAACTCAAGGCTACAAGGAATGTCATGAGTGATTATGGTAACATGGGCAGTGCCTCTGTTCTGTTTGTTTTGGACGAGATGAGGAAATCCTCTATCAGGGCAGGATTGGATACCACTGGTGAAGGTCTTGAGTGGGGTGTGCTTTCTGGTTTTGGGCCTGGGTTAACTATTGAGACAGTCGTCCTCCGTAGTGTATCTATTTAGGTTGGGATATATATATATATTTGGGAGGGGGGGATTTATATATCCAAAATAAGACTCATATTTATCAAACGTAGTAGGAGTTTGTTTTGGAAACATATACGAAAGTACACTTTGAATCTCGCTCAAGGTCAAGGCTTAGAATTCGCTCACAATTTCGTGTATAAAACTGTTAAAATTGGTATGAAATATGTATATAATTATATAAAGACAATGTTAGATTTCTGAAAAAGATCAAGCTTCGGATCTCGCCCCGGACTTCGAATTTCGCCAATTGAATTCTAAAAAGTCTGAATAATACTCCCTCCGTTTCAATTTGTTTGGCCTACTTTCCTTTTTGGTACGTTTCAAAAAGAATGTTTCTTTCCTTTCTTAGAAACTATTTAATTTCAACTTTTCACATGGCATGTTTAAGACCATAAGATTAAAGGGCATTTTGGTACATTTGACATATCTTTAATTTCTAACCACAAGATGCAAAAGTCTTCTTTACTTTCTTAAACTCCGTGCCATATCAAAATAGGCCAAACAAATTAAAACGAAGAAAGTATTCATTACTTATTAAAGTGGTTCTTTCAATCATTCATCAAAAAGAGACACTTGATTTTGGATTTGACCAATTGAGTAATCAGGAAACAATATTTTTAATTTCTTCATTCAAAATTACATCAATTCAAAGCTTAGTTTGTTACAATATTCCGTTTTACTTTTTAGGAGGGATTCAAAGAAAACGCGTCTAATTTAGAGGGATGTTTAGGTATTCTGCCTTTTTAGAAAAGAGATGGCAGAGAGCTAAAAGGATTAATAGTAGCGCACGCTGTTGGAGCCTTTGCCATCGAGATAGAGATATATACTAAAATTTATACTCTCTCCGTCTCATTTTATGTGACACATTTTCATTTTTAGTTCGTTCCAAAAAAAATGTCATCTTTCTATAATTAGAAAAAATAGCTTTGAAATTCCTCTTTTACCCTTAATGAAATGATTTACAACCACACAAATGTTCAAGGATTATTTTGGACCACAATTTTCAAAAGTTTTCCTTTTTTTTTAACACCATGCCAAGTTAAAGGGTGCCAGATAAAATAGGACGGAGGGAGTAATAAACAAGAGAAAATCTACTAGTATACAAGCTAAATACTCTCTCAACTATTAGTTTAATATTATATATTATACTTCTAAAAAAAAAGCCGGATACATGATTAAGATGTCCGGATACATAATTAAGACATTCGATATCTAGTTCAGTCGTAGTAGATACATGTATCAGCAAACCCATCATTCACGTGCAATGAAACTCCTAGGCCCTAGCTATCCCATACCATCATGCAATAATTTATTTCATAACACATATAATAATTAGCAAGTGATGTCTTACAAAAGGTTCAAAATTTACGTAGTTCAGTCAATGAGACCTAATCCATAAGTGAGCGGGGAGTACCAATTGTACTATATCCTGAGAGGAGATTCATACAAGTGTTTCGCTTTTTCAAATTATCATTCACTATACTAAATAGTGCAACACTTCTTCGTGAATTTTTGCTATTTGAATATAGAACATAATAACGAATGGAAATGAAACAGTCAATGAGACCTAATCCATAGGCGAGCGGAGATTACCAATTTCACTATATTCTGAGAGGAGATTCATACAAGTGTTCCGCTTTTCCAAATTATCATTCACTATACTATACTTCTTCGTGAATCTTTGCTATTTGAATATAAAATATCATAATGAATGAAAATAAAACGGCTATAGCCCTATACATAAATTACTGGAAAGATCGTAACGAAAAAGTTGAGACACTTTTTAGTAGAAGAGAAGATGATACCAGAAATGTTATCTCAATTTATCTCTGGATTTTGTGTCAGTTCAACTTGAAAATGCTAGCTACCTTTTTATATTTTATATAGTGAAAACTTTAGAAAAAAAATTTGCCATTATTTTGGAAGAACTCTTCAAAAGTATTGGATAAAAATGAGCCAACAATGTTCATTTATGAAAGGCCAAATAAAATGCCACGGTACAATGTCAAAACACTATATAAAGAGTGACAATATGCAAACAAATTAAAGTGTATATATTCATTCTACCATAAAAAATTTTAAAAAAACCTAGCTAGCAAATAAAATCACTACTAATTTTTTTTCCCGGCGAAAATGGTCACTGTCGACGAGATCCGCCGGGCACAACGGGCCGAAGGGCCCGCTACTGTGTTGGCCATCGGAACAGCCAATCCTTCCAATTGTTACGATCAAAGCACTTATCCTGATTATCTTTTTCGTGTCACTAACAGTGACCATAAAACTGAGTTTATGAAAAAGTTTAAACGCATGTGTACGTAAGATAATTAATTCCTCATTTTCTTTTTTGATATACATGTGTTTCGTTTTACTTTTGTTATATGTATTAATTGAGAACAACGTAACAATGAATCGAACACGATGTACATGACAATCTTGCTTAACTCATCGATCGAAATACGTATGTAAATATACGTGTATATATATGTAATAAAATCTCATACAAATGTAAAATGTATAAGAGATATAAAGGGGGGTTAGAAACACTTACTTGTTTTAAATGTATTACTTGAAGATTTTGGATTGAATGTTTGGATTCTTTTTCGTCAAAAAAAAATTATTCAACTAAATTAATATTTATAAGCATTAAATTTCGATGCTTTTATGTACCTAGGAGCATGTTAACTAAACCTTGCAACTTAGATCCGATATATATATATATGTTGCAACCCAATGTTGGTTTAAATTTCGATGCTTTTATGTACCACAGTTTTGGGTATTTTGCATCGCGACATTAATAACCTTTTGTGGCGAGTTCTCCCGCCACAAAATAACCTTCTGTGGCAACGCATTTAAAGTTGCCACGAATAAGCTTTAGCCACTAGACTTATCAATCTCAACGTACCCACGAAAATTAAGTCGCCCAACTTTGATATATAGTGGCATTTTTTTTCTAATTAATCCTCCTGTCTTCAATCATGAATCCAATCTTGTTTCGATCCTCTAGGGCGACTATGTGCCTAACTAGACTTATAAAAGTATGTCGCAAAAATTAGGACGGAGAAAGTAAGGTAAGAAATAAATTCAGGGGAATAGTTACAGAACACAAAAGTATATGTTTATATTCAATTCCAAAGAAAGACATTAAAAGAAAAAAAAAACACAAATCAAAGCTGATTCAAATTCAACTTTCACACAATTAACAATCAACCATCTCTTGCTTAGAGAATCTTTTTTTCAGTAAGTAAGATGAACAGTAATCCTTAACAATGTCTCTGCACCATCTGTAACATGTTGACCAGCTGGTATAAGTGAACGAATTTCTGCGAATCCGCAAGCATTTTTAAACTTTCCAGTTCCTCCTGTAACTGAAATTCTTGACATGGTACTTCCAATTCTATAAACTCCGAAAAAATTGAGGCTATCGCCATATTCTCCTCCTTCCATCATAGCCGTAAACGCCATCATTTGAGTAGTTCCATCTGCAGAGCTTGAAACATATACACCTTGTGCTTTTCCAAGAGTTTGTGTGCCTAATTCTGGGGACAAAGTCAAGTAGTCATCGATAACAGTGATGGTACCTGTCGAGACATAACATAATTAAGGTCGTTAAAATTGTGATTTTTCTGATAACGTAATTAGATAAGATGGTCATATAGTTCAACATGGTGTTGGAGCATGAAAGAGGTCCTAAGTTCAAATTTTGTTGTCACACGACCCATACATGAGAGTCCTTTTGAAATATAATATAGTTAAGGTAATTAAAAGTGTGATCTGTCTAACAACTTAAGAATTTTGATACAATGGTCATACGGTTCAACATTGTATCGGATTAGGCAAGAGGTCGGTCCAAATCTCATCGACACCCAAAAAAGCAAAAACATGTTTGACCAATCGGGCAAGAGGTCATGGATTCAAATATAATTATCACCCAAAAAAAGGAAAAAAAATATTTTCACGTGTTTGGCCAATCAGACAAGAGGTCCTAGATTTAAATCTCATCGTCATCCAAACACCCCCAAAAAAAAAACATTTCCACTTGTTTGATCAATGAGAAAACAGGATGCACGTGAGAAGGCATGTTAAAACAAGGTAATCGAAAGTGTGATATCTCTAACAACTTTTACGTACCAAAGCCTAGGCCCAACCCGTCAGGGCCTAATTGAGTAGTCACAGTACTAGTTTGGCTATTCTGATTTCCAGCAAATGTTGTCCCTGCTAAGCCAGTTCCTAGTGGAACACCATTGATATTGAATGTTGGCATTGCACCATTAGAATTAGGAATTGCCACACCATCTTTAGGAGGTTGAAAACCAAGAGGCCTTGCAAAAGGGATTTGTCCACTATAAATATTGCCTAATAATCCAGTAATTGGCCTAGCTGTTGGATTATTTCCGCCCAGGATGTCATGCATGTATAACTCGAGTATCGATACTTCAGGAGTTTGAGTGTCAATTGCAGCAACTAGGGGTGTCAATTTGACTATTGCTGCAAATAGAATTGCAAAGAAAATGGTGTATGGTGATTGCCTTGACATTTTGAGATTTTGGTTATAGAGAAAACAAAGTTTTTTTATCTTTATGTTTTGTTTGATTGACTATGAAATTGTGTTCAAGATTGAAACTTTATATATTGATATGATCAAGATGGAGTTGTTGTGACATAGAATTATGGTGCAATTGTTGGTGTTCTTTATATTTTATTTGGTGTAATTGTTGGAGTTATTCCAACAAAACCTCACAAAAGTTTTGTGTCATCCATTAATATATAAAATAGAAAGTTATATACATGATTAATTTGTGTTTTGGTAAGGAAAAAAAACACCTAAAACTATCATATTTTCGTGAGTTTCACACCTTAACTATTCATTGTTTTATTTACCTACTTAAACTATCACATTTTTGCGAGTTTCATATCTCAACTATCACTCCCTTTTGTATTAAAACACACCTCGATACTGAGTTTGCCTACATGCACCTGTTGTCGACTGGGAACAAATATTTGGCCAACTCAGCATCGAGGTGTGTTTTAACACAATGGAATGATAGTTTAGGTAGGTAAAGAGAATAGTAAATAGTTGAGGTATGAAACTCGCGAAAAAGTGATAGTTTAGATGTGTTTTTGACCATTAACTCTTTAAAATATGTTTTATTAGTCATGTGTTAGTTTCACTTTGTTTCTTTGTAATTCACTAGGAAAGGGGGAATTATAATTTAGAACTAGTATTATCTATAAAGAGGTCCATTACAGATCACAGAATAATGAATTACAGCCCAATTATTGAACCTAATCCATCTTAATTATTCTCACTGATCAGAGAATATTTTGCTGTCTAAGTTATATAACAACTTAACTAGGGATGACGAAGAAGCGGGTCGACTCCGGGGTGCAAGTTTAAACTTATGTGGAGCGGGTCGAGCTTAAGCTTATAACCACACAAATATTATGACATATTTAAGATCGCATATTTTAAGAAAAAATCAGAATTCACGCATAATTAATTAAATGACATGAATATATTGACCCAAAAAACTAAAATCGTTCAACATTTCCTATCCTTTATTTGCGATTCTCTTTAAAAGGATTTAAATTTCTAATGTAAATATGAGCATGTATTATCAGAAGCAGATTCAAGATTTGAAATTTATGAATTCCTATAACGATTTCAAGTTAATATACAGTAATAATTATCAAATATTTAATAAATTTCTTAATATATATACCCTGCGCATTACATAGAATAATGCACTTATTCCCTCACTACTAATACGTGCGCCTCACAGTCCCGAACAAGTTGGGGACCAGAGCGAATAATTAACCACTTCTAATTAATGAAGCAACTCCCAAGTGTTAACAACATATTTTTTCCCTTTATCATCTTCCAGAAAAAATCCTATATCTGTCACTGTCCATTTGCATAAACGAGTCTCACGATCAAGCTGTGAATCTTTAATACATCCATGAAAGACATTGAACACTTCAAAAGCTTTTTCTTGTAAACCCCACCAAAAGTGACAAAAAAATAGTGTGTTAGAAAAATATCCCTCTTGGAATGACCATTCAAATTGGTTATTTGGAGAAATGTCATGGAATCCCATATCATTATCTTTAGAAGCACAATGAACTTTAATGCTATTAAAAGGGAATCTAGTTGGATCAATGTTATTGACAACTTGAACATGGAATTTTTTGGCAACAAAAAAATCATGTAACTTGTTGCTTCTTACTTGTAAAATATTTATAGACAATATGATCAATAGAAGGAAATGTGCTTTGATGTATGAATAACTCATCTTGTAAGGTTAGTTTTTTTTTTTTGGGGGGGTGGGGGGGTAGGGGGTTTAGAATTTCTTCTTCTTTTTCTAAGAAAGTTGTTAGTTTAGTTTATACATTTCTTTGTTATTATTGGTACTTGAATTTATAATGCAAACTCACAGTTACAATGCAATGGTAATGAGAATTTTTATGAGGAATGTGAATTATATAAGGAAGTCCATTAAAACATGTGAATTATTTTCATTATGTTTGTAACCAGTCGATAACTTGTGCATTGTGTCGAACGGTTTTTTTTTAGTGAGGTGTATGTTTTTTTCGTTATGTGAATATTATGATTTGTAGAAATAATAATGATAATATTATATGGTAACATGCTAGTGTAATCCATATAAGTAGCTAGTTTCTCAACAAATGAACGATCTCACACCAAATATTATGCAAAAAACTGAAATTAATTAGTTACAGACTTCTGTCAAGCATTTTATCATTTATAGACATCCCATAGATTTTTCTTATGTCTATATTCAACATACATCTAGGGAATACGTTATTTTTATTATATTTGTTCACCAATCCATGACTCAATATGATATTATTAGTAATAATCTTCTCTGACACAAACGCAAATTGACAAATATATATCCACAAGTAATTAAATTCATCACTTTTTCTGAAGTTTCTTAGCTAAGATTTCTTGAAATAATTTTATGCAGTAAAATACAACAAGAAATATATTGAATTAAAGAATCATTTCGGAACCGAGGTACCGTAAGTGAAATTATAATATTAAATAATTAATTTTTTTAGATATCGTCCATGAATCACGTGAAACCATTTACTTTTCCATAAAAGATTGAGTGAAGTATCAAAAACACATTATATTTTAATCACATAGTATAACGCCTCAAACCTTCTTCTTAATCATTTTTCTTCTGTTTTTTCGTTATTTCTCCATTACATTTTATATTAGTAAATTTTAGCTTTTAATGTCCTATCGTGGATCGATCAATTTAATTTATTTTTTTTGAGTTAGAAAAATCAGATTTCTAATATAAATGAACACACATTTAGATGGATTTAGCATTTGAAGTTTATGAGTTTTTATAACGATCTCAAGTTAATATACAATAATAATTGAGTTTACAATTAAATATTCATATATAGATAGATTTAGTAAATTTTTTGATACATATACATGATTCAGACAAAAACTACTGAGCTGGAGATCTTCCCGGCATTACATAGAATAATACACTTATTCCCTAACTAATGGATCATACAAAAATATTAATCAAACTCAAAATAAACAACTACTACTATTACTGAGAACACCTCACAGTCCCGAACAAGTTGGGGACGATCAGAGCGAATATATTAACCATTCACTAGAAAGTCATCTCTTTTGCCTTTGTTGTTGTTGTTATTGTCATGAAGCGCCTCCCAAGTGTAAGGAGAATTATATTTATTCCTTTTATCATCTTCCAAAAAAAATCCTTTATCCGTCACTACCATCTGCATAGATGAGTCTCACCGTCAAGATTTGAATTTTTAATACATCCATGGAAGGCATTGTACACTACAAAAGCTTTTTCTTGTAAACCCCACCAAAAGTGACAAAAAAAAAGTGTAGTCTCAAATAATGTCTCACGAAATGACCATTCAATTTGGTTATTTGGATTAAGGTCATGGAATCCAATATCATTATCTTGTGAAGCACAATGAACTGTCACGTTATTAAAAGGGTATGAAGTTGGAATTTTATTCACAACTTGAACATGAACTTTTTTGTCAATAAAACTGCTTCTTACTTGTAAAATATTTATGAACAATATAATCAATAGTAGGAAAGGTGCTTTGATGTAGGAATAACTCATCTTGTGAAGTTAGTTTTTTTTTGTTAGTTTACATTTCTTTGTTATTATTCGTACTTGAATTTATAATGCAAAATTAGAACACTTATAGTTAAAATGCAATGGTAATGAGAATTTTTTTGAGGAATGTGAATTAAGGAAGGGAATAAAAAAGGTGAATTGTTTTCATTATGTTTATAATCAGTCGATAATCTGAGGACAGTTCTTTTTAGGGAGGTGTATGTTTTTTGTTATTTGAACATTATGGTTTTTTAGGATTAATTAATATTGATAATATTATTAGTAACATGCTAATGTAATCCATATAAATAGCGAGTTTGTCAACGATGAACGATCTCACACAAAAAAAATGGCGGTGAAGGTTTTCCATTAACATTGATGGAGTATGAGACAGTTTTCACACAACACATTACTCATGATTTAACAAACACCTTATGAAACTCATGTAAAGACACTAGGATCTGTTCTAGATATCTTAATTCCAGAAAGTAATAGTTTTTTTTTTTTCATGTCTATCTTCAACATACGTCTAGGGAATAAGTCATTTTCTGTTATATTCGTTCACCAGTTCATAACTCAATATGATATTATTAGTAATAATCCTCCTGGCACAAACGGCAGATTGACAACTATTCACAAGCAAATTCATCACTTTCTGAAGTTATTTAGTAAGAGTTTTTTAAATGATTTTATACAGTAAGCCGTAAGGTACAACAAGAATGTGACAAAACTCAGTGATTATAATAGTATGATGTACCTTTTAGACAATGTTAACAACAATGCAATTTATGGCCTTGTAGTGGCTTCAGCAGAGAAGAGCTCCAACAAGAGATAGATTTAAACTCAGTAATTATATTCTTAAGTATCATTAGTAAGAATAAATTTATTTTAAAAAATTAATTTTTGAGTACTTTGAGTTGTCAATTTATAATGATTTAAAAAATCATTTTGACATTTTATACAATGTTTGTCCAATTATCTAATGCAAAATGTTGAATCAAAACTTTCTTTTATTGTATTAATTACAACGCTTTTGACATTTTATACAATATTTCTGTAAAACTAATGGATTTCTCGTGAATCTACATATCCTATTGTGGATTTGTCCTTGCGCATTACATAGAATAATGCGCGTATTAATGTGCCATAGTCCACAATCCTAAATAAATTGGAGAACAATCAGAACCAATAATTAACCACTTCTAATTAAGTATCCCAGGTATAAATAACATATTTTTTTCCTCTATCATCTTCCAAAAAAAATTCTGCATCCGTCACTGTCCATCTGCATAGATGTGTCCGAGGGTCGAGCTGTGAACTTCTAATACATCCATGGAAGACATTGTACACTTCGGAAGCTTTTTCTTTTGAACCCCACTAAAAGTGGCAAAAAAATAGTGTGTTGGAAAAATATCTCTCACCAAATGACCATTCAAATTGGTTATTTGGAGCAATGTCATGGAATCCCATATCATTATTTTTAGAAGCACAATGAACTTTCAAGTTATTAGAGGGGTTTGTTGTAGGAATGTTATTCACAACTTGAACATGGAATTTTTTGGGAACAAAAACATCATGTAGCTTGATGCTTCTTACTTGTAAAATATTTATGGACAATATGATCAATAGTAGGAAAGGTGCTTTGATGGAGGAATAACTCACCTTGTGAGGTTTTTTTCTTTTGGTCTTTTTTACACAACACTCTCGACTGCCTCCGGGCCAATAGGTTGGTCGCCCTCTAGCCAGTGACTATCCCAGCAATGAAACTAGGTGTACACTGAATTAGAATTTTTTTTTCTTTCCCTAAGGAAGTTATTAGTTTACATTTCTTTGTTACTATTGGTACTTGAATTTGTTATGCAAAACTACAGCACTCATAGTTACAATGCAATGGTAATGAGAATTTCAATGCGATTATGTAAGGAAGGCGATAAAAAATGCAAGGATTTTTTTGTGTTATTTCCATAAACAATCAATAAGCCGTGGACAACGCAAGGCAGTTCGTAGATTTTTATTAATTATTTTTAGTATATATTCCAAAAAAGTTAGATTAATTATGTCTAATTTAGATTTTCTTATTTAGAGTCGAACATTAACCACTATAAAAACAGTTAAACTAAGTAATCTTAAGAATTTATATAAAAAGTATGTGAGAAATGAAAACAAGAAAAAAAATTATATTCAAAGGAGGGTCAAATTTACCCCAATTTACTTGGCGGTAATCTTAATTGGTTCCGTTAGGACAAGGGATATATTTGGATAGAAGGCTAACAAAAAGGGAAAGTTTATAAAAAAGAAAAGGATAGAAAACTATATTTGAAAGTAAAAGAATAAATGAAAGAGTTATTTCTTGCATTTCTCGTTGTACATATGTCATGTGTAATTAATAATCGTAGCAACCCCACAAAACATCCTTTTCACCGACCATCATCATACAACCACCACTTTTCCAAGCTCGCCACCTTCACCACCAACTAGTTCATCACCAATCTTCATCGCACAACTACCTCCACCGACAGCTAACGCCACCATCATGTACCAAACACCAGCCGATGGCCGGCCACCACATAATCATTATTAGATGCCTACCATCAAAAACTTTTTATCATTAGTTATTACTATCATACAATTATTATAGCAACGTTTTACCATTAATGCACAATCATCATCATTCACTACTATAGGCTCAAGGGAGACTGTTACTATTGATACATTGCATTAATAAATAAGACGGCAATAGAAATTTTATTAAAGAAATTTGATTTTTTCCCCAAATACGACGTATCATCATAATTTGATATGTTTTATATTATTTAATATTATTCGCACATAGTGAGGGTTGTAATACTGGCAATCATTATTATCAGCACACTTTTTACTATTAGTCATTGCCATACAACTATTGCATCGATGTCTTACCATTAATGCACCATCATCATTAATCACCATCGTATAATTACAATTAACATCCACCTCCACTAATGATTACCTATTTAATACAACTATTTAATATTTATGAATATACTTTTTAATGTATTATTTATTTGAAATTGTCTCTTAAATTTTACAAAAAAATAAATTATACGCATTCAGATATTGAGAAAATAATCAATTTTATATCTTGTGTTCTGATTAGACTAATGGGTTTTAGTCAAATTAAAAAAGTCGATTTGCCTTTTCCAGTTTTCAAAGAGTCATTATATTCATTAAAAATGGATTAGTTGAAAATATTACTAGTACTTAATTGCATCGAGATCACCTTTAATTTTTTTGGAGAAAAAACTCAGTTGACTTTTGTATTTACATTTTCTTTAAGATGATAACGTACCTAATCATCAACGGCTAATTTTTTATTCTAAATCCTGATCATACAATATTACATTTCTTCAAAGTACTACGTACATTAAATTAAAAAAAAAAGTACAAACAACAACAACAACAACATACCCAGTGTATTCCCACATCGTGGGGTCTGGGGAGGGTAGAGTGTACGCAGACCATACCACTACCTCAGAGTGAGGTAGAGAGGCTGTTTCCGATAGACCCCCGGCTCAAGACAAAATAGTCTAAAAATAGGCTACAAAGGGCATATCAATGATACAGGATAAAAAAACAAGATAAAATTACAAGCGACGGTAGGAAGTAATATGCAGTAACAAACAACAGACAGACATAACAGAGCACTGCCACACAATACTACCACGAGGAATCCAAGAACAAGAAACTATAAGCGTAACACTACGGTTACTAGTCGGTACAATAAGGAAAAAAAAAAAACACTCCTACCTACTAGCCTACCCCCTTTCTATCTACTACTCTTCTACCCTAATCCGCGTCCTCCACACCTTCCTATCTAGGGTCATGTCCTCGGTAAGCTGCAACTGCGCCATGTCCTGTCGAATCACCTCTCCCCAATAAAAAAAAAGTATTCAATAATAAATATTGACAAAAATGAATAAAGTTAATAAATGAACGGGTCATTAGCAAACTCATCCAAAGTTTACTTCGACTAATTAGATGAATCGGATCAAAACGGGCTAAACAATGGGTCAATGTCTAACCCGCCTGACTCATACGTAGTTTTAGGGGTGTGCAAAAACCGGTTTTACCGATAAATCGAACCGATAAAAATATTATTGATTTATTGGTATTGGGTTATTAGGTTAACGGTTTTTAAACGGTTTTGTAAAAAAAATTATTGGGCTATCGGTTCGGTATCGGTTTTAAGGTTTTAGTTAATGGTTAAACCTATAACCCAATAAGATTATATTTAGATTATATTTTTATTCATAATTGTATAATAGTGGCTTTAGATTTTAAATATATACCCTATTATTTTTTGCATTTTATAGTTGTTGTCTTAGTGTTGTTGTTTTCTTTCTAAAGTCATTGGTTTGATAGCATTCTACCTATTAGTGTTGCTTTTCTTTTTGAGAAATTGCTACAGTTGCTACTGTATTCAAGTTTTCTACTTAATAAGAAAGAAAATAAGTCTATTTTAGTAATAACGTATTTGAATTTGCTTATGCTTGTAATTTGTATTGATGTTTATGCATGAAAGTAGTCTATATATGAAGAAGAAAATAAGAGAAATCAAAAATATTATAGGAGCATTTTCTTATCGGTTAAACCGATAACCGAACCATTAAGGACCAAAAACCGATTAACCAAAAACCGATAACGAATATCTTATTGGTTTGGTTATCGGTTTTACATGTTTACAAACCGATAACTGATAAACCAAACCGATAATATACAAAATCGAACCGAACCGACCGATGCACACCCCTACGTAGTTTTGATTTTCTTGTACTTTGTTTTAGGGGTGTACAAAACCGAACCGTAAACCGAACCAAACCGCAAAAAAAACTCGACTACTGATTTGGTGTTGAAAAAAAAATCCGACTATAATTGGTTTGGTTTGGTTTTAACTAAAAAAAGTCAAGCTAAACCGAACCAACCCGATATTATATATATACTATTTTTAAAAATATTTTATACATAAAAATATTTATTGTGATGTAATTTATAAATATTTCCAACATTTTCATAGTTTTTATCTTTCAATATGTTATTTCAAGTTTAAACTTAGAATTTTAAATGGTTCAATAAGTCTTTTTACAACCTATAGATAGTAGTAAATCAAATAAAACCCCAATCAATACGAATGTTAACAAAAGATTATTCAATCCAACACTAGAAATGACAATCATGTTAGAAATTTATTCTTTAATTTTACATAAATGCATAAATTAATTTGTTTTTCTGTTTAATACTTAGCCATGTAGTTAATACTTATTAGACTTTTTTTAGTATGACTTAATATTTTTAAATTATGATTATTTTTATTATGACTTATTAATATGCAATATTTATTCCATGCGATTTCATTATTTCTTTGGTTGAATATTTTATTGTCATCACTCACTTCATAAATTTCAAATAAAATGAATATATTTTGTGTTGTTTTTTTAAGAAATACCTTAGATACTTGTATTTTGCTTGGACTAAAGAAATATTTGAAGCACAAGTTAATTATATATTTGTATGAAGACTTTATCGAAAAAAACTCGAAAAAACCCAAAAAACCCGAGAAAACCCGAGGTTGGAAAACCTGACTTTCATTGGTTTGGTTTGGTTTATAAATTTAAAAACTCAACACTAATGATTTGGTTTGATATTTAAAAAATTCGAACCAACCCAGTCCATGTACACCCCTACTTTGTTTAACATACCTAACACTAATTTTTTTAAAATATTTTGATAAGATTTCTCAGTTGTTAATTGGAATACACTTTTAGCCCAAATTAGCCCAACCTTCATAATATTGACTAAATTCGACACGTCAAAATGTGTTGAACTAGTAAATGAACAGGTCATTATTAATATGCCCAAACATAAATCGATTGAACAAATCATTTTTATGAGCTAATTTTATCACCCGTCCATAAGAGTGAGTGAAATAAAATAAACTTATTTTGGAACTTGCAAGTTGCCATATTCCCTAAGAAACACACATAATAAATACTAGCTAGTGCAACTGAGTTCTTCATTCTTCAATTTTTCCACTCAATATTATTCCAACTTTTTTTTTTTTGAATGGAAACAGTGAAGTTAATAGGTACTCCTTTTAGTTTTTTCACATACAGAGTTATTTGGGCATTAAAGCTAAAAGGAATAAATTATGAGTACATAAATGAAGACATGTCCAAAAAAAGTTCTTTGCTTTTGAAATACAATCCAATTTACAAGAAAGTCCCTGTGCTAATCCATGGTGACAAGTCAATTTGTGAGTCCTTGGTCATCGTCGAATACATCGACGAGACGTGGCAACTGAATCCATTGCTTTCGACTGACCCTTATGACCGAGCCATGGCTCGATTTTGGGCTAAATATATTGATGAAAAGGTATAATGTTATTATGATTTGTATTTTTTTTTTCTCATACTTTAATTTCTTTAGTAAAATTATAATTTCATACTATTAAGGAGTCACTACTAGAAATTCGCTAATTTCCGGCTGTCATTTCTGTTGCTCAAATTCTGATTGCTTTGATCAGTCTGGGAACAGCTAGTCGGAAAAAACTTCCGATGGAAACTATCGGTAACGTCGACAAATTTCCGGCAGGGCAATCGGAAATTTTAATAGATTAATTATTTTTTTAACTTTCCGACTAAAGCAATTGGAAAATACGATAGAAAACGATTGGGATTCCTCTGCCCTTGATTAAAAGACTTTGATTTGAGTTCTGTGAAAAGAGAGTCTTTTAGTTTACTAGCTGAAATCTAAATTAGTAGAGACAATAAATTTCATATACCGAATGGTTAATACGAAAAAAATTTCAAAATTCCACCCCTTTTTATGCAGGCTAGGAGATAAGTTTTATTGGGATTTTTATTATTCTTATGGTCTTGTCTCCTGTTATATATATTTAAGGGTCTTACTTTACTTTTTAATATGTTTAAAAAACACATTTGTCTGTACATGAAGTAATACATTAATTACAACATTCTACCTGTTATGTTTAAACCACAAGATTCGAAGGACATTTTAGTATATTACACACATCTATAAAATTAGAAAACCTCACGTATTTCGTAAAACTTCATTCCTAATCAAACTAATTAAGACTCTTATATTGACACAGAGACATGTCCACTCTATCGAGTATATATGCAGAGGATTCATCTTAGTTAGATTTACTCATCCTTCTTTGTTCCGGCTTAGGAGTACTCGTTATATGCTTTGTGAGACTCACACAGTTGAACTTGTTGACGATATAATTAAGTAAATAAAAATGTGTTATCAATGTATCTACCTAACATTTTTCTTTTCAAATGTTAAATTGTGATGCAGTCATATAGTGCATGGAATGTGTTTTGCAACACTGGAGAGAAGCAACAAAATGCAATAAAGGAGAGCCTTGAAATGCTTAAAACCATAGAGGAAAATGCTTTGGGAGAAAACAATAAGTTATTTGGTGGTGAAAATATTGGACTTGTTGACATAGCCTTTGGATGTTTTGCTCATTGGTTGGAAATAATTGAAGAAATTGTTGGTGTGAAAATACTTGATCTTCACAATTTTCCAAATCTCAACAAATGGATCAAAAATTTCAAAGAAGTTCAAGCAATCAAAGATAATTTGCCTAATCATGATGAGATGTTTGTGTACATGAAGAATGCTAGGGAAAAGATATTAGCATCTACTTAAGGAGGCAGGTTCCGAGCTCTAAGTATAAAGTCGTCTTTGTTAATGAGCGTTTTACCCTTCCATGAGACTTGACCGTGGATCCAGATTTAGTTGGGCTTAGGGGCAGATCTAGTCATGTAATGGTTACGGTTAATCTATATAAGGAGATTAATTTCAGATTCAAGCCGTGAGTACAATTGCCTTTATTAGAGTGTGTTTTATTTATATGTGGGACTTACACGCAAATCCAAATTTAGTAGGGCTCAGGGGTAAATCTAGTGTAATGGTTATACGGGCTTACGTTGCTTAGACCTTGTATTTCAATAAATGTATAAGAATCTTTAGCTTGGGACCTAGTTCATTGGTCATGTGATTATTGTATATTAATTTGAGATTGCTATAAGAACTCATAAACTTAAAATTCTAGATCAGGCTCTTATGCAATATATACCAAACATCGATAGGAACTCAATTAACTATGTACGCTCTGATCTCGCTATATGAATTCTCTGTATCCATTTTGTTTTATGCAATAGTCGAAGATAATCAAAAAGAATATGTATAAGATATTAAGATGTTAGCATCACAATAACTCGAATAACAATGGTTTATATGAAAATACTTTAGGTAGTTGTAGTCACAAGAAAATCATAATAAATTTGAACATTTTTCTCAAAGAATTTAAATATGTGAAATTCACCTATTTTATGCCGAAATTTTGTTAATACCAAAATATGAGATGACCGGCTAACAAAAATATAACGAAAGGTAAAATTAAGCAAATTTGGATAGTACAAAGATATATTTGATTTTTTTTCCTTTTCTTTTTTTATTCTTGTAACCATTTCTTTACTTATTACACCAATAGACATGAAATTATACTTTGTGAATTCAAATCCATTAGCTATCTAATGAATAGGTGAGAATTGCGGTTAAAAGATGTACTATTTAAATTCTTGTTTCAAAACAAATAATTTTGTATCCAATCATATAAAGGTAGACGCAACTCTACGAATAGAAAACATCAATGATATCTACAAAGGTCAAAAAAAAATCAAGCGAAAGAATCCTCAACTAAAGAGTCATTAAGTTTCATTCTGCACATTGCAAAATCTTTTGTTATCTATTGGTTGCCTCCTCTCTCGTTTACCTTAAAGTTCAATCAGAAGTTTAGAAGAAAAATTATATTTGTCGATCCGATACACAAATAGAGTAACAACTTTTAATGCTTCCTCAATTTTTTTAGAATTCAGTGTTTCAACTCAATAACTTGAAAAGAAAAATACAATAACAATAGTCTACTCTGTATAATTTCATAAGTGAAATTTAAAAAAAGATGGTGTGTGCCAAGCGTTACCCGTAACACTAACTTTTGTGACCGAAATGTATCAAATAGCAATAGAAAAAAAAGATTCCATCAGTTAGATCCTTCTTTAATATATAATATATATTTTCTATTTTCAATTGTTGTTTTCAAATATCTCTGCTGATGTATTTTGATATCCTATGATTTTTGGATAGATCGTTGAACCTCGTTCATCTTCGATGCAAGAGCGCCTAATCAATAAGCTATTACGCACTCTTTTAAGGGTGACTATTTCTAGACAAACCTTCTGATTATCGTTGTACCCCTACCTCCTTTATCACTGAGCAGATAATAAAATAAATAAATACATCAACCTTAAAGAAAAAGAAAAAAAAGATTATAAAAGTAAATTACTCCCTTCGTTTTAATTTGTTTGACCTATTTTGACTTGACACGGAGTTTAAGAAAGTAAAAAAGATTTTTGAATCTTGTGATCTTAAATTAAAGATATGTCAAATGTACCAAAATACCCTTTAATCTTGTGGTCTTAAATATATCATGTGAAAAGTTAAAATTAAAGAGTTGCAAAAAAGAGAAAAAAACGGTCTTTTTAAAACGTATTAGAAAGGAAACGTATTAAAAATGAAAGTAGGCTAAACAAAATTGAAACGGGGGAGTAGTAAAATAAGGGAAATAAAAGAGATCTGCTCCAAAAATCAAATTTACAAAAAAATAAAAGAAAATAAAACAGAGAGCCGTTCGGTTCTCCATCTCCGATCCAATTTATGGATTCATTTTAATCCAATTTAGGGTTCTTTTTTCCTCCTTAATCTTTCTAAAATTATCCAATTTTCGTTCGTAAATTACCATTTTTGTACCAAAATTGATATACAGATTCACTTACATTTGCTAATTGATCTGTATTTTAGTGGAGAATTTTGATTATTATTTTGGGTTTCGGATGATTATTTAAGGGATTTTTTTTTTTAAAAATAATTATTTTTTGTGGATTCGAATGGCATCGGTTCAGGTGATGCGAAAGCAAGAGCTTTTGCAAGCTGGGAAAAAGAAGGTATGAATATTTCAGAAATGTTTACTGTGATTGCTTTTTGGATTTTAATTTATTTAGTTAGTTGGATTACTAGGTTCGAGTAGAAATGCAGGGCAAGTGTGCGTACAATAGACCTTTGTGGTCCGGCCCTTTCCTCGACCCTGCGCATAGCAGGAGCTTTTAGTTGAATGCATTGGGCTGTCCTTTTTTTTTTTAGTTGGATTACTAGATTCGAGTTGTGGAAATAGCCTCTTGCAGAACTGCAGTGTAAGGCTGCATATAATAGACCTTTGTGGTCCAGCCCTTCTGCGGACCTGCGCATAGTGGGAGCTTAGTGTATCAGGCTTCCCATTTTTTTTTGGTTGGATTACTAGATTCGAGCTGCGGAAACAGCTTCTTGCTGAAATATTGGGTAAGGTTGCGTACCTTTCCTGGGATCCCGCGCATAATGGGAGCTTAGTGCTTCGGGCTGTCTTTTTTTTTTAAAGTTGGATTACTAGATTCGAGCTGTGGAGATAGTCTCTTGTAGAAATGCATGGTAAGGCTGTGTACAAAAGACTTTTGTGGTTCGGCTTTTCCCAAGACCTGCATTGCGGGAGCTTAGTGCACCGGCTGTTTTTTTTTTTAAAAATTTGGATTGCTAGATTGACAAAAAAATGAATCTTTTTGATTTAGGATGTTATAATTCTTTATTTGAATTTTGAGCAATATTTTATGTTATCATTTAATGTTTGTTCGGGAAGGGTGGGAGCTTAGAGCATCGGGCTGCCCTTTTTTGTTAGTTGGATTACTAGATTGGCGGAAAATGTTGAATCTTTTTGATTTGGGATGTTATAACTCTTTATTTGAGCAATGTTCTCATGTTATCATTTAATGTTTGTTCGGGAAGGGTGGGAGCTTAGTGCATTGGGCTGCCCTTTTTTTTAATTGGATTACTAGATTGCCGGGAAGATTTGGGATGTTATAACTCTTTATTTGAGCAATGTTTATTTGAGCAATGTTTTTATGTTATCATTAATGTTTGTTCTGGAATGGGTGGGAGTTTAGTGCATCGGGCTGCCCTTTTTTGTTAGTTGGATTACTAGATTGGCGGAAAATGTCGAATCTTTTTGATTTGGGATGTTATAACTCTTTACTTGAGCAATGTTCTTATGTTATCATTTAATGTTTGTTCTGGAATGAGTATTCAAAATAGTGGAATGGTTGTTGAGGATATTGGTTTACTGAATGTTTATTCTGAATAATACTAATGAGCTGATTACGACTTGTGGTATGCGGGAATCGCTACTAAGAATATTTATTTTGTGCATACTTAGAAAACTTGTACGTTCTTTTCATCGGACTCGGAACATGTCTCCTAGAAAATCTCAGTTCAACACATTTTTTTAGAAGATACTTATACTTATTTCGTATGCGTCCGGCCTTTTTCCGGACCCTGTGCATAGTGAGAGCTTTAATGCACCGGGCTTCCCTTTCACTTATACTTATTTCGTATGGGTCACACCAATAAGATGAATGAACGAGATATGCATCACGAACTTTGTACTGCACATACTTATATGGGCTTTAGCTTTGTATTCAGTAAGTGCCCGAGTTGGAGATAATGAGACTCGAACAGTTGATATTTTCCATGGTTGCAAGAAAAGACGATTTTGTTCTATGCTCTGGTGAGTAGTGATCTCTTGCTTGCCAGACACGTTAACTCCGATCATTCTTCAAACCATATTCCGTGATTCCAAAGAAGCCTACCATCTATTAGCTTCTCTCGTAAATCCAGTGCGGTCTTAGAAAACATTTAACCACAGTCATTGTCATTGATCAATCAAGATAGTTGCCGCCATTCCTGAAGGTTAATTGTTGGATCATACAGTTCTTGTTTATTGTATCATGCTTCATGCCTTCTCTTTTCTGTAATGGTAGATAAATTTCTAATATCATGAGTTGGAGCATCGTAAGAAGCCATGACCTAATTCTCTTTTAAAAGTCAAAACCTTGTTGTCTCCGCCGCGCTCCTTGTCGTCTTATCAACGTGAATTTGCAACTCCCTTGCCTAAATTCTTTTTTATTTTTCAGAAAGAAAATACAAAAGCCATTCAATATTAATTCTTTATTGAATGGCTAAATTTGACTAAATTCTAAATATTGAATGGCTAAATTTGACTAAATTCTAAATATTGAATGGCTTTCCTTTTATTGGAATTTTGCTGTAATTTTTCTTTGATATTGTAATTCTTATCTTGTATCATTTGCAGCTAGAAGAGTTCCGTAAAAACAGAGCAGCAGGGAGGGCTAAAAAGTCAACTTCCAATAATAAACCTCATGGTTCGGACGGAGGCTTTGAGAATCAACCTTTGGAAAATGAACACGCAAGAATCACCGACTCTCGTGGAGCTGGTACATCTGATGCAGTTGGTAGAGCTGTTTTAGAGTTATCTCGACTAGATGTTAAGCATGATTTCAAGAATCTTGATCTTGCGCAAAAGAGTGGTCTCGCTTCTTCCTATGATGCTAGTTCTAATCATAGTTTATACAACAATGACAATGATGCTAGCGCTACTTCTACTGTTAGTGGAAACAATCATGGTTTTGATTCTTCCATCTCTGTGTCATCTCATTCTGGAGATAAAGTGCTTAAGGGTGATGAGAATCCAAAGTTGTCTGAACATTTCAGTGCTAGTTATATTTCCTCTGAGAAGATGGAGAATGATGGAGTCTTAGGAAGTGTTGGATTTGGATTTAATTCTAGTCATTCTACACCTAATTTTCTGTCGTCAGCCCCCAGTTACAGTAAAATTTCCAGTCTGTTTAGTCATGATGGTCTAGGTAAAAGCGTACTAGAGGAAAACAACAGAAAGGATCTTTCTGTAATAAACACTGGTACTTCTCATGCTGTTCCTGCTAATGTTTCACCTGAAAACTCCTTTGGTCCTCGTATGCAAGAAAAACCAGGTTATATGGATCGTTGGGCTAGTGGGTTAACTTCCTCATCATATGAAGGTAATTTTGTGGTATGTTAAATTTCAATTTAACTTCCTTTTATCTTTTATTCTGCTTTCTCTTTACCTAGCGAACCTCATTGCCTATGTGCTATTCATCTATCCAGTTAATCAATTGGGGTTGCACAATCTGACATCTATTTCCTATCTTTGATAGATTATATGAACCCCGCAACCAGCAGTACAAATTTTTCTTTGGAAGCTGGGCAAAAAGACGGTGCTGTGGAACCTAATAGTTCTATGGTTTCTGATATTGGGTATGGCCAGTTCAACAGCCC
This sequence comes from Jaltomata sinuosa, assembly GCA_003996215.1. Taxonomy (NCBI): domain Eukaryota; kingdom Viridiplantae; phylum Streptophyta; class Magnoliopsida; order Solanales; family Solanaceae; genus Jaltomata; species Jaltomata sinuosa. The sequence continues at coordinate 29,785 of QJPP01000623.1, read as the reverse complement.
TGGTTTTTACATGACCAATAATTCTTCTTCTTGGGCATCTGATTCTAAGTATGATGACATCAGTTCTGAAGCAAGAAGTTCTTCTAGTAATTCAAAATTGTCTCCACCCACTGTTGGGAGGAGATCTCGTCCGTCTTTCCTTGATTCCATCAACATTTCAAAAGTTCCTGCGGTATCCCCTTCTCCAACTGAATCAGTTTCTGCAGACAGATTTGATCCAAAGGTTCATCCCATGGACAGTTTGGAATCGTCCAACTCCAGGAGCATGATGAATTCTTCAACTTTTTCTGTAAGTGGGTCTGATCAGTTGAATCAACATACTGAGAAAGTCACAGGGAACATGGACAACCGTTATCAGTCATTTGCACAAAAACAGAATGAAGATTTTGCTGCTTTAGAACAGGTTTCTCTACATTTATTGCCCTTGCTTTAGAAAGTGATAAATTTAGGTCGGAATGCCTTCGAAGTCAAAATTTTGTTTTAAAACACTGCTTATTTGATGGCTAATATATGAAAAGCACTCTGCTGCTTCTGGATAGAAATCAGTCTATTAGGATGGAAAACCTTTTCCTTTTGTTTTAACTTGTCTCGATCAATTGTCCCTTTATGAAGCTAGTGTTCTAAGTTTAGGGGGAGTTGTGATGTCTTGTCAGCAATAGCATTATAATTTGGAAACTGTTGAAAATTATTCTTAGTAGTCAGTACGTTGCACTAATATTAAATCTGTCTGGTTACCAGTTATGTGATGTGCCTTGGAGAGAACTGCAGAAGTTGAGCTACCAAATTTTCTATAAATGATGCAGATTCTGAGAATTGAACGCATGATTTTGAGTCTCAATAAAGTTGAATGTGAAAAATGTTAGTAAGCTAGAATTGTGCCACTAACCTTGAGTTGTGCATTAGTCAGATTTGGTTTAATTTTTATGTTGTAGTACATGCATTTGGAATGGTCTGTGATTGCATAGAGATTAAGCTGAACGAAGTAAAATAATGTAACACATTAATTATCTTAATAAATAGACTCTGATATGAGGTGAACATGGGACAATTACATTTCTTGTTCTTTAATCTTAAAAGATCCTTTATTTATAACTCACTTTTCCATCTGATAGTTATTTCTCCTGTTGAATGTTTGTCAGTCCAAGAGCACTCTTCAAGTGCTTGGTCATGGAACTAGCAAGATTAAGAATTGTCTCTTGCATTTACATTGAGGGGCAGTGAATGAGGATGATAGGGGCCATGCATGATTGCATGACTTTCAGGGATGTAGGATTTCCCAGCAGTGTCTTAAATTGTTAATACTTGCATGATGTGTACTTTTGCATTTTTGACAGCATATTGAAGATTTAACACAAGAGAAGTTTTCTTCACAACGTGCTCTTGAGGCTTCGCGAGCTCTAGCAGAGTCTCTAGCTGCTGAAAATTCAGCCCTGACAGAGAGTTATAATCAACAGGTACACTTTCACTTTTCATAAATAAATATATATACCAGCTCACAAAGAACACACATTTAGACTTGTAGGAAGTTGAATAAATTATATACTATGAAGCATGTTACAAGCTTCAAATATTGTAGTACACTAGGCACATCTTCTCCTTGAGGGTTTGCTCATCTAACACCAGCTAACATTTGTTGCACTAAGTATAGTTTGCACATGTCTAACATTCTCGGAATATTTTGTTATCAATTTAAAGAAATGGTTTTCTTGCTCCAATCGGTTGCTTAATTTTCTTTTGCAGGGCAGTTTTGTTACCCAATTAAAGGCTGACATAGAAAAGCTGCAGCAGGAAATTAAAGCACAACTGGTTTGTAACAAAACTCGCTTGCTTACTCCCAATTATTGCTATATTCCCTGATCTGTGTTCCTTTTTGAATGTACACCTTAAGTTACATTGCACAACATAGCTAAAGTTGTCAATTAGTGGTAGTGGGTGTTAGTTTCTTCCACTGATTTTATCTGGGTGCATTTCAAGTTGATCGACAAAGGAATGAAATGACCTATTTGCTTTACTATTGTTTATATGACATCTTAAAAGTGGTAGCACAACAAGGATGTCGCGTAAAGTTAAGTGTAAGTTTGTTTGTTAATTTCTAAACAGCAAAATTATTTGTGATCAGGTATTTCGTACATTACTCATTTATAAAAATGATGAAGGGAAAATCCAAACAATCACATTTATTTCTGCTGTTTAGAAACAAAAGAAATACCTGGTCACTATTTGATTGACCTGGAGAGTTGATAGAATGTTGAACCATCCAATGATTTTTCTTGTCCAAGTATGTCAGATTGGTGGTTTATATTTTTATTAAATAAAAATAAATTTCTGACATTAAAAACTTTCATTAACCTTAGTTCTTGGTCACCTGTCTTTCTTCCTTTTCTTTTTGAGGGGGCTTCATCAAGTATATTTACTTTTGTTTTGTCTGAATTTGGTCAGCAAGGTGCAACAAATTCTATAAGTGATGTTGAATGGTTTTCCAGATACAAATTTTGTAAATGGGTACCATTTGAACAGTATCTTCTATGTTATTGCCTGTTGAAGAATGTGTTGGTTCATCTTAACTTTATATTCAAGGCAACAGCTGCGACCCTTATGATGGAGAACATTTTTGAAATTGGAATTGTGGAATGAACTGGTTTCTCATATTGAGATTCGCTTAGATGTCCGGCAAGCTATTTTTGTACTAACATAGCCTGATCAGTTTTAGCTATTCATAGTAATGGACTTGATTGGTACCATGATCTTTGAGGTATGTGATTTTCTTTGTTGTTGCATCTACTGTAAGCAGGTCGAACTTGAAGCTGTGAAAATGGAATATGCAAACATACAATTGGAATGTAATGCTGCAGATGAACGTGCTAAGCTATTGGCTTCTGAAGTGATTGGATTGGAAGATAAGGTAACCAACCATGGAATTGCCTTGTATTGACCCAATCCTTCACGAAGCCCTTATTTAGAATTTAAATTGAGCTTTAACATCATTTATAACTTCTAAGTTATCCTATTTGATTAAAAGAGAAAGTTAAGTTAAACATATTCTTTTTTCTTGTACTTTTGGAAGAGAAACATAAATTTTTTTAAAAGAGAAATTGTATTTCACTAGAACTATCATATTTAAAATCTAATTGTTGATAGTGTTTAGTTTTTATTGATATTTCATGTTTGTTGAACTTGAAAGCAAACTTAGTTTTGTGAGTGTAGCCAGCAAAGTCTGTTGTATTGATTAGCCAACACATCTAATGCGGAGTCACTTGCTATATTCACTTTAAAGTGTAGAGTGAGGCTATGTAAGAACCCATGTGATAACCTCATAATAATGCATTGATCGTATGCAAATAATTTAGCCTATTTTCATCAGTTGTCCAGAAATTTGCAATGGCATTACATTTGTCTTGAATTTTTGTTTCACATTCTCCACTAAGTCCTCACTGAGTTATCTTTTCAATGCCTGTCACATGTAATACTTAGTTTTTGATAAATGTTTGCCACATGTGATACTGGGGTGGTATGTGAAGTCTGATCTTTTGTCCTTCTAATGGTTTAGAAATAAGATTTAAAATCACTTGGATCACGATGCTGACTTGGGTAAGGTATATGCCCAATCTTTGTTGTCTTTTTTGTTTTTCCTTTGTATAAATGCGTATGGTTGCCCGTTGCCTTCATGTTTCTTGTTTGATTATATTTCCTGTTGATATTAGAACTTTGGGACAGTCTACTCACTTTTTTGTGATTGTGCCTTTTCGAGATTTCTTTTCTTCAGAATTGATGATTAAGTGTGACTATTTATTTTCTGATAGATGATAATATACTCCACTTTGAGATAATAACTTTGTCTAACCAATCTTGCAGGCACTTCGTCTGAGATCTAATGAGCTTAAACTGGAGAGGGAATTAGAGAAATCACATGCTGAAATATCTTCTTTCAAGTATGCTCAAAGCTTTCCTGTGAAACACGTCTAGGCCATAATTTTCCCTCCTAACTCTGATATGGTCACAGTCATCTTTCGCTCCCCCCCCCCCCCCCCCCCCCGGTTATCAGATATTCGTGTCTACTTTTTTGTAACACCCATATTGTGGATGTGCTGTACATTAGAGGTACACCATTCACTTTCATATAATATTAAAGTGCTGCCAAAAACTTTCTGCGCCTTTCCTGGTGTTTGCAATGGAGAAATTTTTAGTAGTGTCAAAATCTATATTAGCAAGAAAGGTTAGCATTAAGGTGAACATTGATATAAATTTTAGAAGTCAGAATTGAGTCCTTTTTCCATACGCATTAACTCTTCTAAAATGCATTAAATGTGGGTGTTGATGTCATTCAACTTTCTCTTAATCTCTGCAGAAAGAAAATGGCTAGCCTTGGAAAGGAACGTCAGGATCTGTTGTCAACAATTGATGCTCTAAAAGAAGGTAAGATGCTGATAGTTAAAGAACCTTTTTTTGACTTGAGTGATTTTTCTTGTACTTGATTTAGAGTGATATAGAGCTGCTATTCCTTTCCCCACCAGTTTCTTGTACGTTTAATGACATCTTGTTTTTCTTTCTCTCAACAGAAAAGAAGCTCTTGCAGGCGAAACTACGAAAAACTTCTGATAATGGCAAGTCAATTGACGTTAGCAGGAGTATGCCTAGTAAAAAAGATGTATCAACTTCAACAGAGGATCTCCGTATGTGGTTTTCAGATTTCACAGATTACATCTTCAGGATGCCTCTTTATATTTGTTCTTACATTTTTATAGATTTCAATTACATGCTGTTGTATTGCTTCAGGTGAAGAAAAAATCGTAAATACTACCATAGATGACCCTAACTTGGGAGCTCACAGTACTGAGGGCCCCACCTTTTCATATCTGTCTGGGAACGACCAGCTCAGTCTTGAAAGTTTATCGACGACCATTCCTCCAGATCAGATAAGGATGATTCAAAGCATCAATACATTGATTTCTGAGGTAGCTTCTCACATAAAATCCTTGAGATTGATCATTTTTACTCCCTCGACTTCCTGTCTGCTTAGGTGTTTTATATATTTCAAGGCATTTTTTACCGTACGAAAGAATTGAATAATTTTCTTCCAACTTGGATGCTTATAGTTAGCCTTGGAGAAAGAAGAGTTGATGAAAGCCTTGTCACTGGAATCATCTCAGTGCTCTGAGTTGCAGGTAATTTGAGGAAGCCTATCCTTGTCACTTGTCAGTATTATCATCAAGTTTTTTTCTTTAGGATCTAATATGAGTAAAAAAAATTTCACCTTTAGGATTCTTTTTCATCTTTTTCCCTCCCTGTTGCTTCTATTTAAACCACCAATGTATTATTGCAAATGTAACCTTTTTTTGGTCAAGTCCCCCTTTTGTAAGCCAGCCCCCTCTAATATGCTTGCACATTTTCTTTCAACATCTATTAATCTTCATGTAGTGTTTTGTGTTGCGAAATGCAATTAAACGCTTCACGGAGTTTCACTGCTAGTTTAAAAGTGGATACTAATAATATTCTCTCTCTACACTTGTTTGGTGGATTTTTCTTTTGTTCCTTGTGGAGTAAAGGAGCTAAACAAGGACTTAACCCGAAAGCTTGAATCTCAAACACAAAGATTAGAGCTTTTGACTGCTCAAAGCATGGCAACTGGTAACAACCAAGCAAGGCAACCGGATGCTCTAACTGTGCAGGACAGCACTACATATGCTGATGAAGGTGATGAGGTAAATTACCTACCATGAAACTGTTCATTCTGTGATGGTTTTGTGTGAACCTTTCTTGTACTGTAATATGACGTGTAAATATAACTGCTTCCTTATGCTTGTAAAACGCCATCCTCTTAAAGTTATCTTCTTGCCCCTTTTTATCTCTAATTTTAACAATTTTACTCCTATCTCACTTTGTACTTCGAATTGAAGTTTAAGTTGGCACGGAGCGCCAATACCGTTGTGCCCTTGGGATTTGTTATTTAGCTTTTAAGCCATGCTTCAAGAGTAAGCTACTTTTAGCTCTTTAATATTGTAGGCTAAGAGATAGCTAAGTTTGAAATTCTTTCTTTTCCTCTAAGCTACTGCTGGAACTTTACGGATCTGTCAGAGATGTAGAAACGCCATAAAATACAAATACCAGTTTTTAAAGACCCACAAATGGTAGAGGTTCTTTCATAGCTTAGCTAGTCACAGCAATGACTATGAAGCAGCGTTGCCTTAAAAAATCTACCTAAAAGACTGTTGCTTTATGCACTGTTTTCTCCAACAAATATTAATCTTCTGTAGATTTGTGTCATTTAACAGTATAACAAAGATAGTCAGCTAGTTATGAGGTGTTCGTCCTCTTGTTGTCAACCATTCTCACTGTCTTCCTCATCGCCTTTTAATTAAATTTGATAATTGCTGCCTCGTCTTTAAGTATACTTTCTTGTCTTGCATCAGGTGGTGGAACGGGTTTTAGGATGGATAATTAAGCTATTCCCTGGAGGACCATCAAAGCGGAGAACCAGCAAGCTTGTTTAGTTTCCATGATGGAGTTCGACGAGTGTTATACATCATAAACTCTTTTCACTCCTCCGCGCCTTGTATTTTTGGTGGGCAGATGGAGATGGTTTACGGGTACTATTAGTGGTTCATAGTCCCAATTTTTTTCCCTAGAAGAAGCAAATTGCTTCTAAGAGGCATTTAGAAGAAATGATTCATTACTTCACAGATTTGGTAACAAAGCAGAACCTTCTGTTCGATTCTTTCCACCTGTCGAACGCTGAATGGGAGACTGGAGATAATTAGACATTGCCATAGAGAAACACCAAGGGGATGATGAAATATTACTGCAGAGAAACTCAAGAAGAAGTTTGGTTAAATATTATATTTAGAAGATATAGTTTTTTACTTGTGAATTAATAGGGGGAGAAAGAGGCAAAGGATCAAATGTATCATTTTGAGAAATAATGTTTTTTTACTTTTGGTGTTGTCTTAGTACTAATGTATTTGTTAATTTTGTTTTTAGGCCTAAACCCTAATACATATCAAAAGAATGGTCTTGTGATTTCTTTGGACACTATCAAATTTTGTTGTTTGTCAAATTGTCTCGGTTGACAAATAAGCACTCCAAGCAAATCTAGACGCCTCAATTTGGTTTCAATTGGCAACTAAATACTCAAACTCTTCTCTACTGGTTTCGTGGATACCTGACACTGACGTAACACAAATTTTGGAAGTGCCTAGATGATCATTTCATAAGTTGGATTGTTCAACTGAAACATTAATGATGACGAGTTGAGGTGTCTAGATGTGCATACTCAAAGTTGGAGTGTTTACTTGTTAGACGAGGTCAAATTTGAGTGTTTATTTATGTATTATGCCTACGAAGCTAGTAGATATTATACAAGTCTAGTGAAATTGGGTAGCTCCGCCAGTGGAATCTGAAAGATGGTAGGATGTACGTAAATCATATCCCTACTTGTGTGGGTAAAGAGATTGTTTCTGATAGACTCTCGGCTCAATAGTAAAATTTCAACCTTAATATATGGGTTTCTATAGCAAACCCAAGTTAATATACAATAATAACTACGCTCACAGTCAAATATTCAGTGAATTTCTTAATATATATATTTGATCAAAAACTATTGAATTCTCGTAAATTCATAGGTTGTTCTCTAGATCCGTCACAGGTGTAGCCCAGTTGAACTACTCATTTTCTGAGCAAAATAGCCAATTGAAACCATTCTGCTGACTTGAAAACAAATCTTCATGTTGCTGGTTAAACATCAATTTCATTCTGGTGCACATTTTTCTCATAGTATCTAACTGTTGAAGAATTGCCTTTTGACAATTATTAAAGTATTATTAGTTATAGAAAACATGGATCCCGGGGCGGAGCTAGAGTACTGGAAGGTTTCATCCGAACCCCTTTTTTTGAAAAACTATACTCTACATAGAAGGTCGAAATTATCTTTTATGTACATATAGTTGACGTAGAATTTTAAATATTCTTAGTGAAATTCTGATTTGGGCATTAGGGGTTGTAGAGCATAGTTTATGGATTTACGAGAATCTAATAATTTTTGTATAGACCATATATATTAAGAAATTCATAATATATTGCTTACAATTTTATGCAGAAATACAAAGTAAGACTACTTATAACAGACTCTTGTTGTCTGACCCTTTTCTAGATTCCGCGCATAGTGAGAACTTAGTGCACCGCACTATTTTTCTTAAAAATGTAATATATTGCTTACTTTTTTGTTTTCTTGAATAAAACAAACTTTAGTACTAGTATTATTTTTTAGTTAGATTGGTAGGCTGCCTAGAAGTTTGAAATGCCCTATAATCCTATGTATGACAATAAAGAATAAAATTATTTTTAAATGTGTTTAGTGCATTAGCACCAGAAGAATTTATTCTCTAGAATGATTGTGATTAGTTTTTTAAATGTCTTAGTATGATTAGTACTATAAAATTGCCTAGAAAATCATTAGTCCTAGCTTACCTTTCGATTCTTTTAAACTTGACACATTTTATTTGATGCATATCGAAATTTTGCCTAGTCTTATTTATTCTCTGAATTTGGTATTTTGATAGAATCGACCTTTCTAGACTTTATACGTCAAAAAACATGAACACACTCTCTCTTAAGCAAATAACGTTTTTAAAAAAAACAGCTTCTAAGGGGATATTTTAGATTTAATTCATTAAAAAAAATCAAAATCAGTTCTTTATCTTTTATTTAAGGAGTTGAATTTCTATACATCGACAATATAAAAACATAATTTTTGTACTATCGAGCTACCTAAAGGAAAACTATAAGTAACTACACGTAGTAAGTGAGATATACATAACTTGAAGAAAATAGTGAAAGTTAATATGTTATAACATTTAAACTATACAAAAAAATAAATATTTTAAATTCAAATAAAATATTATATTATAATGTTGAGGAAACACCATGCTGAAAAAGGTATATATTAAAACAAAATATTTGTTGTCAAATATGCGCACCATGTTTTCCTCCGTGAATGTAGGCCCAATAATAATTAATAACTTTTTTTAATTTATTTTTTGGCAAAATAGTTACAAAAAGAGATCTAAAAATTCAATACCCCACAAAACACACGCTCCTAAAATGGTTTACATGTGATTTAAAAAAAAAAAATTGTGATGTTCCGGCCAGTGCGTCTCTAATTAATTTATATGTGATTATTTTCTATAATTACAGTGTCCGAGCCAGCAAGGTTAGAACAAATAAACATAAATAAGCTAGTGTTTTTTAGCCTAGGTTGAAATTTGATTCTGAGACCTCGTGATTCTCAACTCACTTCATTGACTATTAGATCATTCTTAAATACCGATTTATATGTGATTTTTTTTATAATCGTGATGTTCGAACTAGCTTGTACGTATCTAAATGATTTACATATATTTTTTTTGATAACTGTGATGTCTAAGTCAGCAAGGCTAAAATAAATGAGAGAAAATTCCCTAAAATTAAAATTTAAATCTAAAATCGCATAATTTTTAACTCACTTAATAATTACTAGACCACGACCTTGGATGCTGATTTACATGTGATTTTGGAGTTGTGTGGATTTGTTCTTTGCAACCTGTCAATTGTCATTCTTGTTTCATGTCAAGTTTTTCAAAATTGTTGACTTTTATTTTCTGTGTGATGTATGTATCACAAGCATCTTTCACAGTTTCCATTAATAATAATTGAATTAGTGCTATCACTTCATATTTTACTATGTTGGTGGAGCCTCTTTTTCTGCCATTTATGTCCCCTTCCTACACTCCTCTTTTATTGGTCCAACACACCCTTTATTTTATTTTATTTATATATCAAGACTGGTTCTGAACGTAACGTAACATCAGATTGAATTGCGAAAACTTTTGGATAGGTATTGCATCCGAATCAAATTCTTTCTAGTTAAAGAATTCCTTTTTAGTAGCTCTGGAATATTCCTTTTTCTAGCTCTTTTTTGACTATCGGTGCGTGTATGCCTTCGTCGAAGAAAAAAGGAAAAATACAAGAAGATTTTATATATATATATATATATATATATATATATATATATATATAAAATTAGTATATTTTAACTTGTTATAACATGTTATTTGTAGAGGTTGATGCAACCCTTTGATAATGTGTTTATTCGAACCATTATTTTCATGCGCCAGAGCATCGATATATATGTAAAAATAATATTACATTTGAACCCATAATCATAAAAGTACGATTATTTTAATGTTAAGAACTTTATAGATTGAAATTTTCAGAGTTTAAATTCTGAATTCACTTCTAGTTACCTATATTATTTTTTAGGTTACTAGTTTAACTTTTTATGAACGGTTGCATATTGTTATATTTTACTGACCTGATAATATAACAATTTTATGTTATCAATGCATATAAGTTTAACTCTTTTTTTTAATAACGATGGTGATCGAGTTAACAAGTTGCTGAGCTAAGTGGAGAGAAGCGAAACTAATGAATTCTCTTTTTTGAAAAATTATACCGTGTAAATAGAGCAAAAATGACTTTTTCGACTATATATAAATGGTTAGATCCTCTTGTCTTGATACAAGGGGGGAAAACCTAGTGAAGTGGCAAAGGATTCAAAAATTACGTTGGTCAGGTTCAAAATCAATATATAACATTCTATTATTTTTTCGAATCCCCTTATATAAATTTTTGACTTGTGTCGGAACCAACTCTATTATTAGAAGCCTGCCACGTGGACTCTTGCAACAAGTCATCCCTTTATTACAACACACACAAAAAACCTCAATATGCAAAAACAACTTGCTATATATATACACATAGCCACAAAGTAGAAATAGTTCCCTTAGTAGAAGAAGAAAAAAAAGAGAGGCAAGAGAGTTCAAAGATGGGAAGTCTACAAACAAAAAATCATAAAATCAATCCAAATGCCAAAATTATTGAAGGGTTGAAGTATAAAGTAAGGCTACTTCAAGAAGAGGTAAGTGAAATAATGTGTATAAGGGAAAATGAAAGTCAAGTATACAATCAAGAAATGGTTATTTTTGCATTGAAAGAAGAAGAATGGAAGCAAGAAAAGAAGAAACTTAATGAAGAAGTGAATGATTTGAAGAAGAAATTGGAAGATTGTTATAAAGAAGATGAAGAAAATAAAGAAATGGTAAGTGAGAAATTATGTGATGATAATAAAGAGTTTGATCATATGTTGGTGAGAAATTCATTGTTGGAGCAAATTAGAGAAGAGGAAGTTAGAAGAGATGAGGCTATTGAGAAGTGGAAAAAACTCTATTTTGTCATTAAAAATGAGCTTGATGAACTTATTCAAAGGACAAATCAAGGTACTTTTCAATTTATTTATATTATGTTCATCTTTTTTCTTTTCTTTTTGGGGGTGGGGAAGGGGGGAGGGGATTAGAAGGTGGAAATCAGACCGTCCACAACAAGGTGAAAGTTCAGATAGTTAACCAACTGAGCTATTAAGATTCCTAATATGTTGCTTGTAGTCATTTTTTTACATTAATTAAGATAAGGTGTTTATGGTTCTCTTTGGTTTATGCCCTTTTCATGTACCAATGAGTGATTTGAAATTCTGAGTTATTTCACGAAATAACACTCGACCAGAGTTTGCTCCTAGAAATATAGTCATCTTTGTCCTCTCACGTCAATTCCACGAGCCTCTTATCCATTTCTTTTTGTTAGTTTCATTTTTTGCTTTTTTCATCCACCACTAGGTTTAACTTAAGTTCTACTATTGTATTTATCCAAGTCTTTTAACCTAAAGATCTAACTTCCTATGCTGAGTGTCAAAGTTAATATAACATTAACTTCAGGGGCGAAGCTATAGTTCTAGTTACGGATTCAGAGGAACCTGTTAGTTTTAGCCCAAAATTGTGTATTTTGTGTCAAGAAATCCACTTAATATATATAAGTAATTTATCTAGAATCCAGTAATCTTCTTTTTCTACAATCCAGAACTCATAATCTCAAAATTCTGAATCCGTCTCTGCTTAACTATTCAAAAATGAATTCTAGTAGTATGATTCTTGATGTGTTTAATTTGTTTTCATAGGAGAAAGACTCTGCTGGAGAACAGAGGAAGTGGAATTATTAGAGGAGCTACATATGGAGTTGAAAGCAAAAGAAGAAGTCATTGCACATTTAAAAGAAAAAATTGCTTCAATGGAGAAACAAGAAGTGAAAAGGGAGAGGGAAATTGATATTTTGAGGCAAAGTTTGAAAATTATGAGTCACAATAAAAAAGTTTCAAGCCTTTCTAAAGTTTTTTACAAAAACTAGAATTTTTACGATGCTCGCTTCAGGATAGACTGTCTACATCACATCTCTTGAGGTGTGGTCTTTCCTCGAATCCTGCGTGAATGCGGGATGTTTCTCATATGATATGTATAAAGTATAAATGTGCTTCACAAAGATACTTTTCATATGATATGTACTTCTGAAGAACATTTACTTGCTAGCTTCAAGCCTTTCTAAAGTTTTTTACAAAAAAATAGAATTTCTATGATGCTCGCATTAGGGTAGACTGTCTACATCACGCCCCTTGGAGTGCCCGACCTTTCCTCGAATCCTGCGTGAACGCAAGATGCTTTGTGCACCTGGTTCCCCCTTTCTTAGAATTTCTACGATGCGCAAGTAAAGATGTAAGAAATATCAATATTTCTTTGGTTTCACTAAAGTATAAATGTGCTTCACAAAAAAACTTTTCATATGATATGTTTTTCTCAAGAACATTTACTTGCTAGCTTCATGTAGCAATTTAGTATATTATGGTTAATTTATGACAAAAGGGACTTCTTTTAAAAAAAGAAAAAAAAACAAGGTATTTGTTGGGGACGAGTTAAGTATGACTACCTAGTGATTTATAAGTACTTTTATAGAATACTTTTCATATATCTGTCTCCATTCAATTAAAGATGTATATGGCTAAAGAATTAGGCTCAACAAAAACGAGACTAGGGACCATGCTTCTTGTTTTCTTCTGGTGGTTACTCTTACATCATAAAGAATAAGAGTTTCATTAAGACTACCTAGTGATTTTACAATTGCACCCTCATTGTAAGTACTTTTTATATATTTGTTTTTATACAATCAAAGACATCTATGCCATAGAGAGCCAGGTTCGACAAAACTGAGATTAGAGACCATGCTCCTAGCTCTCTTCTTGTGGTTACGTACTATTATATCATGAAGAATAAGAGTTTCATTACGACTATACCTAATGATTTTATAAACACCCTCAATATATTCTTCATATATTTTTGTTTCATCCAATCAAAGACGTCTATGCTATAGAGCATCACGCTCAACGGAGACGTGATTAAAGACCATGCTTCAGGTTTTCTTATGTGGTTATTATTGGAACTCAAAAATCATAACCTATTGCGTGTAAATAGAAAGATAGTTTGTTGAGCACCAAATACTTTAAAGCTTGCAGAACCTCCGAGCTCAGACTTATAGCTATAAATAAAGAGTTAGCCATTGAGTTTTTTTGTTTTTTTGTTTTGGTTTCATTTTACAAATAATATAATACCCAAACAAACACCAATAAAAATTTTAATATCACATGCTTATATTAAAACATAGTGATGATAATTGTGATTGATTACAAATGCTTATATATAACATAGTGAATAATAATTGTTTCATTTATTTCTGTTAGATCCAATTCCAAATGTGTTCTTCATCCCATCAACTGCACCTTGAGCCATGTGCCTCATTTGCTCTCCAGTCTAAAACACAAACCAACAACAAAAATAATTAAATGTACCAAAAACATAAAAAATAATTAAAAAAATATTATTATTTATCTGATAATCGTGGGTTCGGATCAGTGTGTGCGCACTTTGACTAAATTCATGAAATATCTATCATCTCCCACCAGCAATAAATATTAGATATACTACTAAAAAATTGTTATTTTCCCACTGAAAATGTCCAGTGGTTACTCCCTCGGATATTTTGATTGAATTGGTGGAAAAAAAATATTTTCATATGAAAAAATTAGAAAGTTTCCACTATTTCAGTGAGAATCTGTCTCCCACCATGCATTTTTTCAGTGAGCTGATTCGGTGAAAAATGAGTGAAAAATCATGTTCGATAACACAAATTTCCCAGTAATTCGCGGTGAGAAAATCCTTTTTTTTTAGTAGTGTGATAATCATGTTGTTCGGGTCAATTTACGCGTACAGCAATTAATTCTATAAAATACTTGTCACCTCCCGCTAGCCACATATATCAGGTATCATTGATAAAAAAATAAAATAAAAGTTACCTGGTGAAGAAATCCAGAATTTTGTTCCCTTTTTAGTTGAGCTGATTCACGAGCTCTTTGGATTGCATCTTCAACTTTGTTAACAGAGGAATTTGCCTACCAAAAAAAAATTAAGAACTTATCAAACGGGTAATTTTTATGATAAAAAATTATTTTCTCGGTTTCATTTTATATGACGATAATTTGATTAGACGATGGGTTTAAAAATAGAAAAAAAGATTTTTTGCGCATATTAAAAGTATTTTTAGAATTTGTGATGTTAAACATGTCAAGATACTGCTATGGTTAAAGAGCATAACGTTAAGGGTAAAAATTGAAGTTTGAAGTCTTATACCTATCAAATATGGGCAGATATAGTGTTTACGGTTGACAGAATTCAATATCTTTCATAGTGAAAATGATATTTGAAAATTGAAATTGTCTTTCGTCATGAATACAAATTGGAGTTGCTTTTGAATTTTTCTGAGTAATCAGAGTGAAAAAAAGTGAAAACAACTTTTTATTGTTTTTCAAATTCTTGAAAATTCTAGAGTTCGGGTTGAATTCCAGAATTTTGTGACCAAACGTATTTTCCAGAGTTCAACTCCCGAAAAAGGTGAAAAACTGTAATGGTCAAACGCCCCCAAAGTATACAAATAATAAATTTAGAACCCAACAAGCTTAAATAACTAAAATCCAGAACCGATAAATTTCAAATCTTAAATCCACATCTGCTATTAAATATATAAATATATCATTTATTTTTTTAATAAACCAGGAAATTAAAAAGTAATATCATATAAAATGGAACATATGAAATAAGTAATATATATTATAGGATATGATATTTCACCTCAGTTTGGATATGGAATTGATCACGATTGCATTGAGCACTTGCCATGTTGATTTCTTGATATATTATATAAAATATAATTAATATATATATTAAATATAAAAACTCCTTTGTTTTTTTGATGTTTTTGGTATTCAATATATATGAAAACCTTCTAGGCTGATGAAAAGCTTTTATAGATAATTGAAATGCACATTTTGCTGCTATTTTATCTGCCTTTTTGTGGTTAATTTTTGTTTGACATTGAGAAAAGTATGTGGATCCATGCATGTTTAGATGTTATCATGTTTTATTTCATTCCTTTTTTTTTTTGCATCTTTATCTCTTTTTCTTTAGAAGATAAATCTAAAAAAGTTTGTGTTAGTGACAAAGATATATACTCCCTCCGTCCATTTTTACTTGTCACATTTCGCTTTATGAAATGATCGAAAACTATACGAAAAATGCTATAAGTTGCAATCTTCACATATTAATATGATGAAAAAATATATCTTAAAATGTTGGTCAAAGTTCATGCAGTTTGATCTCGAGAAGTGAATCAGCGACAAGTAAAAGTGAACGGAGGGAGTATATGTCAAGGGAATACGTATAATGGAGGTTTACTATTAAAAAGATATATTGCATATATATGTGGCTAATTTTTGTTTGACTTTGGCGTTCATTTTAAGTACAAATTTTGGATCCATTGTTGGAGTATAATGGTTCAATTCCTTTTTACCATTGTAGTGTTCGTATTAACTTGCACTCACCTCATTAATTTCAAAAGATACTATTTGTCATTTCACCAACACAGACACTGAATAACTATCCACCAAAACGAGAAGAAATCACCTGATTTTACCTACGCCGAAACTTAAACTTTGAGACCTAACATCATGGTTCAATTTCTTCGAGCCTTTGCAATTAGCTAGTTTGAAAGGAAACCTTAGAATAACTGATAGAGTTGTTGTCATGTAATCAGAAGGTCAGGGATTCAAGCCCCGAAAACAATCTCTTCCAGAAATGCAAAGTAAGGCAGCGTATAATAGACTCTTGTGATCCGGTCCTTCACCGAAGCCCGTACATAACGGGAGCTTTAGTACACCAGACTACCTTTATTGCAAATAGCCTGGGTAAAACCATCAAAAACCAAACATGCTTGGTACTTACTATACATGAGCAACCAAGAAATAGATAACCCAGATAAGAGCATTTTGGGATGCCTTTACGTTCTTGCAATACCTATGCCATTGATTAACCTTCCAACATTTGGTAAAATGCAGAATACTCACATATAAAGAATGATAGTTTTGATAAGTTCACATATACTAAATTAAGCCAACACTGATGCCTAACACTAACAGAACTGTGCAATCAAGCCACCCAGAGTATTATCCCTGTATTGCATAAGCAATGAAATTCCAGAATACAGTAACCTAAACTTGCTGTTGCTTAAAAAATTAGGCTCTGCAAGAAAACGATACTACAGAATCTGAAAGCCTATGTTCTATGAGAAATAATCGAATACAATGAATGGTATCACACTGTTAGCTCGAAAAGTATCAAGTGGAATTCTAAAGTGCAGAATTACAAATTTGGGCAACCACCACGTAACAAATATGAAAAAAAATCAATCGACTAGGCATAAATCCCAAATTAATTGGGGGTTGCCCACATGAATCGTCATTCCACCTGTAAACAAGAGGATTCATGCTATTGCCAGGCACAATCAACCTACACAACCTTTATCAGAATTTAGGGCCAAAAACGTTTTATGCATAGGCAAATTTGTAGCAACAATGACGAGGCGACCACAAGATTTCCTACGACGACAATATAATGACAGACTGAGACGCTCGACTAGAAGGAATAGGTGGAGAGAAGCTGGAGAGATACTAAGGTGCTACCAGAGAAGGCTCTATCATGCTACGCATCGAGACCTACTATACCAGAGCCGCATCCCCGACGTACTTGCTACATCTACTAGCGCTTCACCCTAACCAACTACACCTGATATAAAGTCATTCCATAAAAGTCAAGACAAGAAGAAAGCAAGAAAAGGATAGCGATCGCTTTGGGAACGTCATGACGTCACGGGTGAGGAAGATGGTAACCTATGACACCGGGGAATCCCAAACTATTTGGGGTGGGTCGTATAGATCTGCATTATCATAAATGCTCCATTTGGACCATAATACTTCAATACTCCTTGCATAAGGATTATCTAACACTAGGGACGCTCTAATATATAGTGCTTTGTATCTCTAATATACTAAGAATCCTCTTATAAACACTAGTCTTATAGTTCGTATCACCTATACAATTTCAACCTCCATTAGTTTCTAGCTTTTGCTAGATCTGCCTGGATTCCACGAGATTCTACACCTACAAGTACAAATGACCATCTTCCATAGAAACCATAATTTTTTTGGGTAAATTTGCTTCTTTCTGGTCTACTGCTTGCATACAGCAGATGATCATATGGACTAGTGTAACCTTACTCAAACAGCCGCAAGAATAAAATCAGCTCTTACATCTTAGAAACTGCTTACACAAGTACACCTCATAGTTGCTTTATCACAATAAGTCCAGTTTCAGAACCCTAAAAAGGAACTTTAACAATTAACCAAACGGAAAGACCAAAATCAGCTCTTAAATATTAGAAACTGCCTACCCCGCCTAATCAGCTATATTCAACCTCCAACTAAATATCGCTTCATGATCAGAAAATCAGAATACAATGCCCGAAAAGATTTTAAAAAACACCATAAAAATTGATGAGAATAAGCAACAACAACAACATACCCAGTGTAATCCCACAAGTGGAGTCGGAGAAGTAGAGTGTATGCAGACCTTACCTCTACCTTAGCACACAGAGAGGTTGTTTCTGATAGAACCTCAGCTCAAGGAAAAGCATATAATAGCATATTGAAAAAGACATAGCGGAAGCGAAGAAATCATGGCAAAAATACTATAAAAGCATGATAAAGCATTATGAAAAAAAAACAATAACTACAACCAAATAGTGTGATAATCGAAGTACGAAAGACAACAGATAGTAACAAAAATCGACTAAAGCACATAAACCATGATAAAGTTTTTAGAGCATCCAAAAAGTTGGTTTATTCCTTCAGAAAATTAAGTAGCTGAGTAAACCCTAGGAAGCGAGAAACAGAACATAGAATTTTAAGAGATATATTCAGTTGATGTCGGAATCATCGAAATCATCCTGAAAGGAATTGAAGAAGTCGGCCAAGCAAGCCTTAAATCAGCTATATTCAAAATCAAACTGCATATTGCTTCATGATCAAAATTCAGAATACAAAGAACAAAAGCATTCGAAAAAACACGAAAAAATCAATGTGAATAAGCACAACTATGATATCTAAACGCATATAAACTTCGATAAAAGTTTCTAGAACATCCAAAAATTCGGTTTATTCATTCAGAAAATTAAACAACACATAGAGTTGTTGCTTTTAGAGGTCATCGAAATCATCCTGAGAGTAATTGAAGAAGTCGGCGTCCGATGCCGAGTGGACCTTAAATCAGTTATATTCAAAATCAAACTACATATTGCTTCATAATCACAAACTTAGAACACAAAGCACAAAAGCCTTCGAAAAAACACTGAAAAAATTTGATCAGAATCAGCATAACTATGATTACTAAAGCATATGATAGAAGTTTCTAGAACATCCAAAAAAGCTGGTTTATTCATTCAGAAAATTAAACAGCACATCGAGTAGTTGCTTTTAGAGGGGAATTTTAAGTGATATATTCAGTTGATGTCGGAATCATCGAAATCATCCTGAAAGGAATTGAAGAATTCGGCCAAGCACGCCTCAAATCAGCTATATTCAAAATCAAACTGCATATTGCTTCATGATCACAAAATCACAATACAAAGCCCAAGAACATTAAAAAAAACACGAGTAAATTGATGTGAATAAGCACAACAGTGATAACTAAAACACATAAACTACGATAGAAGTTTCTAGAACATCCAAAATTTTGGTTTATTCATACAGAAAATTAAACAGCACATAGAATTTTAAGAGATATATTCAGTTGATGTCGGAGTCATCGAAATCATCCTGAAAGGTATTGAAGAAGTCGGCGTCGGCGAGACGGAGGTGTTCGGCGCCGCCGCCAAGTGGACCTTCGCCGAACATGTCGATAGCGTCCACGTCATCAACATCCATCGCCATTGTTGATCCTTGTTCTTCCATGTCTGCTAAATAGTCTACTACCATTGGCTTCATTGTTGAGATTTTTCGCCGATTCTTCTTCTTCTTCTTTTTCTCTCTCTGATGGTTTGGAATTGGGTTTAGGGATTTGTGAAGAAGGTAAAATTCAAAGAAAAGGTACAAAGGGGTATTTATAGAGTTGAAGCAATCGGGTCAAATATGGACCCGACTCCGATATCCGAATAAAAAGGAATAAAAGACAATAGAAAGAAAAGGATAAGAATTACTCGCTACGTCTACTTTTACTTGTCACGTTTCACTTTTTAAGAGTCAAACTGTATGAATTTTGAATAATATTTTAAAAGTTATTCTTTTATTATATTAATATGAGAATGATTGCAATTTAAATATTTTTCATTTGTTTTCAAACATTTAAATTTAAAATTTATCATATTGAATTAATTTAATTCAATTTAGTTTTGATACTACAACAACAACATACTCAGTGATGTGAGAAGGGTAGATAGTACACGCAAACCTTACCATTACCTTTTGGAGATAGAGAGACTGTTTTTGGTGATTAGTTAAATTGACTCTCGTAAAGTAACATGTGACAAATAAAAGTGAACGGAGAGAGTATTAGTTACGTATTTATTATTCGTTGCATTTGATTAGACAAGTACTTGGATGAAACAATCTCAATGCTAAGCTTTTATTTCTTTAATTTAAACTTTATAAACTACACTAACACAATGCCATCAAACTAGTTGTGTTTCAAGTTCAATTATTATTTTTTGGTTAAGTTCATATAAGATAAATTCTAGTATTGGAGTGATATAAAATCGAATTAGAGAAGAATATATTGAAATTGAAAGTGAAAAACTGAACCATGCCGAATTTATTTCAGTATGGTATTGGTATAACACTTTTATAACCGAAAAAATGGACCAAAAATCATATCGAACCAACTGATGGACACCCCTAATAACAGAAGCCAACTCTGATTATGATGCAACTAAATCTGGAGTTTCAGCCTCTATGGTTGTTATACCCCATTTTAACCGAGGTCGAAACGGTGTACAACGTATTGAAAACTTCTAAATTAATTAAAAGGAAGTCGCCACCTAATTAGTCTTACGGTGAATTAGGACACCTATAATTGACTACGCGATTAAAAATAAAGACTTCATTTTTAAGGTCTACTAAACTTAAGATTCTAAGTAAGGATTCTAACTATCCTAAAGGGAAGGGGTTAAGCACCCTTTAAGATCCGCCAAATTACGGTTAACCGGCCAAACTTAGGTTAATTTAACGAAAAGATTCTTTTTAGTACTTAATCCTTAATAGTAAGTTAATTTTTTGCAACCTAAGAAATGTAACAAAACCTAAACACAAGATGTTATTCTAGGCGTTTCCAAGTCAAGTAACTATGCTCAGTCTACCCCTTAAAAGGACGAGGTGCGAACGAATATATCTCAATATTATCCTAATTGATTTACATGAATCCAAACATAAACAAGACAAGTATTGATACAAAACATAAAAATAACAATGTGCCAAAAACGTTAGCCAAAAGGTAACAACATATATAGGTCTATGCAAGAATATAAAAAGCTCTAAAAGTGCAAGAGGGAGCAAATGGATTCTTTTTCCGGAATGGGTAGCCCACTAGAGATGAACGTATGACGAGCGCGGCTCTGATTTGGACAGAGATGGAGCGGTATTTCAACTCCAAATACGCTCCCGAGTGTACATGTGCAAGAATAAAGAAAGGCAAAGGATTAGGATAGACTTTGATCTCATTAAGAAATAACAAAAAATAGAGAAACAAAAACAGCATATAATCCAATATCCTTTAATCAACTTTCAAAACTTAAGCATAGGCAAAAGCGAAAACAAAATAAGCCAATAACCATCACATAATTCAAACGTTTTAGGTAATTCAAATAAGCTAAACACACTCTAAATTTGTGAATTGCATTCACGCCTAAACGAATAAGCATGAGTTATAACCAATACATTTATATAACGGGACAACTTAAACACCTTATAGACATGATTCCTAAGGCATCGTTTCGACCTAAAACTCATAACAAACATTCGAATAGAATAGTGAATACTTTCTTATGGTCGTTCGTCAATTAATCCAATTCTGCCTAAGAATGACGGTTTGAGTGACGGTCCGTCACATGTGTGACGGTCCGTCACCCCCACCGTCGCACCATGGCAGCCAAGGAAGGCGACGCCACTGCCTCAACGTGACGGTTTGAGTGACGGTCCGTCACATGTGTGACGACCCGTCACCCCCACCGTCGCAACATGGCAGTCGAGAAAGTAATGCCACTGTCTCAATGTGACGGTCTGAGTGACGGTCCGTCACATGTGTGACGGTCCGTCACATCGACCGTCAAGATGGTCTGTGTACCCATGCAATCTTTTACATTAAAAGGACTTCAACACCATAATCACCTCGATGAAACATGACTCGGAGCTAAACATAATACATCTTTCAACCTCACTTTTATCATATTTTTATAGCTAAACTAGGTAAAAACTATTCATGGCAAATAATCTCCTTAAGCAAGCAAATTCTTACCAAAAAGAGACAAACAAAAGAGTGAACAACATAGTTAAATCGCAGATTCGACAAAACTTCATTCTTAACAAACTACAGCCAACCTTTTATGGTCCTAACTAATCCATTTACATGCTTATTTTTCTTATGAAAAAGCTGAAGATAAAAACGGACCAACAGGAAACGTTACACATAAATTATGCCAGAACACTTATACATACATTTCTTGGAATAAAAATAAAAGGGTAGGAGGGGACGGATGCTGACCTTGTGTGGAGCAGCGAACTAAGGCGTTCTTGACCACGAATCCACACTCGAAACTCGATGAAACAAACCAACAGATGCTATGAGAACTCTAGAACCAAAATACGAAGTCCAAGCAGCAGTTCAAAGAAAACTTTAAGGTGATTTTTTAGCTGAAAAAACCGATCCCGAAATGCTCTCCAACCCTTGGTATTTATAGGGGGCAAGCTAGGGTTCATGGGGAGATTCTGGGCGGGAAACTTGGGTGAGATTTTGAGTTTGAAACTTTGAGAGAGGTGTGACAAACTTACACGTTTTTGGCCTCTGATTTTCTCTGCCATGGCCACGTTTTTTTTTTTGCCAAGGTTGAATTAAAGTTCTCCTCAAAATGGTGTAACTCATCTTGATACCAAAGGATTCTCAAAGATTTGGGTATAAAAAAAAAGGGAAGTCTCTTTATGTCCATGCCAAGAAAGGACGGAGAGAGGGATTCCTTTGCTCGGAATGGAGCATGCAAGCTTTTGGAGATTAGCTTGGCTGGATGAACTTTGTCACAAATGGAGGAAAAATCCAAAAACTCCTCTGCCACCATGGCAGAGGAAGAGAAACGATGGAAAAGGAAAGGAGAGAGTGAAGAGCGGCGCATAGAGGAGATGAAGGACACAACTCATCTGATTTTAGGGTTTGAGGGTATTTAGGGTATTTCAGGTAGTTTAAGTGAGGGTAAAATAGGTAGTTCAAACAAAATGGGGTGAGTTGGATCTTGGGATGAGTTTGACCAACCAATAAAAGAGCGACACGTGGCGGAAAAAAGGCTAGGTGTGTGGAAAGTGTGGAAAAAGTGTGGGAAAAGTGTGGGAAAAGTGTGTTTATGACTGTTGGGCGCTTACGTGGCGCTTACGTGGCGCCCACGTGGTATCCACGTGGATTAAAACGTATTCAAATAAATAACTTAAAGATAATTATAAAAAATATTAGGCGAAAGTCAATATCGTAGGAATTACGATAACACTTATAAAAGTTAGAAAATCAAAAGGAGTAGTTGTAGGAAATGCAAGCAAATACGAAAACGGAAGAAAACACGAACAAAAAAGATTCTGCCTAAGAGTGACGGTTTGAGTGACGGTCCGTCACAAGTGTGACGGCCCGTCACCCCCACCGTCGCACCATGGCAGCAAAGAAGGTAACGCCACTGTCTTAATGTGACGGTCTGAGTGACGGTCCGTCACATGTGTGACGGTCCGTCGCATCGACCGTCAAGATGGTGGCAAAAGGGTAACGCCACTGTCTTAATGTGACGGTCTGAGTGACGGTCCGTCACATTTGTGACGGTCCGTCACATTGACCGTCAAGGTGATGACGGTCTCCGTCCTTTGCTAAATAACAATAATAAAGTAATAATAGTAATAGTAGTAGAACTATAGTGATATCTTCACAAAAATAAGGACGATAGCATTACATAGATTTCTAATTAAAATAAAATAACTTGTATGCATTATTTGAAGCATAAAGAATTAATCGGGAAGAAAGATGGGACAAAATTGGGTGTCAACAGCTTGTCCCTCTTTGACCGAGGATGATGTAAGAGTTTTCGGGCAAAGAAGTTGACTTAGTAACCTAATTTTGTCTCAATGGATAGAATTAAGTGTGAAGGAAATTTGGGAGAGTTGTGGCCGAACTCTGGTCTCCGAGTTGCCTACATATCTCGGGTTGCATGAGAATCAGGCCGTCTGTAGTTCTGGAGGATTATGATACCCTATGGACAAGGAATCACAACGAATGTAAAACGTTGTTCCAGTGTCGAATTATGATGGCAACTGGGTATTATGATTTTTAGGAAGCATATCCTAGACCTCAGAATTTTAGAAAGTGAAACGAGCGAACTTAATCATCGAGCTGTCGATGTAAGTAGAATAGAGTCGAGCGAAGTTCGAGGTGGATCCTTGATCTTTGTTGGGAGTCTGAGTGTCATTCCCCACAAATTGCCCCAGTTCGCTGCTTAGAAATAGTTCCACGTTGTGCTAATGCTCCTGCGAAACTTGAACTAGACAAAACAATTAGGAAGTAAATGTTAAATGTAAAGCGATGTATAATGAATTCATGAACAAATAACGCCTTTTGGGCGTCAATTTGTGAAAATGCGGCCTTGCAGACTGGAATGAAAAATAAAAATTTTAACAAAGCTTATGAAAATGGGGTTTTAGGCCAATGATTCATGAGAATGATGCCTTTCGGCGATGATTAATGAGGCCTTAACCCAAGTATTTTATGAAGATGAGGCTTTTCAACCAATGATGTGTATGAAAGCAATACATTATGAAAAGCATTTGTGCGATATATTAAAATAGTTGTGCAATATATTTAAAGCAATTGTGCGGCGTATTTAAAGCAAATGTGCGGCGTATTCAAAGCAATTGTGCGGCGTATTTAAAGCAATTGTGCGATGCGTTTTAAAGCATTTGTGCAATGCGTTAGACAATAATTGAAAGCCATGTGCAGTATATTTAAAGCATTTATGCGAAGTATTTGTGCAGTGTGCATTTAATAATTCTGAAAGCATTTATGCGAAGTAATTAAAGCCATGTGTGCAGTGCGTGTGCGGCGCATTCAAAAGACAATTAAAGCCATGCGTAATGCATTTTAAAAGCGTTTGAAAGCATTTTGTGCAGTGCATGTGCAGCGCATTTGAAAGACAAATAAAGCCATGCGTAATGCATTTTTAAAGCGTTGGAAAGCATTTGCGTAGTGCATTTGAAATTATTTGCGTAGAGCAATTAATGTATTTGAAACCTTTCGTAAAGCTTTAGTAATGAATTTAAAAATCAACATCACATAAGAAGCATACTATTTCCCAAATATTATAAGCAAACCGTTCGAGATATAATTCCCGCCAAGATGTGATCGCTATCGACTTTTCTACTTCTGCTAATCTGAGACCTGCACTCAAAGAAAAATTATAAGTTTTGGGGGAGGTTGATTTGCGTTGACTTTGAAACTCTGGGTCTTGATACTTCTTGCTTCCGCTTTTGGACTTGCAAACCCCATTTATTGTAAATCTTGGCCAATGTATAATATAAAATATTTGATTGAAAAAATCCTTTTAGAATAAAAAAAAATAAGTAAAATAAATAGATATATAAAATATGCGTATAATTGTAAAGAAATTCTGCCGGATTTTAAATTGTGACATGTCGTGAAACAACGCAAACGTCCTTTATCCAAAGCGAATGTCTTTTCTTTGTCGGATGACTGGGTTGATCGAACACTCTTTGATATCCTTTGATTCCTGCTCGCAATGATGCCCTTAAAGTTGTCCCAGTTTCTGACATAGGAGAAGTACTGAAGCTCCATCATGATGAGACCGAGCCTTATATAGGCTGCCTACGTATCCCACCAAGGGAATCAGGCCAAGCGTAGTTCATAAAATACACTTCTGGAAAGTTTTTAACTAAGGGGCCGAACCCTCCACGAGTTGCCTACGTATCCAAAGGAATCAGGCCAGACGTAGTTCGTTACATATAAAAAAAAGACAGAATTGGGATTTTCTTTTAATAAAGTGACCGAGGCCCATGCGGACTGCCTACGTATCCCACCGAGGGAATCAGGTCGCAACGTAGTTCCAAATACAAGCAAAACAGGATCTTTGAAGATTTTTACTTAAGAGACCAAACCCGATGTGGGTTTCCTACGTGTCCCGCCAAGGGAATTAGGTCATACGTAGTTTTGATTACACAGAAAGACATTACATAAACAAAATAAAAATGAAAGCTTCTAGACATAGTATCTCTTAACGGCATCCGCATTGATAGCTTTCGGCCAAACTTCACCATCCATTTCAGCTAGAATCAATGCCCCTCCGGTCAGTACTCGGTGAACCATGTAAGGCCCTTGCCAATTAGGTGCAAATTTTCCTTTAGCTTCGTGTTGGTGTGGAAATATGCGCTTCAAAACCAATTGCCCTGGTGTAAATTGCCTCGGTCTTACTTTCTTGTTGAAAGCCTTGGCCATCCTATTCTGGTAAAGTTGTCCGTGACAAACTGCATTCATTCTCTTTTCATCAATTAGCATCAACTGTTCATACCGATTATGTACCCATTTGGCATCACTCAACTCAGCTTCTTGTATGATTCTCAAAGATGGTATCTCCACTTCTGCCGGTAACACTGCTTCCGTTCCATAGACCAAAAGATAAGGCGTTGCCCCAGTTGAAGTCCTGATCGTGGTGCGATAGCCAAGGAGGGCAAATGGCAAATTCTCGTGCCAATGCTTGTAGTTATCAATCATCTTTCGCAATATCCTTTTGATGTTCTTATTGGCCGCCTCAACTGCTCCATTCATCTGGGGTCGATAGGGAGTGGAATTGCGATGGGTAATCTTAAACTTCTCGCATATCTCACGCATCATATTACTATTGAGATTAGCTCCATTATCAGTTATAATCGACTCAGGGATTCCAAATCGACAGATGATGTTATTGCGAACAAAATCCGTCACCACCTTTTTTGTCACAGCCCTGTGTGAAGATGCTTCTACCCATTTTGTGAAGTAGTCAATAGCTACCAAAATGAATCGATGCCCATTTGACGCGGCTGGCTCAATAGGTCCAATGACGTCCATGCCCCAAGCTGCGAATGGCCAAGGAGAACTCGTCACATTGAGTTCATTTGGCGGAACCCGAATCAAGTCGCCATGAATCTGACATTGATGACATTTTCTCACAAAGCGAATGCAGTCTGTTTCCATGGTCATCCAAAAATAGCCAGCTCGTAAAATCTTTTTTGCCAGAACAAAACCATTCATGTGTGGCCCACATGTGCCGCCGTGTATCTCTTCAACCAACTTGATTGCCTCTTGAGCGTCAACACACCTTAACAATCCTAAATCTGGAGTCCTCCTATAAAGGATTTCTCCATTTAGGAAAAAATGGTTTGCCAATCTCCGAAGTGTCTTCTTCTGAATGCTGGTTATGCCTTCCGGATAATCTCCATTCTCGAGATATCTTTTAATGTCATAGTACCACGGTTTCCATCTGATTCTTCATCTACATGGAAGCAATAGGCAGGTTGAGCTTGTACATTCACCTTGATAGGATCTATGTGGTTCTTATCGGGATGTTGAATCATAGAAGACAGGGTCGCCAATGCATCTGCAAACTCGTTTTGAGCTCTTGGGACATGTTTGAATTCAATCTTGATGAACTTTTTCCGCAGCTCTTTCACGCACTCCAGATACGGAAGTAACTTCGCATTCCTCACATTCCATTCACCTTGTACTTGCTGAATCACCAAATCTGAGTCCCCCATAACCAACAATTCTTGTATGTTCATATCAACGGCCAATCTAAGTCCCAGAATACAAGCCTCATATTCCGCCATATTGTTGGTACATGGAAACCTGAGTTTTGCCGAGATTGGATAATGTTGGCCCAATTCTGAAACTAGTACAGCCCCAACACCGACTCCTTTGAAATTCGCAGCCCCATCAAAGAATATTCTCCATCCTGGATAATCTTCTGAAATGTCCTCCCCAATAAACAAAATCTCTTCATCCGGGAAGTAAGTCTTAAGAGGCTTGTACTCTTCATCTACAGGGTTTTCAGCAAGATGATCAGCTAACGCTTGTCCCTTGACTGCCTTTTGAGTAACATAAATAATGTCGAACTCACTTAGCAAAATTTGCCACTTTGCTAACTTTCCGGTGGGCATGGGCTTCTGAAAGATGTATTTGAGCGGATCCATCCTTGAGATGAGAAAAGTGGTATATGCACACAAGTAATGCCTAAACTTTTGTGCAACCCAAGTTAAGGCACAACAAGTGCGTTCCAACAAAGTATATCGGGCTTCATAGGGCGTGAACTTCTTGCTCAAGTAGTATATCGCCTGCTCCTTCTTTCCAGTTTCATCATGTTGTCCCAATACGCATCCAAATGCATTGTCAGATACAGATAAATATAGCAGCAATGGTCTTCCAGGTTCTGGGGGCACCAAGACAGGCGGACTGGACAGATACTCTTTGATTCTATCAAAAGCTTTTTGGCAATCTTCCGTCCATTTGGTAGCAGCATCTTTTCTCAATAGTTTGAATATCGGTTCACAAATCACAGTAGATTGTGCAATAAATCGACTAATGTAATTGAGCCTACCAAGGAAACTCATCACATCCTTCCGATTTTTAGGAGGAGGCAAGTCTTGAATAGCCTTTATTTTTGAAGGATCCAATTCTATGCCTTTCCTACTCACAATGAAACCTAGCAACTTCCCGGCAGGGACACCGAATGCACATTTGGCAGGATTTAGTTTCAGATTGTATCTTCTCAATCTGTCAAAGAACTTCTTCAAATCTGTCAAGTGATCCGAGCTCTTCCGTGACTTGATAATGACATCATCCACATAGACTTCAATCTCTTTATGGATCATATCATGGAAAATGGTAGTCATAGCTCTCATGTATGTAGCTCCTGCATTCTTGAGTCCAAAAGGCATTACCCGATAACAATATGTTCCCCAGGGCGTGATGAAGGTTGTTTTCTCAGCGTCTTCCTCGTTCATCAAGATCTGGTGGTAGCCTGCGAAGCAATCAACAAATGACTGCAACTCGTGCTTTGCACAACTATCGATAAGGATGTGAATGTTTGGGAGAGGGAAATCATCCTTCGGGCTAGCCTTGTTGAGATCCCGATAATCCACACATACTCTGATTTTCCCGTCTTTCTTTGGCACCGGTACTATGTTGGCTAACCAAGTGGGATATTTTGTGACTTGAATGACATTGGCGTCAAATTGCTTGGAGACTTCTTCCTTAACTTTCAAACTCAAATCAGGTTTGATCTTCCTTGGCTTTTGCTTTACCGGAGGACAATCTGGATCAATTGGCAGCCTATGTGAAACAATGTCTGTGCTCAGACCCGGCATATCATCATATGACCATGCAAACACGTCTATGTATTGTTTCAAAAGATCGATCAATTCTTTCCTTTGGGATGAAGTCAAATGAACGCTGATTCTTGTTTCCCTCACCAATTCTGAATCTCCCAAGTTTATCGTCTCAGTTTCATCCAGATTTGGCTTTGCCTTATTCTCAAAGTGTTCCAATTCTTCAGTCAACTCTTCAGGCTGCATATCCTCTTCATATTCTTCAAAGTCCGGTTCGCTATTTGGAATTTGTTCGCTTGTTTCATTACATGTCACATTTAGAGTATTGGCAGATTTGTTAGTTTGCTTGCTGAAAAAGAGAAAAGACAAATTAATTAATAAAGACAAAGTCGAAATATTTTAAGAAATAGAAAAACCATAGTTTGGATTTGGCATTTAAGCTTTCAAAAATGGAGGCAAAACATATTGAGTTTATAAGCACGATTCAGGCCTCAATTTTGAATCGTGTCGTTCAAAAAATATTAATACAATCATCTACCAAGACTCCCGGAGAGCCGGGGATGGGGTACAAGTCCAATTGTTCAAAGCAGCTCCAGGTTCAGCATCCCAGATGGTTGGGGTCTCGGTGCAATCTTCCAGAATCACATTGCATTCAGCTTCTTCCTCAGTAATGAACAGGTTTTGGAGTCCTTCCACGAGGTCGTCTTCAACAGCTTCCTCTGATACCTGAGCAACAATCGCCTTGGAAAATGACTGATCCAAGAGTGGGATAGGCTTTGGTAAGGGAATGTCACCTTTTCTTTTAAGACTAGCCGATGAGACTTCATTAAGAGCAGG